>BSBM01000358.1:16607500-17207500 GCA_027924585.1 Larix kaempferi | reverse complement strand
TGAATATGAATGAAGGAAATAATATACTTCCCGATGATGTCTTAATACTTCCTAGATTTGATGTTTTGCACAATTTTGGATCATGATGGTTGAATAATGAGGATAATTAATAGAAGCTTGATAATGTTTTGTATTCTATCTATAGTTCACGGTGTTTCAATTTGCTTACCACTAAAGATTTATCCTTGTTTTTCACCCCCATGAGACAATGAATTTTTATGCTAAACTAATACATACACACACACACATATGTATGTATGTATGTATGTATGTATGTATGTATGTGTGTGTGTGTGTATATTAGTTTAGAATAACATTTCATTGTCCGGGGATGAAAAAGAAGGAGAAATCTTTAGTGGTAAGAAAATTGAAACACCATGAACTATATAGGTGTGTGTGTGTTATTTTAGCATAACACTTCATTGTTCCATGGGAGTGAAAAAGGAGAAATATTTAGTGGTAATCAAATTGAAACACCATGATCTTGCTCAAGTGTGTTTAGGAATCGGAATTCCATTTTGCTCAAGTATGTTTAGATTTCAGTGATATTGCATAAATCACTTTTGGTCCATTTTTTTAGAGTCTAGTCATGCTAATATGGGGGAAATATTGAACGTGGTATCATTATTCCCATGCGTGATTGAGGATGATGGCAATGCAAAGTTGTTTAAACCAGTGTCCAAGGATGAGTTGTGGGCACTTCTCCTTACTTTCCAAAAGAACAAGAGTCTAGGACCGAATGGCTAGACAATCAAGTTCTTTATTGATTTTTTGAGACTATTGGTGATGATATTTTGAAAATGGTCAAGGAGCTCAGGCAATCATAGAGAATGTCGAGGAGTTTGAACTCTACATTCTTGGTCTTTATTCTAAAGACGGATTGTCCTTGTTAATTTGAGGATTTCCATCCCATATCTCTATGCAATAGTATATGTAATATATTGTCGAAAATTATTGAAGTAAGAATTAAACCTCTTCTCTCCAAGGTTATTTCATCCAAACGAATTGGTTTTCTTCAGGGAAGGGCAATTCATGAGGTGATTGGTTCGGCACAAGAAAGGCTACATAATATCAAAGTGGCTTATTGTTTGGGCTACGATTGTTAAAATGGATCTTTCTGAGGCTTATAACCATGTGTCGTGGATTTATTTGTAGCTCTTGTTGCTTCATATTGGATTCTTTTCCAGTCGTGCAGTGGATCATGTGTTGCATCAATACCTCTCATTTTTACCATCACAAGGATTGAGACAAGGGTTCCCACTCTCCCCTTATCTATTCCTCATTGTAGCATAAGGGCTAAGTTAGTCCATTCAATATGTTTGGTGACAAATACAGATACATGGGATATCATTCGGGGAAGGGCAGTTCGTGGCAGACAATCTGTTTAATTAGAAGAAGACGATTTATCATATTCACCAACCACAAGTTAAGTGGTTATGATAGTGGATGATGTTCTCCTCTTTTGTTTACGGGGATAGGAGAAGGGTAGACAGTATGATGAAGTTGTAAATATCTTATGTTTGGCTATAGGGATGGTTATCAATGATGAAAAGTTAGCGATTTACTACTCAAATGGGAATCCTAGAGCGTGACTCATTTGCGAAAGGAATTTTCATTATCCTACTCATCTGATGGAGGGGTATTAAGAACTTTGGGTATACTATCAATCCAAGTAAATGTGGGAAGGTGAGTTGGTTATGGATAGTTTCAAAATTTGAACGTAGAATTCTTCAATGATACAATCATTGGATTTCTAGGGGTGGGACACTTGCTTTGATAAAGTCTATGTTGGAGGCTATGCATTTCTACCGACACCTATTGGTGCACATCCCAAGAGGAATCTTAGATAGACTACGGAAAATTTGTCGTAACTATATATTTAAGGGTTATTGTGACTATTAATATTCTCACTTTGACAAGCTGGAAATTTATCACCTCTCTAAAGGATCAGGCTAGGTGTGGATTAAAAAAAAACTTCCATTTTAACCAAGCATTAGCAGCAAAATCCCTTTTAAACTTTATGATGAGGAATATTTTATAGAGAAGGATTCTGGTGGAATCATATATCGCCCCCATAAATATATTGTATTCACTCGCAGGAGAAAAGGACCACAAATGTCTCAATGGAAGGCATTGTCATTAGCCTTTTCGGATCTGGGGAGACATCTGGCTTGGAGGTTTGGTTTGGGAGAGTTGGTCAAAGTGGGGGTCGATGCGATTATGGATCGTGGGAATGAGGTTTTCCTGCTAGATGATGTGTCCTGTCACTTTCAAGAACATGTTGGAGTATCAGTTGAATAATAATCACAGCACCTCGAAATATAATGTGGATTAACCGCCATACTGGGATCATGGGACTATGTGCTTGGTTTCAAATGTTTACCAACGTATACAAGTTTTGGTGTAAGGGTAAACCTTACATGGTATCAGAGCTCAGGTCCCAGGTTCAATTCCCCTGAGTTAAGTCGAAGGGGGATGTTGGAGTATCGATTGAATAATAACCACCGCACCTCTGTCATTAGCGCAACTAGGCATGGTGAACAAGTAACTTCTTAGTGGCACTTAACTTGTTACCTATTTGTGTTCACTTGCCAGAAATTAAGTGTATGTGCTAGTAATATGGAGATTGAATTGTTATCGTACAATATTTGGAAGGTAGTTGTGCCACCTAAGAGAAAATTATGTATTTGGTTGGTATTCAATAGTCGAGTTCTTGCTTGGGATCAGCTTCAGAGGAAAAATAAATTTGGGCCAGGCATCTATTTTTTGTGTAGATCCAGTGGGGTATTCAATTATTATTTGTTCCACGCTTGCTTGTACACACACCAAGTATGGAAGGACATAGCAATTCATTTTCAATTGATTGATATATGGTACAAGGATTTGGTGCTTGACTATTTTCAGGAGTTTTTTGTTCGTCTAGACCTTTGAGGAGTTCGGCAACTTCCTTATCTATTCTGAGGGAAAGTTTGGTTGTCCACCAATGCTTATATCGTCAAAAATAAGTGATTCCCACCTTTAAGATGTCAGCATTCTCTTTGTCTCTTCTAAAGTTATACTCCTCGACAGTGGCCCCAAAGGTTGGGTAGGTCATAGTTGATGTTGTTTTGATTCCAAATGTTGCATGAGGTTACATCAATGGGGCATGTCAAAGGCATAGGAATCTCTGTGGCATTGGATTTATGTTCTATATTTCAAACAATCATTATTACATAGGTAGTGCAAATTTAGGAGTTGGGACAAATAATTTAGTAGATTTTCCCTCTTCTACCTTTTCTACCTTCTGAAGCATGCAGCTGATTTGGGACTTGCACAGGTTCATACATTTGAGACTCGACACTTTCTATTCAATGGGTGATAGGGGAGGTGTAGGTTATCAGTTCAGGGTTCTTGCAGTTGGTGACCCATTTGAAGGAAATTGGAGGCTCTTGCCAACAAGTTTAGCATACTCGTGTCTTTAAAGAAATGAAAGTATTGGCCGACTCATTGTCCAAAAATTATTTACACATGGAATCTTCTCAAATCATTATTAGAGGGTATAAAGATGACCAACAAGTTTTTGTTGTCACTTTAGCCTCTTTTCAATAAAGTCATCTAGGCTAAAGCACTGACTATAGGTATTATTTTATTAGCATATTATATATATCCATGTGTTCCCTTGTAAGGGCAAGTTGGGTCTTTGTTTACAAATGATACTCTTTTGATTTTACTTCTTTGTGCTTGGGAACTTAAATATTGTTTTTTCTTTCCTCTCGAATAGAAAATATGTTTTTTTCTTTGAAAAAAAAAATCACTAAAAGGACTATGTAGTTAATTTTGGGGATGCTAAATATATGTGTTATTAGTATACTTCATTTTTTTCAATTTCAACTTAGATAGCTCATATGTGTTTCAATATTGAGCCATGGACTTGTCATCATTGTTAGGATATATCATCATTCAGTTTTGTACTTTGCATGCATCCCATCTATTTGCATGCATCCTAGTCACCAATTTGATGCCTCCAGCACCTTATCCCCGGTTTTCCAGCACTCGGGAGGTTCTTACATTGCAGTTTTATCCCTCCTAGTCAGGAAGGCGCCCACTTCTCACCTACCACTTGAGAAAGGCGCACTTCTTCACCTACCACTCAGTTCACTTCAGTTAGTTAGTTGTATTTCCTTGATTTTAAGGCTAGATTGACTCCTAACTGATTGTATCACTCCGTTGGACCTCCAGTGAGACTAGATTACCTATTCTGACTCCACTTAGCTCCTCATGCGCCCTCCACTGAGCCTCCTTCATTCAGTTAGTTCCTACATGTGCCAGTTACACCTACCACACTCAGTTTGACACCTGGTTGACTGTTACTTGTGCATTGATGACTCCACTGATCTGATGAAGAGGACTCCTAGTTGGAGCCAAGCTATTCCATGTAATATATTCGAATGACATCCTTGGTTAATTCGAATTGCTCGGTCATTATTACTGTATTGTATTGTATTCTATCATTCTGAGTTCAATAGAGCACTGTTGCAAGCCTTTTGCATAGTTTTACACATATTTTGTGAGTTTCATCTATTGTAATTGATTTACTTGTTCATTAGATCTGTTGTGCTTAATTTCACATGGTATCAGAGCCATGGCAGGGACAAGATTTCTTTTCTGCAGGTGTTCTACATGAAGATTGAGTGATTTTTGCTCAAAAATCCAGCAGTTGTGGCATGCATTCTCTCTTGTGCATTCACCATTGCTAAAAATTTCTCTCCAATCCACTCCAGAAGCCGTGATTTTTCCACATAATTTCTGGATACAGATCATTGGATCATCAAGCTTGCTTGATCTCCTATTCCAGGTGTGATGCAACTCTAAAACGGGTGGATTGTTCGACCTTATTGTTCTTTTTTTATTGTGATTTGCAGGTTTTATAACTCCTCCATTAGCATTCGCTATCATTGAGATGGATTCTTCTTCTTCAAAGCTTCTCACTCCCTTAAATTATTTTGAATGGAAGAATGACATGGAGATTGTGTTGCGCTCAAAAGGGTACTACAGAGTCACCATGGGCCTCGAAGTTGAGCCAAATACTCTCATTGAGAAATCCAAGCACTTCAACAAATTGGATGAAGCATATGGTTTTCTTTGCCTCAATATTTCCAAGGATATTCCTTTCCACCTCAGTGGATTTTCTAGTCCAAAAGTAGTATGGGAGCAACTTGAAAAGCTCTTTGGCAAGCAAGATGAGATGCAGTCTTTTCAATTGGAAAATGAATTGATTGCCTTGAATCCTAAGAATTTCGAAACCATAAATGATTTCTTCACCAAATTCAAGCACTAGGTTTTGCTATTGAAGCAAAGTGGAGTTGTAAAGGAAGATAAACAGTTGATTCTTTCTATTCTCTCAGAACTTGGAAAAGATTATTCGGTATTTGTCTCTACATTCAATTCTGAATTGGAAAATGCCTACCTTAAGTTCCTTCATTGAATACATGACGAAGGAGCATGATAAACTCATTCAAATGGGGACCATATCCTCCAAAGTTTGATCTGTCCAAGCAAAGAGAGAAAAGCAAGCAAGCGGATGAACCATCTGGTTCAAGAAACAAGCAAAAGGGGAAAGAGGGCAAAGAGAAATCTAAATGTTCTTATTGCAGCAAGGGATATCATCCTGAAAGCTCATGCATGAAGAAAACCATAGATCAGATGGCCCTTCTTTTAGAGAAAAACAACATAACCCTTCCTGACGGTGCAAGGAAGAAGGATAAAAATGATCATCCTGAGAGAGGTCATGCACTCATGGCAACTGTTTCGACTCCTCCAACTCTACTCATTCATTCTGGAGCTTCGAACCACATGGCTGCAAATAAAGATTCTCTATCATCATTTGATCCCAACAGCACCATCTCCATCCACATGGGAGATGACTCTCAGATCTGTTCAAAGGGAAAAGGTACTATTCATTTAGAGCATGGCAGTTTTCACAATGTGCTCTATGTTCCATCCTTAACTTCGAATATTCTTTCCGTTTATCGGATGACTCACACTGGTTCACCAAAGAAAGTTGTATTCTTCCCTAACAAAGTTGAAATTTCTGATATTCAAAGTGGAAACATTATTGCGGTCGGAAAAGCAAATCATGCTTCAAAAGCATATGAATTTTCACACTTTCTGCCGCATGACAAGCCCACCGCTCTTCTAACTCATGGCAATGAGGTCAGTAGGATATGGCATGAGAGGTTTGGACACCTAAATTATAAATATTTGCAACTTCTGTAGAAAGATTGCATGGTTGATGGCCTTTCGATGATCAAATCCTCGAAGGGAATATGCAAAGGTTGCATCATTGGGAAGCACCCGGAGCACAAATTTGACCAAGGCAAAGCTAGCAGAGCTTCTTGCACTTTAGGGATGATACATTCTGATATCAGTGGTCCACTGCCACATACCTCCATGAATGGATCAAGGTATGTTTTGACATTCATCGAAGACTTCTCCATACTTACATGGGTTTTCTTTCTCAAAAACAAGTCAGAAGTACTAGAAAAATTCAATTTTTTAAAGGCTTATGTTGAGACTGCAACCGAGAGGAAGATAAAGGCTCTTAGATATGATAATGGAGGTGAATATATAAAATCAAATATTCTGCAACTTTGTGCTGAAAGCGGCATTCAGGTCCAACACACAGTTCCCTACACACAACAGATGAACGGTGTAGCGGAAAGGAAGAACAAATCACTGAAAGAGATGGCAACTTGTATGATTGAATCAAAAGGTTTGGCTGAAAACCTTTGGGCTGAGGCCATGAATGTTGCTGCATACATTCAAAACAGGGTTCCACATTCATCTTTGACTGATATTACACCTTTCGAAGCTTACACAGGTCACAAACCTGATGTGTCAAATTTCCGTGTTTTTGGCTCAACCGCTTGGGCTAGAATTCCGACTGAAAAGAGAAAATATTTGGATCCGCAAAGTGTTGAATGCATCCTATTGGGATATCCTAAAAAATCAAAAGGCTACAAACTAATGCATATCAGATCCAAAAAGATATTCATTGAGCAAAGTGTCATATTTGAAGAACCGCTTCAAAATCTAGAACTAGTCGAGGAAGAAACTGTTGATTTACCGCCTCCACCAGATGAAGAATTTGAAGAAGATGATGAAAGTATTGGTTCTGATATTTCTTATATTTTATCAGAATTTTATGAACATGATATATCAGGTTCAGAATCTGATCCATTTGTGCCCCAATACTTTCCAAAGTGGGCCTTAAATACACTCAATTCTGCTGGTCAAAACACTGGAAATCCTGCCAATCCAAGGAGGACTCGAGCAAACTTTCAAAGAGCAGGTATGGCTCTTTCATTCTCTGATCCTTTGCTATCTAACCAATTTTATTTGATGATAGGTTCATATCCTAAATCATATTATCATTCCCACCGATATCCGAGATGGCAAACCGCCATGGATGAAGAGTACAGTTCTCTTCAAAAGAATGCTACATGGGAGCTAGTTTCTCTTCCACCTGGGAGGAAATTAGTCCAATGTAAATGGGTCTACCACACAAAGGTTGTTGCTGATGGATCAACCTGCAAATACAAAGCTCGGTTGGTTGCCAAAGGTTTCTCCCAAGTCCAAGGAGTGGAATACACTAAGACATTTGCACCGGTTGCAAAGATGGATTCGATCCATCTTGTTTTAGTTGTTGCCGCATCCAAGCACTGGGAAGTGCACCATATGGATGTGAAGAGTGCATTTCTCCATGGATATATGAAAGAATAAATATATATGAAGCATCCAAAAGGATATATATCATATCCAAAGTTAGTATGCAGATTGAGGAAGTCATTGTATGGCTTAAAACAGGACCCAAGAGCTTGGTATGCTAAGATGGACTCCTTCCTTCTCTCCCAAAACTTCAGAAGGTGCAAATCAGATCCAAATGTGTACCTACAGAAAACTGAAGGTAATTTTCTGATTATAGTTCTTTATGTTGATGATCTTTTGATAACTGGTAGCACTCTCAGTTCAATTCACAAGTTAAAAACCGCTTTAAATCTAGCTTTTGACATGAGCGATTTGGGCTTGCTAAAACAATTTTTGGGGCTTGATATTGCACAAAATTTTGATGGGATCACCATATCTCATCAAAAATACATTTCAGACCTATTAAACAATCTCAACATGTCATATTGTAAGGCATCCCCCTTTCCATTCCTCTCGGGAATCAGTCTTCAGGAGGGAAATTCTACACCGCTTGCAGATTCTACGTTGCATCAACAGTTGATCGATTCTCTACTATACTTGACACACTCAAGGCCTGATATATCTTATGTCGTGAGTGTTGTATCAAGATATATGCAGTATCCCCATGAGCTCCATTGGAGGGAAGCCAAGAGGATCTTACACTATGTGCAGGGTACTCGACACTTTGGCATACACTATGCTGCAGATTGTGAGCTAGATTTGATTGGGTATACGGATTCAGATTGGGCAGGTGATAGTATTGATCGGAAGTCCACTTCCGGTTATGTTTTCATGATTGGAAATGGGCATATTTTTTGTTCAAGCAAAAATCAGGAAGCCATTGCATTATCTTCAATAGAGGCAGACTATCGAGGAGCAGTCAATGCATGCATTCAGGCAGTTTGGTTGCAGGGTATTTTCTCAGAGTTTGATATTGGTAGTACTACTTTGACTGTCATTTTTTGTGACAATCAAAGTGCTATCAAGATCTCGACGGATCCAATTCAGAGACAGAGGACCAAGCACATCGAGATCCACATGCACTACATCTGAGAGCTTGTGCATGACAGAACCATTGTTTTGCAATATTGCCCTATCGACGAGCAAATTGCAGACATCTTCACCAAGAGCTTCACTGAGAAGAAGTTCTCTTACCTCCATTCATTGTTGGGGGTGAGTTACATCATGGTGGAGACAAATTAGATCCTTCTATGTTCAGCTTGAGGGGGGGGATTTCTTCCCATTGGGTTTTCCCTCTTTCCTCACTTAGATTTATTTCTAGCATTTTTTGGATTATTGTATCAGGGTGACCTTTGGTCTCAATAAACATGGCCCTATTCAGTTATTATTTTTTACATCATAATATAGCATGAGGGGGGATGTTAGGATATCTCATCATTCAGTTTTGTACTTTGCATGCATCCCAGTCACCAATTTGATGCCTCCAGCACCTTATCCCCAGTTTTCCAGCACCCGGGAGCTTCTTACCTTGCAGTTTTAGCCCTCCTAGTCAGGAAGGCGCCCACTTCTCACCTACCACTTGAGAAAGGCGCACTTCTTCACCTACCACTCAGTTCACTTCAGTTAGTTAGTTTTCTTTCCTTGATTTAAGGCTAGATTGACTCCTAACTGATTGTATCACTCCGTTGGACCTCCAGTGAGACTAGATTGCCTATTCTGACTCCAGTTAGCTCCTCATGCACCCTCCACTAAGCCTCCTTTATTCAATTAGTGCCTACATGTGCCAGTTACACCTACCACACTCAGTTAGACTCAGTTTGACACCTGGTTGATCGTTACTTGTGCATTGATGACTCCACTGATCTGATGAAGAGGACTCCTAGTTGGAGCCAAGCTATTCCATGCAGTATATTCGAATGACCTAGGGCCACTGGTTGTCATCATGTTGTAATTGTAGCCAAACTACTGGGGAGATGGTTCCACTAGTTGAATTGGAATAAATGAATATTGTCTTGTTAATTTCAAGTAATACCAAGAATAAAGCTATTCAAACAGACATTTCCTATATGAATTGCCTAAACTTGGTAACTATAAAACTAACATAGATCCATCTTAACCTCATATGCATTAAAACAATTTTAAGTGCAAACTTTAATCTTTTTGAAATAAAACCTTTTTTTATCCCTTTAGAAGTGTAATAAATCCAAAATTAAGATGGATCTATTATAGTTTACAAATGTTGTTTAAATATGGGAAGATAAATTATACATCGGTTTCTTTTTATTGAAGGCAATTAAATAAAGTAAGATGTTGGCTTTTTTTTGCAATTTATTCTGCTAATGTTACACATATATGGTGATATCCTCAATCCTAGGTTGTAGAGCACCTCACTTTTCTTAGTGCAATAAACTTATGACATTTTAAGGCATACACCAATGTGATAAAAGCTCAAAAAAACACAAATTTCAAGCTTTATTCATTATAAGAACAATCATACTAATCAAATCTTGTGGTAAAAATTTGTTGACTTGATCATTGTTTAATTAATCTATTTATATCAAATGGTCAATGATATGATTAATGCTTAGGTATTATGTTTATTTCATATGGTCAATTGGTTGAATAATATTATCCCTAGCTGGTATTTTGTTTTATTCAAGTGCTTGTGTAACAAATTTATTGAATATATCTCGTTTCCCATGCTTATAGAATTATGTTGAAACTATTTCCTTGTACATGAGGAAATCCTTATGCATGATTATCATATGTCAAAGTGGTTTAAAGAAAGATGCCCAGAATGGCTACAATGCAAAGAAAAAACTTTCATTGACTTAAGTATCAAGTCTAGGGTGTATATATTCTACAAAATGGCCTAAGACTTGCACCTAGCATGGTCTTTCTAAAATTCAAACCACACTCCAAGCAGGCAACAACAAAAATAGAAATTTGAAGATAACTTTAAACGACATCAGACACCACTAGTGAATTCATTGGCATGTCTCTTTAACTTTCCCACCTAATACCCACAATTTTGAGAATGCTACACCATGGCACCAATATGCTTCATGGGATTTTTCCCCTTCAAAATATCAATGCATTCTTCTTAATATAGTAAACTATAGTTAAATTCTACAACATATCCAAAAAATATTAAAGAGACTTCTATGGTTGTCATTGTCATAGATATTTTCTTAATAGTTAAAAATAATGCTATAAACATGTTAATGGCATGCTAAAAGTTGTTTTATGGCAAATATATTTGATCCTAGAAAGAAAAAGTCCTCATACTTCAAAACATGAACTGCTTAAATGGATGCATAACAGTCTTGCAGGGTATGTATCTATGCCTAGTATACAAGTTGATATATCTTACAAAAAGCCTTGTTATCATGTAAGATATTGTGATGAGCCATTGTATGTAATGTGTATCTTCACCTTGTTTTTTAATAGACATGAATATGTTTAATATTAAATTGATGGGTCTTAAGGTAGATGTTGTTGGTAACAATTGCATGGGGTGACATTAATTGATGCAGGATTTAGAGCAAGGTTCAATGTTGCCTATCCATATGTGGAGCTGCAATCTCTATCTCCAAGTCTTCCCCCATAAGAGATTAACATTGCACAATAAAACAGTGATTTTAGCATAATTGAATCCAAGTTTGCACCTGGAAACATCTATGATAGATTCAAAAAAGTATGCATCTAAAGGGAAGATTTAAATTGAAGATGTTGATATATCTTACAAAAAGCCTTGTTATCATGTAAGAGATTGTGATTGTTAGAAAAACAGGATCGCAGAGCAATAACAATAAACAGAAATGCAAATATAATCACACACACATTACAAGAGAGACACAGATATATCGTGGTTCACCCCAACTTGGGCTATGTCCACACTGAATTTGCCAGTCCTTATTATTATTACCGTCCAGCAAGGTGAAGGGATACAACCTGCAGCACAGCCGCTGCACTTCCTCTTCACTGTCTCACAGTCTCTCTCCTGATCTTAGAGATATTTACAATGCATAAAACCTAATACATCAACCCTAGCCGTATTACAATGTCTTTCTTTTATAGGGAAAATACAATGGGAAAAATACCACGGGATACCCAAAACCATGGGCCCGCAAAACAGCTGGCGAAAACAGCCCCAAAAATTTTTCTCGGGGGCGCTGCCCCCAAACCCCCTTTTTCGGGGCGTTGCCCCGAACCCCTAAAAATGCAGAATGGGTGTACAATCCTCCGGGGTGCACAGCTAAGACAATATCATCTATGAGACCGGAATATCTGGCTCCACAACCAACAATCTCCCACTTGGAGACTGATCACAGCAACTCCACCACTGCTGCACTTACTGGAATTGGACTTGGAAAATTTCTCCTCTTCACCTTCATGCTAGAAGGCCAACTGAAACCGAGCAAGAACTCAGTTTCTCTCTCGTCACTACCTTTGCGAACATGTCTGCAAGATTCTGGCTAGTATGAAATGGTACTTGAGCTGTATATCTTTAGTCCTGGAATGGAATGTTGAGTTCTTTGCAAGATGAATGGCACTCTGGCTATCACTATACAACCTGCTATCCTTCTGCTTCTTACCCACTTCCTCCATAAACCTCTGCAACCAAATCATCTCTTTACTAGCCTCTGTAATATCAACATACTCTGCTTCTTTTGTTGAAAGTGCAACAACCTTTTGCAGTTTCAAAATCCAGCTACTGTTGTTCCACCTATAGTAAACACATACCCTGTGGTGCTCCTCCTGCTATCCTTATCACCTACCATATCTGCATCAACATATCCCTGTAGAATAGTGTCTGAACCTACAAAACATAATGCTTGAGTGGTGGTACCTCTCAAATACCTGAGAATCCACTGTACTACCCTCCAATGTTCTTTACCTGGATTGTTCATATATATGCTCACAACTCCCACTGCATGTGCAATATCTGGTCTTGTGCACACCATGGCATACATCAAGCTACCAACTGCTGATTGATAGGGAATCTTGGACATGTAATCTGTCTCTTCCTATGTCTTGGGACACAATTCCTTACTTAGACTGAAATGGCTGGCCAAAGGTGTACTAACTAGTTTTGCATTCTGCATTCTAAACCTCTCCAACACCTTTTGTATGTACTCACTCTGAGACAATGTCAATTTGCGATTTTTCCTGTCTCTTGTTATTCTCATACCAAGGATTTGCTTTGTAGCACCCAAATCCTTCATCGCAAATGAATTAGCTACCTCCCTTTTGAGTAAATTTATATCCTGCATGCTAGACCCTGCAACAAGCATGTCATCCACATACAATAACAAGATAACATATCTTTCATTGTCTAACTTCTTGAAATAAACACAGTGGTCAGAATGACATCTACTATAACCTTGTTCTATCATAAACCTGTCAAATTTTAAATACCACTGCCTTGGAGCTTGCTTCAAACTATACAAACTCTTTTTCAACCTGCATACCAAGTTCTCCTTACCTTTGACCTCATACCCTTGTGGATGCTGCATATATATCTCTTCCTCCAAATCCCCGTGGAGAAAGGTTGTTTTTACATCTAACTGTTCAAGATGCAAATCTTCTACCACCACTAGACTTAAGATAGTCCTAATTGAAGTCATCTTAACAACAAGAGAAAATATTTCATCAAAATCAATACCTTTCTTCTGTGCAAACCCCTTTACAACAAGTCTGGCCTTGTACCGCTTCTTACCTCCTTCTTCTTCCTTCAACCTGTAGATCCATCGGTTCTGCAATGCTCTTTTACCAGCAGGCAACTGAACCAGATCCCAAGTCTAGTTTCCTACCAATGAATCCATCTCCTCATTCATGCCTTGCTCCCACTTCTTTCTAGTTTCCACCTACATTGCTTCTTCATAACATTCTGGTTCACCAGCATCAGTCATCAACAAATAATACATTGAAGGAGAGTATCGTTCAAGGAGTCTACTTAACCTGGTAGATCTTCTTGTAGTTGCAGGAGTTTCAGGTACTTGATGTTGTTCTTGATTTTCTGGCACCTTTGGAACTTCATTTTCTTGAATTTCATCAAGTACTGTGTACTCTGTGGTTCATTTTCCTGTTTCTTTCCTTGCAACTGATCTTTATACATGACCTTTTCATTGAATATCACATCTCTACTCCTGATGATTTTGTTATTTTCATAATCCCATAAGCGATAACCAAATTCATCAACCCCATATCCAATAAAGGTACATTTCTTGGATTTAGCTTCAAGCTTTGTTCTATTTTCTTTATCAATATGGACAAATGCTTCACAACCAAACGTTCTCAAAAATTAGTAGTTTACCTTTTTATCTGTCCATGCCTCCTCTGGAATACCACCATCCAAAGCACTTGAAGGTCCTCTGTTTATTAAATAAATAGCAGTATTTACAGCATCTGCCCAAAACTGTAAGGGCAACCCTGCATGCAGTCTCATACACCTTGCACGCTCCATGATCGTTCTGTTCATCCTTTCTGACACGCCATTTTCTTGTGGTGTTCCTGGGACTATCTTCTCTCTACGAATCCCATGGTATGAACAGTAACTATCAAACTCCTTGCCACAATACTCACCTCCATTATCATATCTGAGACACTTCAACCTTTTCCCTGTCTCATTATCAACCAAAGCTTTCAACTTCTTAAGAGTAGCAAACACATCAGATTTCTGTCTAATGCAATAAACCCAAGTTTTCCTAGTTGCATCATCAATAAATGTAACATAATAATGAGAGCCACCAAGAGATTGTACCTGAGCCGGTCCCCATACATCTGTATGCACTAGCTCTAACTTTTCATTCTTCTTCTATTTTCCAACCCTAAAAAATCTGATTCTCTTCTGTTTTCCATAAACACAGTTTTCACAGAATTCCAAACTTACCTGCTTCAAATCTGGTAGCAACTTCCTTGAGTGGTGAATTTGCATCCCCTTCTCACTCATGTGGCTAAGCCTATGATGCCACAATACTGTATTTGTTCCTGTGGAAGCTAAAGAGATAGAATGGTCAGTATTATGAAGACATAAATACAACGTACCTATCCTGTCTCCTTTTGCTATCACCATTGATCCTTTAGTGATCTTCCACCACTTTTCTCCAAATGTAGATAGACAGCCGCCATCTCCCAACTGCCCTGTTGAGATCAGATTTCTTTTCATAGCAGGAATATGCCTAACATACTTCAACAGCCAGTCAGTTCCATTCTTAACTTTTATCCATACCTTACCCATTCCAACAATTTTACATGGCTCATCATCACCCAATAAAACATGTCCAAAATCGCCAGGAACATACTCATGAAAGTATTTCCTATGGGGTGTAGCATGACATGAAGCTCCTGAATCTACTACCCAATAATCACTAGTATTATCTAATGCAAGAATCAAAGCATCTTGTAACACATCACCTGCTACATTTGCTTCCTGGGTAGTTTCCTTCTGTGCATCTCCTTTCTTCTTTAGAGATCTACAGTCTTTCTTCAGATGTCCTTTCTTTTCACAATTCCAGCACTCTATTTTTCCCAGTCTGGACTTGGATCTTCCCGTTTTAGACTTTCCACGATTACCTTGCCTCTTTCCTCTCTCCTTTTGTCTTCCCCTGCTCTCCATGGTCAACGCATTACCTAATGTCTCATCTGTGCTTTTTCTTCGCATTTCCTCGCTAATAATAACACCAATAACATCATCAAATTTCAAGGTGTTTGAACCAGAGACAGAGTTACTTACAGCCATGACCAAGCTATTCCATCTTTCTGGCAATGAACACAAGATTAGAAGAGCCCTAACCTCATCATCAAAGTTCACACTTACAGAACTTAGCTAATTTGTAACCGTATTAAACTCATTTAAATGATCAGTAACAGATCCACCTTCAGACATCTTCATATTAAATAAATGCTTCATTAGAAATACCTTGTTGGAGGCCGAGGGTTTTTCATACAGCTTACCCAGTGCGCTCATCAAACCCTCTGTTGTCGTTTCTTTTGAGATATTGAAAGCCACCGACGAAGCCAGGCTCAGTCGTATTGTTCCCATAGCCTTTCTGTCAAGAACCTCCCATTCTTTGTCCTTCATGGCCGCCGGCTGTTTTTCTCTTCCTCCCAACGGTAGGAATAGATCCTTCTAGTACAGATAGTCCTCCATTTGCATCTTCCATAACTGGAAGTTTTGGCCGTTAAACTTCTCGACCTTAAACTTTCCTTCTTCTGCCATTGCTCCCACTCGAACCAGAAACCCTAGCTTCTTGCGGGTTTATCTGCCAAATAGACCTTTGGCTCTGATACCAATTGTTAGAAAAACAGGATCGCGGAGCAATAACAATAAACAGAAATGCAAATATAATCACACACACATTACAAGAGAGACACAAATATATCGAGGTTCACCCCAACTTGGGCTACGTCCACACTGAATTTTCCAGTCCTTATTATTATTACCATCCAACAAGGTGAAGGGATACAACCTGCAGCACAGTCGTTGCACTTCCTCTTCACTGTCTCATAGTCTCTCTCCTGATCTTAGAGATCTTTACAATGCATAAAACCTAATACATCAACCCTATCTGTATTACAATGTCTTTCTTTTATAGGGAAAATACAATGGGAAAAATACCATGGGATACCCAAAACCATGGGCCCGCAAAACAGTTGGCGAAAACAACCCTAAAAAAATTTCGCGGGGGCTCCGCCCCTGAACCCATAAAAATGCAAAATGGGTGTACAGTCCTCCGAGGTGCACGATTAAGACAATATCATCTATGAGACTGGAAGATCTAGCTCCACAACCAACAGTGATGAGCCATTGTATGTAATGTGTATCTTCACCTTGTTTTTTAATAGACATAACTATGTTAGTATTAAATTGATGGGTCTTAAGGTAGATGTTGTTGGTAATCAATTGCATGGGGTGACATTAATTCATGCAGGATTTAGAGAAAGGTTCAATGTTTCCTATCGATATTTGGAGTTGCAATCTCTATCTCCTCCAAGTCTTCCCCCATAAGAGATTAACATTGCACAATAAAACAGTGATTTTAGCATAATTGAATCCAAGTTTGCACCTGGAAAAATCTATGATAGATTCAAAAAAGTATGCATCTAAAGGGAAGATTTAAATTGAAGATGTTGAAAATATCACCTAAAATTTTATTAAGGCATCCTATGGTTTCATGGAGTCTATCAATTTCAAACATAATTATGTTTATTTCCCTCAATAGTGGCAAGCTTTCATTTCAAGTTTTGCCTACCTATGTGAAATGCATATGATGATTAGTTTATGGTGCTCTTCATTCTTCTCAAATACTAGGGATGAATCCTTTTCATGTTACTATAGATTGACCTTAATCAGGTTAAGGTTAGGTGTTACTTATTACATTGAGGAAGTTTCCTAATTGTACAATGTAAAGTGCATTTAAATTTATTCATTGTAGTAGGATAGGAAGACAACAGAATAATGTTCAGTTCTGTCTCTTACCTTCATTCCTACAATACCTCTTATATTACATCTCAATGTCTTCAAAAAATCAAACCAAAATCCTTAGTTTGGTACAACCTTTTGAGATTTTTCCTATTAAATTTTGTGGGGTGAAACCCTAGGCTCAAATGTAACTACACTTAGTTTGTCCCTCATTATCTCAAAATGGATTAGGGGGTCCATACCATCCATGGTGTATGTAGATTTGGAGTCCTTATGATGTGGGGAACACTCCAAATTGCCTCTTCCACAAGCAAGGAGTGAAAACCTATTGGTTCACCTCTGCATGCCCTAAAACAAGATTTAACATACCTCCAAAAACATTCATAGCAAAGAAAATTTATTTGAGATGGCCCATATTATAATTGGGGCATGTATTATTTAAATGTTGTTTCCTAATCCATTTGTGTAGTTGTGTTTGTTAGAAAAAAATATTAAAAAGAAGCAAACAACAATAACAATATAACACGAGATTTACATGGAAACCTTATTATGTGCAAGTAAAATCACAGGGCAATGTTAGCTTCTATATTTTATTATTAATCGGCAAAAAACTTACAATCCTTTATTCTCTTGTGATACAATGCCAAGGGTCACTCCCCTTTCATAAAATACATATGAAGGTTATAAAAGGAATCAAAATACACTAGAAGGGCCTAGAAATTTTACCTCAAGAGCTTTGCCCCCACACCCCTGAATAGGGGGGGGCTAGCAACCCCCACTTTGGCTCCACACATGCCCGATGGATATAAATAGCACAAGTGGATAGTCATGTACCACTATACATGAAAATGTCAAATATATGGATATTGACTTCACCTCTTAGCATTCTACCACTTGAAGTTGATATATAGAAAGTTCCTTGCCTATGTTTTATGTTTGCATGCCATTTCCTAATGGTGCCTTCATCACATTTTTAGAAATCCAAGAGAAGTTTTTCACAACTCAAACTTCTCTATTATAACTGGCTTTGTAAGAATATATGCAATATTCTCGTCCATATCAATTTTATCCAATAGGATCCTACCTTCGTCCACCACTTTTCTTATGAAATGGTACTCAATATCAATGTGTTTCGTGTGATCTTGAAATATTGAATTCTTCACTAAGTGATAGAACTTTGACTATCACAATGCAAAGTGATCTTCCCATGCACCATCTCGAATTCATCCATCACTCACTCTATCCATATTGCCTCTTAATTGGCCTCAGTTTTTGCCACATATTCTATTTTAGTGGTTGATAAGGCCACCACTAGCTGCAAATTAGATGTCCAGCTTATAGCTCCACTAGCAAGAGTTAAAGTATATCCTATAGTATACTTTTGTCCATCTCTCTCTCCGCTAAAATAAAAACCTAGAAAATCTTTAATTTGTAAATATGTCAATATATAGCAAATAGAAGCATCTGAAGTGACCCTTAAATATCTGAGTGTCCACTTCACGACATTCTAATGCTACTTACCAGGATTTTCCATCAACTAGCTAACAACTCCCATTGCTTGGGCAATATTCGGTCTAGTGCTCACCATGGTGAACATGAGGCTTATTGTTTATGAATATGGTACATGACACATGCTTGTGTTCTCTGCTTCTATACTATGACATTGTTCGGAAGACAACTTGAAGTGTGTAGGAAGTGGGGTGTTAATTGGTTTTGCATTCTACATATTGAAGCACTACATAATCTTTTCTATATATGTCAATTTTCACTTAACCAAATATTCCTACCTATTATGTCCCTATGTATCTTCATCGCGAGAATTTGATTTTCTACTCCTAAATCCTTCATTTCAAATTCCCTAGCCCACTGAGCCTTGAGATCAATGATTTCTTGATGTTGGGGCATGCAACCAGCATATCATCAACGTACAATAGCAAGATAATAAAACTATCATCATGACACCTCTTATAATATGCACAATGGTCAATTTCACTTCTGCTGAAAGCCTGGATCTTCGTGAAGGTGTCAAATTTTATGTACTACATTATTGGCACCTATTTCAATCCATACAAATATTTCTTGAATCTGCAAACCAAATGCTCTTTGCCTCTCTTTTTTATAGCCCTTGGGCTTATCCATATAAATTTCTTCCTCAACATCATGCAAGAAATCCATTTTTACATCCAATGTCCCCAATTCTAAATCTTGTAATTCTATAAGTGCAAGTAAAACTCTTACAATAGTAAGCTTCACAACTAGAAAGAATATTTCATTAAAATCTATACCTGACTTCTGAACAAAACATTTTGTCATCAGGCAAGCTTTACAACGTTCCAACAACCCATCATTGTTCTCTTTATTTTATACACCCACTTATTTCCAACAATATTTCTTCATGGCGGGACATCCACAAGTTTTCATGTTTCATTCTTGTGTAGTGTTTTAATTTCTTCATCCATGGATTTCCTCCATTTATCCCCATTTTCAGGTTCTCTAGCTTCCTGAAACGAACTAAGTTCACCGTCATCAATTAACAAAGCAAAAGAAGACTGTAAATCAGGACAATACATTTTCATACGTCTTTTGGAACGTGTAGCTCTTATGAGTTCCAAATGCATCATGTCCAAATATATACAAATGAGAATAATCATATGTCTTACAACACCAAACCTCCTCTGGAATATGTCCATCCAACATAGCTACAGGTGATATGTATATAAGATAAGCAATTGTCTTAACAATATCTACCAATAATCCATTATCTAACCTAGATGTGTTAAGCATGCTTCTTTCACGTTCCATGATCATGTAATTCATCCACTCGGCCACCCATTTTTTGTGGAGTATAAAGAGAAGTCTCATGGCGCTTAATTCCTACCTATGCACAAAAATTATCAAATTCCTTGGAGCAATACTCTCCTTCATTATCCGAAGACATAAAACTTACTTGCCTGAACTTTTCTCTACTTGTCCCTTGAACTCCTTAAATTTATCGAAAGCTTCCAACTTATTTTCAAAAAATACACCCACTCTTCTAGAATAATTATCTATAAAAGTTAGAAAATATCTAGCACCATTTATAGACAAAAGTGGGGATTGGTCCAAATATATCATAATGAATAAGTTGAAAAAGATATGAACTTTTACTAGAGCTTGCAGTAAATCGAACTCTCTTTTGTTTACTAAAAATATGGTGCTCACACAAATCTAAATTACAAGACTTAATCCTAGAAAGCATACCTTGATCATGGAAAATTTTCAATTTTTACTCATATTTCCAAGTCGCTATAGCATCACGCCATATAGAACATTCCCTGAGTCTGTTATTGTTGCATGATTGTCATTATATCACCACATAAATTATACAAGGTCCCATAATATTCTCCTTTTGCTACCACTAGGGCTCCTTTGATAATCTTACAATGATTATCACCAAAGCTAGTAGAATACCCTAATTTATCCATCATCTTGATTGACAGAATTATTTCGTAGATCCGATACATATTGTACATCACACAGGTTCCTTTCTTTCCCATCATCTAGCTTGATCCTAATGTCCCCTCTTCCCATTATGTCTAAAGGATGGTCATCACCCAAGTAGACCATCCCACTACTATAGGGCTGATATTTGACAAACCAATATCTATGTGTAGACATATGGAAAGATGGACCTAAATCCAAAACCTAAGAATGGAAAAGAGATATATTATTACTAAGACAACAGGCCTCACATGTTAGTGTTCTTCTGAATCTATCGCGCTAGTCCTCAACTAATGGTTGATCTGCTTTTTCATCATGCTTTTCCTTCTTCAGATGCCAACAGTCCTTCCTCGAGTGCCTTGGCTTCCAACAATTCCAACACTTCCTTTTTAGCTTGCATCCTTTGCAAAATCTAGACCATGATCTAACTTGTTGACCCCTTTGGCTAGATCAACCTCTCACATATAGGGCTTCACTAGTAGAGGGCCCTAGAGACGATTTTTTCCTCAACACTTCTCCCAACAAAACGATTGCCATGTCATCAAATTTCAAATTTCCTAATGATGAGTTGGCGATGGTTATCACCAAATGATCCCAAGTATCTAGGAGGGAACATAGTAAAATGATTTCTCTAGCCTCATCCACCACATTTACACCAACTGAGACCAATTTATTGATAAGCATATTAAACTCATTCAGATGATCTACCACAGTTAAACCCTCCTTCAACCTCAAATGATAAAAAAAAATTAGGAAAACCTTATTTGTTGTCGATTTAATCTCATATAGTTTCTCAAGTTTCTCCAAAAGGGCTTATGCAGTCTTTTTATCAACAACATTGAACAAGATATAGCCTGCTAGGCAAAGACGAATCCTAGAAACCACCTTCCTGCCCAAATTTATCCACTCCTTATCTCTCATGTCGCTCAGTTTGTTTTCATCCCCTTTCAAGGCTAGGGCTTGGTCAATTTGAACCAACAAATCCTCCACCTTCATCTTCCATAAGGAGAAATTCTTTCCATTAAACTTATCAACCTCAAACTTGGTTAAAAATATCATTGTTACAACTCTCACTCCCAAAAACCCTTGTGCCTATGAGTGTTCCAATCTTTGATACCAAATTTTAGAAAAAATAAAATAAAAAACAAAAGCAAACAACAATAAGAATAGAACACGAGATTTATGTGGAAACCCTATTGTGCGCAGATAAAACCACAAGACAATGACAACTTCGATCTTTTATTATTACTCAACAAAAAACTTACAATGTTTTCTTCTCTTGTGATACAATGCCAAGGGTCACTCCCATTTTATACAATACATATGAGGCTTCCATAAGGAACCAAAATAAATCAAAGGGTCTCGAAATTTTCACATCGAGGGCTCTACCCCACACGCCTAGTGCATGTGAATCGCATTAATGGATAGTAATGTACCACTATACAAGAAAATAACAGAGATATGAAATTGACTTCACCTCCTAACAATGTCTATTACAACTTGATTTAGGACTTGAATAGAAAAGTCCCAACCTGTGAGTGTACCAAAGAGCAACTAAGAAAGGCACCAATGTCATCTTAGTGCACAACTCTCCACACTTTTGACCTATTCTAAAAGGTAAAGGGGGGATTCCCTATGATTAATTGATTTAAAGTGAAAAATAATTTAGGAGTTAAATTTATATATGAAGATATAATTGTGTAATGCAAATTTGATTAACTTCAATTTAAAAGTGCTTACATAATGGATCATCAAATATTGAAATAAAGTAAACACTTAAATGAAAATGAGATAATTGCTTGCAAATGAAAGGTGAAGTGGAATATTCAATTCCCGCTAGCTCACTCAGTTAAAGTGTACGTCTCGTCAGCAAGGCGACCCGAGTTCAATTCCCCTTAGGGGTGACTTAGTTGGGAGGTGACATCCAGAAACCTAGTCAAGTTGAGGCTGGTGCGCTCCAGGACAGGTACAATCCCCGGGTGATTTTGACAACTTAGATGCCCCTGGGTTGTGGTTTCTCAAACCACAAGCCACTCCCACAATTCAAGGAGATTCGAGCAAACAAAAAAAGAAAGGTGAAGTGGAATAAAGCAATGTTCCACTTTAAAAACTTAAGTAAAATATAAAAATCTTATCTACATAAGTCTATAGATTTGAAAATTGAACAATAATTGCATAATATAAACTTCAAATTAATTAATAATTAATATCACTCCACAAGATTTAACTGATTTTATTCCAAATTTAAAATTAAATGATTACCATAGCCATGCATAAATGTTGAAGCATGAAAATGAAACAAATACTTACAAAATAAATGAAATGTTGCTTAATATCGATTATAAAGTAAATAATGCACTTAATTTTATTTATTGGGTATGGGGTCGTTGTCAAGATCGCAATAAATTCCAATTTTACTTATCAAGTGGAGTGGGATGCCGAAAACGACTCCATTCTTATTTTTGCTCCTTATATGCTCAAGGATGTTGGTCGAGTATACTTGCACATCTTGACCGTCCTTTGTCAAGACAATGGCTTAGGATTAGAAAGCTAGAAGGGAGACCTCAGGCAAGCATTAAAACCCTCTATTTTGGAGCAAGCAAAACCCCACTTAATGGTTGACTCAATTCAGATCTAGAAATAAAAAAAATAACTAATCACATATGTTAATTCCACAACTATGAAGTGATAAAAATCATTTCCCAAAAGATAAATTTGATTAATTAATCAAGTATAGCATTTACTCAAATTACAAAAATTTAAAGATAATCACTTGAGGAAATTGAAAAAGTTTTGTTGTTATCTTATCCAAAGAGAAATGAAGCTAATTTTCTACCAATAAATTATGCTAAAAAATTATTAAATTAAATCCACGAAATTAATAAAAATTAGGAATTTAAATGATGAATATAGAACAATAAATTTCAAAAATAACTAAAATGATTAGATTCACTTTTTAGTATTACTTTGAATGAATTTTTAAGATCTAATGCACGTTTTAAATTTGTTACTAATTGCAGAAAATGAAAATGAAAATTTATAGCTAACAAAAAATAAAAACCCAAGCAAATGGATGATAAATTCAAATTTTAAAGCACTAAATTAAATTACATTTGAAGCTTGTTATGAACCAAAAAAATTCAAAATTTAGCTAGCTAACTTGCAAGGATAAATTATCCTCGTAAAAAATTAATTCTTAAATGTGAATTGGTCCTAGATTAATTCTGAAATTTAAAGATTGTTATGGAAATGAATTTTCAAAACGAAACTAATTAGAAACAAGCCCAAAAATTGATGTAAAACTAAAATTTTATAGCTAGTATTGAGACAACTAAAATCTAGAAAATATGGGACAACAACGTATTTTCATATTTTAATGAGAAAAAACTAAATAAATTATGGTTTTTTTAGTTTTTGGATGGTAGTTGAGAAGAGAGACCAGTGCCTTACGCCTTTAGCAAATGGATTCATGGAAAACAAATCTTAATGGGTTTTTTTGATGAAAAGGTTTTTAAAGTTGAAATTATTGAAAATCCATACCAAGGATAACCATAGAATATTGGGATTTTATGCAAAATTTCTTTCAAGGAAGAGTCAACAATAAATTGAACCTATGCACACTCCTATAAGGATGCCAAATGCAAACATAACAATACTAAAGCATATAAGAAAACAAATAGAGTTTCATTTGATTTTCTTGAAGCAATAAATTTTAATAATCAATGAACTAAATTTAATTAACCTTATAATGAAAGAAAACAGAATGTTAGCTCCAAGCTTGATTCACCATAACATGTCCTGATATCATAAAAAATGTTGCCACATACATCAATAGCACAGACAAAGAGGAATATCTATTTTTCTTCTCTAATCCACAACCGGATGCTAATGAGAGGGGAGCCTCTTATATCGAGCTTTGGCTCAACAATCCTCCAAATAAAATAACAATATCTTGGGCCCAAATCCATGGACCTATCTAGATATGGTCAAAAATACATAGAAAATGAGGTGGTTTGAGTATCCAACCTCATAACTTTAATTAATTTTCCCAAAGAGGGGGATGTACCACTAAATATAAAAGTAAATACATGTGAAATACAATATTTACTCAAAAAGAGAGAGAGTGGGCCCTCCCAAATATAGTCAGACAATAATGAAAGAGGTTGGAGCAACGAACAACCTCCTTCAACAATGTGTCAACATGTGGAAAACCATCAAGTGGAACCTCCTTCATCAATATGCTCAAAATGTCAAGTGTGCCCCTCAAAAATGGAAAAGCTCTCTAATGTGTAACCTCTTCTCAATTTGTGCCAATGGTCCAAGCATATGAAAACAGGGTCAAGTCAAGTGCCAAGTCACTTTCATGTGTAACAAATAAGTGTTAAACCATAGAAATAGTTAAAGTGCCCATGTGTTGTGGGGTTCAACCCAACATTTAACTAGAATTGCATCATATATGAAAAAAGAAGACATGAAATAATTAACAACTACACCCTTCTAATGACTCAATGACTTATTTATTTTTTATCTATTAAAATATTAGACTAACTATGGTGTGACCAACATTAAACCTTATTACATGTGAAAAGCCCTTAAGTCAGGGCATATTACGTAGATTCATAAGTCAAGTGAGGGTGATGGAATGAATGTGGTACTAAAGAAAAAAATGAGATCTTTGTAAGTTAAGCATCATAGCAACTAAGTGTAATAGGTCTACCCTTAGCATTCAAGAGCTAGGGGTAATAGATTTTTCTTCCTCATGTGTGCATTAAAATAATAGAGCAATTTTTTATCATGAGTTACCCTTTCCTTACCTTTTTTTTGTGATTCATTTATTTTCTTTTTTATTTTTAGCCTTTTTTTTACTTAGATTTGGCTTTAATAACCTGGGACATAGAGAACCTATCTTTAAGCAAGGGGGCATAGCTCATGTACTTCTACATTTTAATTTAGCAACTTCAACCTTGGAGTACTTTGACTCTTTTAGCTTTGATTTAGGCATTCATACATGGGAATAGTTATGAAATCTTAAAGAATTATTAATAATAAATTAATTGTTGTTAACCCCCATTTTGCATGGGTGTCCACTTATGACCTTCATCAAAATTTCAATAAAGGGTGACAGGTTCATGTGATGTTTTAGTAGATGACGAATGATTGATTTTCCCATTGTAATTTTTTTAGACTTGATTCTACATCATATATGGATGGTATAAACACTTCATTTGATGGTTTTCATGATAATGATGAGTGCCTAGCATTGGATCACATTTTTGCGCCTTGTTTTATGTTGTTCCTAGGGCGAATTGCATATTTCAAGACCCTGTCGTCAAACTATTGGTTCTCCTATGCCCAAGCTCAAATGGGAGCTTATGATATAGGGATGGAAACCTCTTTCCAAGATCTTTCCAATGGTGTAAAATGCTTAGCCTAATTCTGCAAGATGTTAAAGCTATGGATGCATCTTTCTGGCCATTTTCACCTTCTGGGAGTTGTTTTCATGATGTGGTCAAGGTCTTGCTTTATGAATTTGACCTTGAGGGGTTATTACTTCAATTTTCATACACGATGGTGATAACTAGGAGTATCTTTGAGTTGACACATTATTTTCTCAGAGTGCCCTCTCTTAGCACACATGTGGAGGCATGGTTATATTATTGTATTGAAACGTTGGCATGGTGGCATGCATGTACATTGAGGCACTTAGTTATATTTGATTGGTATGTGGGGGTTTCATTGCACATATGTTCATGCACTTGGCTATTTGGAGAATGCTTTAGCTACATATGATGCTATATTAGAGGAGATATCCCCTTTAATAGATTGATTATCACATGATCAGAGTCATTCCATTGGAGGCCTTTATCTATTATATTTGGAGGGGTTGATCATGCCTTTGATGTTGATTTGATGGGACAATTGTCATAGGAGGAGATCATCACACACTCTAGGGTGCTTATATCGAGGAGTTTCGTGCCATTTTTAGAAGAGGCACCTTGTATTGGAGTTGATTATAACATGTTCTTTACACATCTTGTGGTCATCCACCTTCTAGGAGCTTATTAAGGATTTCTATGACAAATTTTAGGGAGCTTTCTCACACTTTTATCCTTTTATCACTTGTTTATGCCATTTGAGGAGTCTTGCTTGGAGGGTACTTAGGAGGGTCAAACTCTAAGTGTAGGGTTGGATCTTCATGCCATTATCGAAGACGTTGAGGCATTCTTCATTGCAAATTTTGTGGACAACCAACTTTGGAGGTTACTTGCGCATAAATCTAGGGTCTATCTTTGATTTTTTTGGAGCTTTAACATTATTTGGAGTATTCTATTGGAGTGCTTACTTGAGGACTTGATGAAGATCGATGTTGGGTTTCCATGAGCCATTTATTCCACCTTGCATGGTGAAACTTTGATGGAGGGTTGTACATGTAACATTAACCACTCATTTTTATGTATTGTTAATTGAGTAGTGGGTTTTTTGCACTTGTTTACTACACCCTGGGCTAGATCTAGGATTTTAATATTATTTTATTGTAGAATGAAATGGAGCTACAGCCTACAAGGGTTGGTTCTCTCATTCATTTCCCATGGTTGGATTTTTGGAGTTTTCTTTCTTTTTAACCTAATTGACATATCTTTTTCATGGAGTAAATTTTGTCTTAAGGGTTCCCTTATAGATCATGAGTGGCGCATCTCTCTTGCCTGGAGCTTCATGGTTGAAAGTGTTGATAGTTATAGCTCAAGCAGGAGCTTCTACATAGGCTAGTTGTCAAGCATCAAAAGCTGTCTATTTACTTTCTAGGTACTTGCTTAATTATTAAAGTAACTTTTATATCTCTTTCCTAAGTTTAACTTAGGAAAAGCGCATTATTATCTTAATGTTGGCTAATGACTAAAAAAAGAACTTAAGAATACATCACAACCATTGATCTTAAGTGAGGCTCAAGATCTAATTTTGGCCATCCATCACTTTAGAGATTGGGGGTTAAGATTTTGGTCATTGAGATGCTATAAAAGAAAGCCTAAAAAGAGAAGAAAGACACAAGTTCAAGAGATCATTTGAGAGAGATTTTCTCAAGTGAAGAGTAAGATACTATGTGAGTGAGAGACTTAGTGGCTGAGAAGAGTGGAGGTATATTTGCAACTAAGAGAAACATTTGAGGAAAAGAGAAGGGGCTGATTGCACTGAGAGAGAGAGAGAGGTTGAAACCCAACCAAACTAACAGAGGCTAAATCCGTACAACCGCAAGGAGAGTCCATACAAATTGCAGGAATTCATACAAGTGACGTAGGGGTGACACAAGGCAATTCACTAAGGTCGATTTGCCTAGGCCGATTTCATCTTCAATGTGTTGATTTTCTCCATGAAGGCCAATTCAATCAAAGAAGTCGATTTCTTTGTGGGAATAAGTTACAAGATCCATTATTGTTGTAATTTCTTATTTTCTCTGCGAGCAAATAAAAGAAGAACATTGAATGCTAGCTTTTCCCCTTTGGAGTTTCCAAGGTAAAATAATTGTGTCAAATGTGTGAATGATTTCTTGTGTTTACTTCCACTGCACCATTGGTTAAAATATCAATATTCTTGTTTATAATTTATAAGTTTAAGAATTATTGAGAACAAAAATCAAAATTGATATTGAGTAAAAATAATTTAACAAAAATTTTGTTGGGTGTTTTACATGCTAAATCATTTATATGCTTTGCTTGGACCATTGAAAGGATTGTACTATCTAATTGGAGAAAGATGTTGTAAGTTCAATTATATTTCATTCTTCTTGCCATCTTATTTACAAGGGATTTATGTGTTGCATCTTTGCCTTAACTCAAATTGTGTAGCCATAAAACATTTACCTATAGAATGCACCCCATAAAGCTTGAAAGGAAGTGGATACTTCATTCAATCCCTTCCCTTGTAAACCCTAATCCATATTCAATCCACCTAGAATAGGGTTAGAAGATGCAATTCTCTTCTCTTGGTGACCTATTTGGCAAGGTCGTCTTAGTTGGTGATCCTTCAACTCCATTTGCCCATTATCATATTGGCACTAGTCTTGGAGTGGTCCCCCTTTATCCTCCAATCACTATATATTCCTATACTACAAAAACAACCATTTTGCTGAGGCAACCTCTTCAAATCAACTTGTTATCTTAAGGACAATCCCCCTTGAGTTGAAGAAGAGCCAACCAAAAGTTGGAAGGGGATTGGTGTGGTAACAGTGGCTTGTCCCCTTTGGTTCCCCTCAACTAGTTTACTTCTTTAAGATTTTAATCAAGCGTGCTAGCTTGGGAGTTAACAACTTACAATGGGGAAACTAGTGGAAATGGATGAAAGGGCCAGTAAAACAAAAAATGGCTAGGCAAAATGTTATGAAATGGATGTGGCACCTATTTAGTTCCTAAGGGTACAACTTAACCTTCAAGATGACACATTTATCTAAAGCAAAGTTATGATAACACCATAGTACATCTTAGTAATGAATAACAATTTTAATTATGAGCCACTATCAAAGCATAAAAATAATATCCCATGATCAAATCAACATAAAAGAAAACATCCCAAGTGTCAATGAAGGTGAGAAACGCCACAAAACTAAAACATCTAACACCATCTCAACTAAGCACATCTAAAGCACAAGAACCATTTGAGCATGCTGAAATAATTCTTACCAATGATCTATGGCAATCCACAAATCTCCTGGATTTCAGCGTGTATCAACAAACCTTGGATAGCTCCCCTAATTAATGGTCGTCCTACGGACTTTTTCCAAGCCACACGTGGCATTAGACAAGGCTGCCCTCTCTCTTCCTTTCTATATATTATCCTAGCAAACTCACTCAGCCGAAAATTGAATCATGAAATGACCATTGCCTCTCTTCCCGAACTCCAATTGACCTTTGATTCTCACCCAATAAATCACACCTTTTTTGCTGATGACTCTCTTTTAATTGGCGGAGCATCCTCCACTATTGCCCGCAAATTTAAGCACAATCTGAACTCCTATCGTAACGCTTCGGGTGGCAAGATCAACCTGAAAAAAAGTGTAGTCTATTGCTGGAACTTAAAAAATCAAACAGCAACCAAGATCAATAGAATCATTGGCATCAAAGTCCATACTCATGGGGATAAATTCTTATATCTAGGCCTCCCAATCACTTACGGCAAAGCAAATTCTAGAAATTTGGAGGACACAATCAACAAAGTTAAAGGCAAAATCAGAAGATGGGGAGGACATTGGCTCAACAAGGCCGGAAAATTAATTCTAATTAATTATGTTCTCTCAGCTTTACCCATCTACCATTTCTCTATTACCGTTGCCCCAAAAGGAGCTATTGATCAGATGAGTAAATTAATAAGAGATTTCCTTTGGTCTGGCAGAAAAAACAACGACAACAAAATCCATCTCGTGAATTGGGATACCATCAAGCAGGCTAAATCCTTAGGGGGCCTCCAAATTCGCGATCCACATTACACAAATTTGGCCATGGGAGGTAAGTTGCTCTGGCAAATTCTACACAATAAAGGCCATCGAGTAAGCCAAGTTCTCAGAAAAAAAATATTTAAATGGAACCAATCTAAGATGTCTTGATCACAAGCCAACCTCCAATGGCTCCAGCACATGGAGTCTATGTAAGGCAGCTTGGGAGTTTTTCTCAAAAGGCCTTTACTGGGTACATGGCAATGGTAGGAAAATCAACGTCTTCACAGACAAGATCATGGACAAAGATGCTCTTCAAAGATCCCAAGAGTTACAAAATATTGCAGCTTGGCTCAATCAACATGGAATCGCAACACTTAAAGACTTCAGCTTATGGGATACTCGAGGCAATTGGCAAAGATGGAACAACACAGCCATCAGCCCACACCTTGAGGTCGACAATATCATTCTGACCAACAAACTGAAAGGATGCGCCCCCATACATCTCACGACCAAAGATGAACGAGGTTGGGGTCCCACAGGTTCCTATACCCCAGCTCTCGGCTACAAAGCCCTTCAAATCAATGATAAAGCAAGAAAAGATTTATGGAAAATTGCTTGGGACCCTCTAGGACTACCTAAAATTAATTTCTTTATCTGGACTTTAATCCATTGCAAAGTTCTCACCGGTGACAACCTCAGCAAGAGAGGTTTCCATGGGCCTTTTTGGTGTCCTCTCTACCACAGCAATCTTGAAACCCTCACCCATCTCTTTCTGGATTGCAACTTTACTAAGCTTGTGTGGAACTTATTACTCCATGATCTCAGCATTATCTTGCCCTCTTTCATCTCCACTACCCAACTCTTCACTGAATGGAAATCCACTTATCTTTTTCCCCTCCCCACCAAGAATCACTGGTATCACATTTGGATCTCCATCCCTAAATATACCTGCTGGAAATTATGGACAGCAAGAAACAATGCTATCTTTCAAGATAAGCATTCCACACCCCTACAAATTGCAGGCCAAGCCAAAGCATTACTAATTGAACGCCTCAAAAATTCTAATTACAAGTCTGGAGCTTCTCTTACCAACAGTGAAAAGAATTGGATTGGAATATCCATTCCTCATCCAACCAAAGAGCCACAAATGCAAAATCATCCAACATGGCAACTCAGAGAGACTAATATCAATTTCCAAGAGTGGAGAAACAATCAGGATATAGACAGCTTACATTTTGATGGTGCATCCAAGAATAATCCTAGAGAAGCAGGAGCAGGGGGAGTTATGTGGACTAAGAAAGGCACAATAAGATTGAAATTAAGATGGGGCTTGGGCATTTGCTCAAATAATATAGCAGAAGCCTTGCATTGATGAAAGGGTGTCAGATAGCCAAAGATCAGAAGATCGACAACCTATACGTCTTTGGGGACTCAATGATTATTATCAGAGCTTTCAACGCTACCTCCAGCTTCAACAATCTACCCCTCAAGCAAATCATACAGCGAATAAGGATTATTTCAAGCACATTTACTCATTTTAAGGCATTTAATATTCTGAAAAATTCAAACAATGAAGCTGACTTTGAAGCAAATGCAGCTAGCAGGCTAAATCAAGGGACTCTTCAAATCTCCAGTACAGACAGTGAAATTCATTACATCCCATGAGAAGGCTCTTCATTCCTATTTCATGGCAATCGGTATCGACAGCACACTTCTTCATCATCAATGATAACTTTCTCCCATCTCTATAACAGGGCCGGCTTATTAGTATTTGAATTTCTGAACAACATTCTTCAGCTCAATTCGGCTCTTTCAATCACAGAATAATACCTGAAGCAGATTGCGATTTGGTCTCTTTTAAAAAAAGGATTAAAAAAAAAAAAAAATTGTTTTGGAACGCAGATAGTCTCCAGCATATTCAACAACCCAGAAGTCTGATTTCTCCTCAGCGTATGAAGCAGACTGTTGATCTTTGAATATTCAGAATTCAATACATTCCCTTACAGTTACAATTACCTCAGCATTAAATTCTGCATTTACAGTGTATCTCCAACTCAAGATTTAGTCGCTCTTCTTGGAACGCAGACTGTCTACTTCAAATCTAACAAACGCAGATGTCTTATATCATCTCCAACGTCTGAAACAGAATTTGACTTTAGGGAATTGGAATTCATTTCACTTTCAGACTGTCACAGCCTTTTCAGCAACTTTAGCAACATTCTGAGTGCATTATTCATTTGATTTATTTATAATAAGCTCTTTCAGCAAGAGATGAAAGGCAAATTGATACCCAAACAAAAATTCTTTCAATAATGGTTTACATAGGCTCTTTGTTGAGTGCAGCTGAAATTGTTCAAAGCCAATTTGGCCACCTATTGTACTTAGCTGATTTGGTTCAAAACCACGGCCCTTTTTTTTTTATCCAAATATACGTTTCTGTTAAAAAAAAAAGATAAAATCACAAACAAATATGATCAACATGTCACCCCCATTGGTCTAAGAGTAATAGTGTCTCCATTGTCCCAATAAACTTGTATATAGAGAGAACAAAGGCTAACTATATAGCATGATTAATCCCAAGGGATTAGCTCAACCAATTGTTGCTAATGTTGTTGGGATTTGGCTAGTTTTATGCCAACATGTGACCAATTCTAATGCCTCTAGGTGAGGCACACTTGTCTATGCCAACAAATTTACTAGGGATGCCATCCACAAATGTGAGAAAACATCCACTGGGTTTCCTCATGAAGTTTTCCTTCAAAAATATAACATGATTAAATTATAAATATTGCAAACAATTTTAGTTGTATGTACAAATTTGTTTGTCCTAGGAGAGTTTGGCCTTACATATTAAAAGAAAATCATCTTGCCTTCTAGCAAGTTGGCCCTCCCAATTGGGAGATAAATGCTTGGCCTTGGCTACATTGTATCTTGGGTACCTAATCTGGTTAATACATCATTTGTAATAATAAGATGCAGTCAAACCACCACTAGATGGATGATAATTTGGATTAATAATATAAGTTGAAATCTCAATTGTGTTGCTATTATTTAGAAAGAAGTGAGTATTATCGACAATACTCGCGCAAATCTATGCACATATCCATGGAAAAATAATCGTAGCTAAATCTAATTTAATTATAGAACCTCTATATAATACCTACTTTATATAGCCCGGTGGGCTTGCTCAAGTGGTTGAGTGTTGTAAGTTGTGAACATAAAATCTCGGGGTCACATCCCTAGGTGGCTATACATTGATATATAAGAGCCTCACTTGACGTCCCCATCAGGTTAGCTCCGTAATCAGAGCAAACGGGGTGCAGCCCCTTCAAGGCCCCGTATGATTTCTTACCGTGGACGTAGCAGCCCCACTAGGGGGTTTGTGAACCACATGTGAAAAAAAAATACTAACTTTATATATAATACCAACTTTATATATTTCCTTGAATTTAGGAGGATAGCCCTTCTAATTAATGATGGGCTTTTTGCTCTGTAATAGCCTTCAAGGGTAGCAAGCACCTCATCTGTTTAAAAACCCAGGGAGAACATGTTGCATATGTGAGCATTAACTTATCCTAGACTTAACAGCTGATCAGTTCTTGAAATGTAAGGTCTGCAATGCTCTGCGATATCTTAAAGAACATTAACTTCCTGCTAAACCTAACTACTGATGAGTTATTGAAATAAGAGAACTGCAATATCTTGATATATTTTAAAGAACATTAACTTTTTTTAAACCTAACTGGCCAGATATTGAAATATGAGATCTGCAATAATTTGTTATATCTTAAAGAATTAGAACTTCATGCTAAACTTTAAACTGAGCAACGATTGCAATATGTGATCTGCAATGTCTTCATATATCTTAAAGAACACAAATTTATCATATGCTAAACCCAACAATTGATCAGTTGTTGAAACAGAAGTAGACTATCTAGAAAGCTGTTAAGATTAAGTTACATAACAGTAGAAGGGGCACACCTCTTATCAGTACAATTTCAATAAAATAAATATATTTTCTTAATTATTGGACAACTTTTTCAAAAAAAATATTGAAACCACTTGAAGAAAGACCTACCTTTCAATGAATTCTCCAATAAGGATTACTTTGACAGGCTTATAAAAGAAACCCTTGTTTTTGCATTCAAACAAATTTTAAAAGCATTTGTTGCAGCTGCTGATGCAGTAGGTCCTGGACCTAACATAAAGAAATTATGTATTGGCAATACATGAATAAGAAGTAGAGGGATAATACCTTTACCTGTTTATCTATAACAATTGTCAAATCTAGGTCAATCCATTATCCGGTACCCTGTCTGAGCATTTTTCATGTTTTCATTGTCTACAACATAAAGAGATTTGGTAAAAGCACAAGTATTGCAGTAGAAAACCACAACTGTACATTGCAACCATGGATATCATGGATCACAAGCACTAACAAAAATTATATATAATCTATTAATCATGGATATAAGGAATCATTTTGATCATTGTCAGGCACAGTATGCTTCCGACTGCCAGCTTCTTGAATTCTAAAATCTTCATGCACAAACTCTTTGACAAGCCCACTCAATTGTCATCCTTACAAGCATGGATTTTTGGTCACTCAACTCTGACTCTTGTCAGCATTCATAAAAATCCTAATGCTTCCCAACATTGGAATATATGAACATTAGCAAGCAACTCCTATGCTAAAATCTTCCACTGAGTGAAATAGTTCCAAGGCTAAGCTTAGAATGAAGTATTAACCGGTTTGTCTTCATTATAAGAGGTGGTACAAAGGAGAAAAAAAAGGTTATCAAAAAACCATAACTCCAAAATGTAAAGCTTAGCCCCAAGCATTAGCTCAATTGGTCATGAACCAGAAATAAGATCTCCCCCACAAAAGTTGGGGAGGTCACAAGTTTGACTTTCTTGATCCCTTTGGAGTTAGGCCCCATAATCAGAGCCAATGGTTTATGGCTGTTACCATCCAGGGATCATGGGAATGTACACAAAAGAGTTTTATGCAAAGTTTTCGTTGGAAAAAAACTCCAAAATGTAAAGCTTAACAAAGAACTAGTTTGCAATGAATTCAAACCATTCAAAAATCATAAATATTAAAACCTGTTTCAAGATAGTTCATAACGTTCTCATAGATGTAAATCCTAATAAATTAGAGTTATAAAGTGGTTTTTTGTCAATTGGGTCTATCCTGGTGGTTGTGGGATGGAGTGTTATCCTCCCCACCCAGGTTCTATTCCCATAAGTGACATGTTGAGCTTATAATGAGAATATTGCTGTAACAGCCTAGTGCCCTGAAGAACCTAGAGTTTACCTTGGGAACCATACTTGAAATGAGGGGAAGAACTCAGGTTTTCCTTGGGTGTTGTTGCCTGGAAAAAAGAGTTACAAAGTGGCTAGTTCCTATCTTAGAATTATAAGCAAATATTATTATTCTTCTTTTTTCTAAAAATGCATTTTATATTGTATATACTACTACAATAACTGCGCAAAGAAATATATTAAAGAGTACATATCAATTAGCCAAGTTGCAATAATGCAATTATATAGACTACACCTCCCTACATAAGCAAGGAGGGCCAACATATCTGCCTAAGCCCCAACCTCGAGGAAGTTTGCATCCTTAGAGATATTCCAATTCCAGCTGAAACTTGAGTTGCCAATTCCGCTATAAAGATTGTAATCTCCACAAATGAAAGAGGATCCCCTAATTTCCACAAATGAAAGATGGATACCCGCTGATTGTACCTCAGGATCTTTTTCATAAAAAGAAGACTTCCATACTGCATAATCATCCATCTTTCTCCCAATATAACACATTTCCATTGAAGAGGGCTGACAATAAGGCACTGCATCAGTCCCCTTAAACTCTGGGCTAGCTTCAGGGTGAAAGTAAAGTAATCTGGAAAATATAATTTAAGAAACGATTCTCCATCAGATGGATGTATCTAATCAGCCCTTGCGATAGAGCAGCTTCCAGGAGAATTCCTAGTTTGTCCACTGCAATAACATACAGATAGTGGAAAAGAGGACACCATTACCTGATAGAACTTTGAGCTTTGAAGCAGAACAACCTCCAACAAATTCCCATTAGCACAAATGTGAAGAATTAGAGACAAGTGTGGTGATGGAAGCAAAATGTGTAAGAGCCTTTCCTAATTTGAGGTTCATTATACACTTTTCTTCAACCTAAGGAAGCCAATGTGTAGGATCCTCAAAAGAAAAACCAGATGAATAGCCAAGGAAGAAAAACGTGTAGTATCCTCAAAAGAAACACCAGCCATCCACAAAACCCAGACAATTTAAACCTCTAGCATTTTTTTATTTTTTTCAGCTTAAATTTAGATGTTTTTCAGATCAAGGTATTTTACATAGCTGTCACATTATTTACTCACAGTTTAGAACTTGATCTGCGGATATTTGAAACCAAATTATAAATATTTTGACCCAGCACCTCAGAGCATGAAATGATGGAACAAAAAAATGATACAAGATTTGTCAGTATTGTAGATTTTTCTGGGTTTTACTGCTTGCTGGTTTATGCTATCTTTTCAGTGTTTTTCACCTTCAGCCGGTTATGCATAGGCTGAAAGCTACTTATGAAAAATACAGTAACAATTAAACACACAGTAAACTACCTCTTAACGGCAGAAAACAAATATTTAATCACATGCACGCCATAAAAGAGACTCAGATGTTTTTGGCAACTGTGCCCTGGAAAAACCCCCATGGGGAAAACCAATAGAGAGAGAGATATTTATTATTTCTTCAGCAGCAAAAATTAGAACAGTAAACAGTAAGAATACAACTTATCTCCACTCAAGAAATGCACCCACAGAGCTGCCTTGAAATGTGTGCTGAGACAGACTCAAAAACTGTGCAAATATCAGACTGATATTAATGCTGTACCCTTCTTGATTTTAGTGCAGAATCAACCTCAAAATCTGAGCTGAACTGTTCCTCGATTTCTGTGCATGAATCACCCTCAAAATCCGTGCAATGACATGACTGCTGTACAGTCTGTACAGACCAGAATCTGTACCTGTCAATTTCTAGAAAACCATGCAGACATTAACCTTGTTTTCTGTGCCAGTTTACCTTGAAACCCGTGCCTGAATTTTCTGCCTGAGATGCGTGAAGGCAGTCTCGAAAATAGTGCCCAGGAATTCCTCAAACTGCATGCAAGAGAAAGATGACTGCTGTACAGTATTCACCTTGGGATTTGTGCTGAAGATGATCTCTTTCACCTCGAATCTATGCTGATAATAAATGCCAAAACTTGTGCCTCGATTTCAGTGCCCAATGTCATTAATGGCTGCCTCAAAAATCGTGCAGTCTCCAAGCTCTTCTCACTCAACCTCTCTCTATCTCAAACTCTCTAGTGTGATGAAATGAGCCTCCCTCATGCTTTTTGACTAACCCTAAGTGGGTTCTAATCCAACTGTGGACAAATGATCCAATCCAATGGCTAAGATTCAATGAGTAAAAACATCGCTTTATTTAATTCACTTAAATAAATATTTCACTCACCCACTTAACTTTAGCAAAAAGTGACTTTCATTTTATAAAGTCTCATTAATGTCATTTAATGTGAGGATCACCTTTTTCCTTTTTTTAAATGACATTAGGCTTTTGTCACTTGGGGAACACTTCCCTAGGTACAAAACTAACACTCCCTCTTACCGAGGAAGGTGTTCCGCACCACTCCCAACTTATCTCTGAAGAAGACAAACTTCCCCCTCCCCAAAGACTTCGTCAAGACATCTGCTACCTGCTTCTCAATGGAAATATACTGCAACTCAACTACCCCTCTCTAGACGTAGTCCCAAATGAAGTGGTACCTGATCTCAATGTGCTTCGACCTGTCATGGAACACCAGATTCTTAGAGAGCTGAATGCAACTCTGATTGTCGCAATAGATCACCGTAGGTCTCAACTACTGATCAAATAAATCTACCAATAACTTACGAAGCCACAGTGCTTCGCAAGTCGCCTGACTGGCTACCATATACTCAGCCTCAGCAGAACTCAATGCAACGGACTTCTATTTCCTGCTGAACCACGACATTGCTGCCGATCCCAAGCTGAAACAGCAACCAGAAGTGCTCTTCCGATCCCTCACACAACCTGCCCAATCTGAATATGTGAACCCAACCAAGCTGACTCCACCCAAACCCCTATAGTCCAAACCATAATCCACTGTCCCTGCTAGGTATCTCAAGATGTGCTTTGCAGCAGTCCAATGCACACTCCTAGGCTCCACCATGAACTGGCTAAGAGTGTTGACCACAAAGCACAAGTCTGGCCTAGTGTTGACCAGATACATCAACGATCCGATGAGCTGACGATATAGTGTGGGATCCACCAACTTACCCTCTGAAACATGAAGTTGCTTCAAGTTGGTGATCATAGGTGTAGACATAGGCCTATAGTCCTCCATCCAATAACTCTTCAAAATCTCCGCTACATACTTCCCCTGTCCTAGGAAAATATGTCCAAGCTCTTGCCAAACCTCCATCCCCAAATAGTAATGCATCAACCCAATATCAGTCATCTCATACTCAGCTACAAGATCTCTCTTGCACTATGCAATAAGACGCTCATCTCCAGTGATAAATAAGTCATCAACATATAGCAAAAGAATGAGTGGATCTCCACCAACCACAATGTAGTATAGGTTGGGATCAACCTCACTCTTCTGAAATCCCATCAAAGTCAAATATGCATCGATCCTAGAGTACCAAGCTCTAGGAGCTTGCTTCAAACCGTACGAGGCTTTCCTAAGCCTGCACACATGAGAATCTCTCCCATGTATCTCGAATACACCTCCTCCTACAGAAGACCATTGAGAAACGTGGTCTTCACATCCATCTAGTGGATCTTCCAACCCATCTCTGCTGCTATAGATATCACTGCCCTGATAGAGGAATACCAAGCAACTGGAGCAAATGTCTCATCATAGTCAACTCCCTCAACCTGTGAGAACCCCCTAGCCACAAACCGAGCCTTGAATTTCTCCACAATGCCATTTGTAGCATGTTTGATCTTGTATAGCCACTTGGAAGTCACCACTAACTTCCCCTCAGGTCTCGGCACAATCTCCCAAGCATCATTCTTCATGATGGAATGGTACTCTTCCATCATGGCATCTCTCCATATCCAATGCTGAGAAGCCTCCTCAAATGTAGAAGGAGCAAAGTCACGAAGACTCGCAACAAGGGCCATCCCATATCTATCTAGCTCAACCACTGACCTGATCGCCTCTTGAGGTCTACCAAATGCTTCTGCTTCCTTCAAGGTGTCCTGAAGCCACTTAGGCTTCTTCTTCCTTGAAGGCTCCTCCCAAACTAGTCTATCCTCATCCGAGGAACTCTCAGAAGCAGAAGGTCTAACACCCCGAGGACCAATAACTGATGAACCAGTCCCTGAAGACACTGTAACCTGTGAGCCTAAAACCTGTGATCCTGAACCTGTGCCTGTCCCTAAACCTGTCCCTGATCCAGTCCCTGAAGTACCTGTAATCTGAACCACTGATCCTGTAGAAGTTGTGCCTGTACCCTGTGATCCAGTCACCCCAAAAACCTGCGGACCTTAAACCTGTATCGAAGAAGCCTGTATCAACTGAGGTGTGGGAGCTAGTGGCTCCCCCTGTTCCATCTCTCTCGGCTTCCTGAAGGCCCTCTCCTCATCAAACTTCACCTCCCGCCTCACTACAACTCTCCTCTGGCCAGAAATGCAAAGTCAATATGCCTTCGAAGTCTCATCGTAACCGACAAAGATACCTCTCTCTGCAGTGGGCTCGAACTTCGTCCTCTTCTCAGAAGGGACGTGAGAGTAAGTCAGAGAGCCAAATATCCGAAAATGGCTCACCTCAAGCTTCTTGCCTGAATACATCTCCTCTGGAGTCATCCTCCCCAAAGCACGATGAGGACTCCTGTTCTGCAGATACACTGCAGTGTTTCATGCATCTGCCCATAGAAAGAACGGTAACCCCTGATCATGAAGCATGGCTCTCGCTGCTCCAACGATCGACCTATTCTTTCTCTCTGCTACTCCATTCTGCTCAGGAGTGTAGGGAACTGTCAACTGTCGTTGTATACCCTCCTGACTGCAAAAAGCATTGAACTCCTTGGAGATATACTCACCCCCATTGTCTGATCTCAACATCCTGATCTTCCTCCCCGTCTGCTTCTCCACAAGGGCTTTGAACCCTTGGAAGACACTCAACACTAGTGGGGACTTCTTGTTCCTCAAGAAGTAGATCCAGGTCTTCCTGGAGTAGTCATCAATGAAGCTAATATAGTACTCGTGACCAATCAAAGATACTGAAGACATAGGACCGCAAATGTCAGAATGAATCAAGTCAAGCACTCCTGCTGCTCTCGTGTCACTGTTTGGAAAAGCAGTCTTGGTGTACTTTCCCAAAGCACACCCTCTACACACATCACTCTGCTCAGTGTCGAACTCTGGTAAACATGTGACCATGCTCCTCAACAATCTCAAAGCTGGGTGATGTAGGTGGGCCATCCTCCTGTGCCATAGCTCACATAGCTCACTGCTGCTGCTGTGTGCTAGAGCATGCTGCAGCTGAAACAATAACTTGTACAGTCGTCCACATCTAACTCCAATATCCATGGGAGTAGATACACCTGTAGTCCTGGGGAACACCTGCACTCTCCCATTTGAGAAACACACCCCAAGACCCCTGTCCTCAATAGTGGAAACTGAAACAAGGTTCTTTTTCAGCCCAGGGACGTACAACACATCCCTTAAAGTCATGGGACTCATGGACTCCCTCTCAAATGTAATGGTCCCCTGACCCACTGCTCTAACAATGGTGTTGTCACCAAGTACCACCTCCACATCTCTAGCTGTCCGTGATAGCTCGGAGAACAACTCCCGAGTACCTATCATGTGTCTCGAGGCTCCGCTGTCAATGTACCACGTACTAGTGGTGGATGGACCTGTCTGATGCCCTGTCAACAATGAATGCTCACTCTCCATATCCATGTCTGTGCTGGTGGCTAAGGAGACTCTCTCAATCTGTCCAGCATATAGGGAAAACTCCCTCTAAAACCTATCACCAAAATCATCAACCTTTGTTGAGGCTGTTGTCTGTTGTCCCTGTCCCTTCTTCTTCTCGCCTGGACACTATGATGCATAGTGCCCAAACGCCTAACAACAATAGCACTTGATTTTACTCAAGTCCTTCTTCTGTCCACCCTGCGGTTGTTGCTGTTGCTGCCTCTTGGCCCCATTCTTCTTGGGACCCTTCTTCTTGTTACCCTTGGCTGTCAGTGCCACGTTCTCCTCATCTACCCCACCATGTGATGAACTGCCCTGTACGAAACCCCTCCTGGTCTCCTCCTGCACAAAGTCATCCCACAGTCTCTCCCAAGACGGTAGGTTCTCTCTACCCACTATGGCCTGCACAAATACACTCCAGGACTTTGAAGCCCCATTCACTGCTATGCGTACTAGCTCAGCAGGAGATACCACTTCACCAACCACTACCAATTCATCCCGAACTGCAGAAATCCTAGTGAGGTAAGTTGTGACTCCCTCTCCTCCATTCATCTTGATACTCTTGAATTTCTCTTTGAGAACCATCTTTCTGTTCTCATTGGAACTCTCATACAAGCTGGTCAAGGCACTCCACATCTCATGTGCCCTAGTCTTCCCGAAAATGTGAGGGATTATGTGGTCTTTTACTGCGTCAAGGATAATCCTCCTAGCCTTACAATCCTTCTTGTTGAAGGCTGAAAGAGCTGTTGCATCTGTGCCATCTGGAATGGCAATGGGGTTGGCAATAGTGCTCTTAACCGCCTCCACCCATAGCTCATTCTCCCCTCCAAAATCAACAAAATTTTGGCCTTCCAAGGCACAAAATTCTCAGTCCCATTCAACCTATCCTCAATCCTCAAACCTGTAGCCATCTCAACTCCAACCCAACAGAATGTTGATCACTAATAGAAGAAAATCTCAAAAATTTCTGAGTTCTGAAAATTTCTGTATGCTGCAAAAATACTACTATTTTATGCCCCTGCGCTCTGATACCATGTAGATTTTTCTGGGTTTTATTGCTTGCTGGTTTATGTTATCTTTTCAGTGTTTTTCACCTTCAACCGGTTATGCATAGGCTGAAAGCTACTTATGAATAATACAGTAACAATTAAAACACACAGTAAACTACCTCTTAACAGCAGAAAACAAATATTTAATCACATGCACGCCATAAAAGAGACTCAGATATTTTTGGCAACTGTGCCCTAGAAAAACCCCCACAGGGAAAACCATTAGAGAGAGAGATATTTATTATTTCTTCAGCAGCAAAAATTAGAACAATAATACAGTAAGAATACAACTTATCTCCACTCAGGAAATGCACCCACAGAGCTGCCTCAAAATGTGTGCTGAGACAGACTCAAAAACTGTGCAAATATCAGACTGATATTAATGCTGTACCCTTCTTGATTTTAGTGCAAAATCAACCTCAAAATTTGAGCTGAACTATTCCTCAATTTCTGTGCATGAATCACCCTCAAAATCCGTGCAATGAAATGACTGTTGTACGAACCAGAATCTGTACCTGTCAATTTCTAGAAAACCGTGTAGACATTAACCTTGTTTTTTGTGCCAGTTTACCTTGAAACCCATGCCTGAATTTTTTGCTTGAGATGCGTGAAGGCAGTCTCGAAAATAGTGCCCAAGAATTCCTCGAACTACGTGCAAGAGAAAGATGACTGCTGTACGATATTCACCTAAGGATTTGTGCTGAAGATGATCTCTTTCACCTCGAATCTATGCTGATAATAAATGCCAAAACTTGTGCCTCGATTTTAGTGCCCAATGTCATTAATGGCTACCTCAAAAATCATGCAGTCTCCAAGCTCTTCTCTCTTGACCTCTCTCTATCTCAAACTCTCTAGTGTGATGAAATGAGCCTCCCTCATGCTTTTTGACTAACCCTAAGTGGGTTCTAATCCAACGGTGGACAAATGATCCAATCCAATGGCTAAGATTCAATGAGAGTAAAAACATCACTTTATTTAATTCACTTAAATAAATATTTCACTCACCCACTTAACTTTAGCAAAAAGTGACTTTCATTTTATAAAGTCTCATTAATGTCATTTAATGTGAGGGTCACCTTTTTCCCCATTCTAAGTGACATTAGGCTTGTGTCACTTGGGGAACACTTCCCTAGGTACAAAACTAACAAGTATACTATCATAAACTTAGCTGCATTCAGGCTAATTGTTGAGTATAGTTCCAAGCTGCTCAACAAATATCTCCATCTTGTTTTCCTACAATGGAAATCCACAACTCAATGAATTTTTAAGCATCTAGCATTTTATGAACATAAATTTTAATATTTTCACAATCAGGATATTTTATAATAATAAATAATAATTTAATTTTAAGGTCATAGCCAAGCCAGGCACCAAATTGGTGTATGAGACCCCCTTGTTTGTGGGACAAGGGACCCCCTCCGTGCAGCGATTTGACTACTAAAGTCTACATAGGTGTACATACCCTACCCCCTTCAGATTTGAACCTGTGACCTCCTCCAAGAAAACACATGTTCTTAACCATTAGGCCCACTCAAGTCATTACATTTTCCACCCTCACACATTAGAAGTTGGTCTGCACATTTAAAACTGGATTCTAATATTTCTACACAGCATGTCACTCAGCATGAATTTCGCTGGAATGAAACAATAATACAAGCTTTTGTTTTCAATATACCAGCATAAACTTACTTGGATTCAGGCTGATAGTAGACTATGGTTTCAAGCTGCTCAAATATATAACTCCTTTACTTGTTTTCTTACATCAGCTCACATGTCTCTAACCGCACAGATGACATGAAAACCACTTTACCATCTTATTTTCATCTCAGACCCATTGACAGCTTTGTTGATTACTGAATAAATTCCCCATCTTGTATAACAAAAAATGGTGAAAATTAAAACAAAATATACTTTTCTGCCTCTGCAAACTGTAAAAGTGGTAAAAATGTGCACATCAACAGCAGTGTTTTAAAAACCGGTCAACTCAGAACCAGAACCGGCTGAGTTGACCAGTTTTTTTTATCTCGAACCAGTAGAAAACTCAACCCAAAGGGCAGTTTGGTACCAAACCAGCCGAGGCAGACAATGACTCAGCCAGTTTGGTACCAAACCTGCCTGAAACCAGCCAATTCCACATTAACTCAGCCGAGTTAATCACGTGGAGACTAGAGACGGATTTTTTTTTGAATGACCAGTTTTGTATAGGTGACACTGAAGTCAGTAACATTAAATGGTAATGTTAAATTCTTAAAGTAAAAGCAGTGTTGATTAATGTCCTTGGAGGATCAACTTCAAGATTCGAGGTGGAGGCAAGGCTAGTGCCTAGAGGAGTGGGGAACAAGGTGCTATAAATGAATAGGATCCCAATATAGGCAACAATTTTGATGATTATGTATTTTCAATTTTGATTCAGATATTTATCTACTATCACACTCGGTGCCATTTTTATATATTCACCCTAACATGGTATATACATGAGTAGACTTTGCATATTTTGTCTCTAATGGTTTGGAATCATAGCTTGGAATCTTTAATATATATTTTTTCATTAAAATTGTAAAATTTTATGTATTTTTTAGTAGTCCAAGTCATTGAAATCAAACCGTTCCAAGTCATTGCCGGTTCCAATTCCAAGCCAAGTTGACCCTCGGCCAGTTCAAAGTCCGGTTCAAAGTTTTAAAACATTAATCAACGGTGATGAAATTGGTTTAAATAGCAAACTGTTCAAGGATTAAACTGATTTAGCAAGAATAATATTATCAATACCAAGCAGGTTGACCCCAAAAACCAGAACTGAACTAGAGTCAGTACAATAACCAAAGACAAAACTGGTCAACCAAAAAATACATAAAATATTTAGATTTTGATATATATATATATATAAACCATTAAACACCAAATGCAAAGTTTTTAGCCTTGCAAGGGTGAATATAGAAAAATAGCAGAGTGAAATACATATCTGAAGTAAATACATTAACATTGAGGCTCCAAATGGCCTGCAGAGTCCAAAAATAAGCATACTATAGTCTACAATCACATCAAACTACATAATCATCCATGTCTAGATCCTCCACATTGTCTGCATGCAGCATGAGTATGCTCAGCCTCTTTACTCAATACCCTCAGAAGTCCAACATCAATGTCCATATCCTGCTGTGGCAGTGGAAGCAACTGCATGTCAGCCAGTACAAGTCTATTCACAATAGAAGGGGGGCATCATTAAATAGATCAAATTAGGTTTTATGGTGGTTGTAGAATTTTAGTTTTTGGTGTTTTTAATTTTATTTTTGGTTTTTCTGGGGAAGATGAGCACCAGTACAAAACTGATCAAACAAGTCAGCTCTGACCAGTTTTGCTGGTTCCAGTTCAGTTCTGATAATATTGAACTAGATATACTATTACAAAATTTCATTTTAAAATATACATTATATAAATGGTTTCATCTCCACCTCAGTCACATCAAGCCAGTGTAGTAGAGCCAAGTGTTATATAAATTTTCAAATTTCTAGCAGCTAACCTGAAAAATAACCGAGAACCTAATAATACAGGGTTGTAGATATCTGACAGCTATAGATTCTATTCACTATTCAAAACAAGGCTGTCATTGCTGCTATTTTGTGGTTTCTTACAAGTAAGACAGATATATCAGTGTCCATCTCTTTCACTTGCGTTTGCAGCTCATGACATAAGCATCAGCTACAATGGATGTTTTACCCAACTGCTTATGCAATATATGTTACATCTAATATAAAATATCTAAAGAATTTTATAAACATGGGAGCAGCAATCACATACACAGGCTCGAATCACCTTGCTGATATTGGAAACAAATTGTACAAAGAGAAGACTTACATGTTCAATTTACTTTGCCAATTGCAGTTGAATTGCAATCTCTTAGATCCCCAAAACAGCTCTGAAGGGTTTGCCTGAGTTCCTTTGTTAGCATTGTCGTTGCATTTGAAGAATCCTTTTTTATTGCTCATATTTGTCTCCGTGCATCTAAGGAGGCCCTGAAAAAGTGGGTAAATCATCAAAAGCACATGCCTTAAATGAACAAAAAAGGCTCTGCCAAGCAAACACATGGATAAGAAGCGTTTTTGGGCTTCTTTTATTGAGCTCAAACTCATCTTAACAAAATTACATGTTATCTCAATCTCATTACAGGACAGTCATAACTCGAGATTGGAACATTGGTAGTGAAAGTATAGATGTTATTCTGATTTCTATCTGAAGATTTAACTGCTTTTAAAACTCTCAACAACATGGCAGTTTGCAACAGGTAGGATACACATGTCATGACAACCAGTTCAGGAGATAATAATTTATGTTATTTACAAATTCTAAGAGAATCGCCAAAAGCAGTATAAAAATGATTTTGCTGAAGCCTCCAACAAATACTCATTCTCAGCAATACAATATACTACTTTTATAATAAGTACCAGATTGCCAAACAGAGGTTCTAAATTCTGACAATTCTTATCTATAGCATGCATACAAAAGAATATATTCTTCCAATGAAACATTTCTATTAGCTTCCCAGCAGTTCATTTCTTGCTGAATTTGAGACATATCGTCAAATTTGTAGAGGTCAATTAATAGAAAGAATCTCATCTAAAATATCACAAGGAGATGAATTCAAGTTCCTAGATGATAGAAACCTGATAGATGGCTGTATGCCAAAATAAGTGGTTCAGGCAACACCAATCAGACAGTAAAACTACAAGGAAAATATAATGCACCAGAACAAGTCACTCAGGCAAGGTTGATTCATCTTGTAAAAGTACTACCAAACTAAGAAGAATGATCTTGCTTCAGTCTCTTGTAAACAATTAGTCAGTAAAATGATACAGCTACTTTCACATGGGAACTATAGTTTCTCTGAAATTCTCAACATGAAAGAATTAATTGCAGTTACATCCAGTCTGATCCAAGATGACTCAAATGCATCATGTGTGTAATTAACACCAAGTTCCTGTGCTACAGTGCAGAAGGCAAGCCCAAACCGATTACCATGTGGAGCTCCAAGTCTGGGCCTGTTGGCCACGCCAACCACCAATACCATTTTGGTGCCAGGAATAAGAGATGCACATATCATAGGTTTCATTTTTGCACCTTTTTCTCTCAAGGCATCCATAAGAAAATAGCAAAATTTAATAAGAGCCTGAGGATAAGCTAACAGCTCTGTGTCTGCTCCATCCTCAAGTTTCACCCACCTGAAACCTCGAGCACTCTTAATAAAGCCATTTCTTGTTATTGCTAGACTGCCCTGCCGCTGAGTAGCACGCTGAACCTTGATGGCAAGTTGCATCCCTTTTTGTAATTCATCCAGGCCATTCAAGGACAGTGCAGAATATGCATTCCAAAACTGTTCTGCCCAAGAATCTTTGGCGTTTGTCCAAGATTCTAGCAAAGCTGTAACACCATACACAACATCTGCTGCTGAGACCTTTGAGCTGTATCCATGAAGCCTCTGAAAGCTTCTGTAGTAGAATTCATTGAGACCATATTCTGGCAGAAACCTCTCAAACTCCTCCTTCATTCTTCGCTTCATCTCATTGCTCATGTATTGAAATTTCTGTTGACATTCAACAAGTGCAATGCCCATCTTGGCCAAAAGCAGTTTTAGTTTCTTCAATCCATTGTCACTCCAAGTCTTCAATTTCGTGGCCACATAGGATGAGCACAGCATTGAATCAAAAAGAGTCCACTCTCTCAACAGCATAAGGCGCGGTTCATCTTCATAGGAAATTCTAGACACATCAGGAACTCTGACCTTGGTGCCATCCTTAAGTGTTACTGATGTGATCATTTCTAAATTCCCTGCACTATTTACATGCTGCTCAAGCTCCATCACCCCAGCCTGGTACCTCTCATTTGTGAGTCTCTCATGAACAAACTGATCAGTCAAAGATACACATGCTAGCCAAAGCAATTCGTTGGTGTTCTTGTGCAGAGCATGAGCTGTATCAAACATCAAGCACCCAGAAGGCCTGCCATGATATGTACCTAATCTGTAATACTCTGCCTTCAACTTTTTTACAGCTTTCATTGGATCTACATCATCGTCTTCATCATCCAACTTTCTCTTTTTTCCTCTTCTAGCTTCTTCATCATCACTATCACTGTCATCACTATCGGACTCTATCATTATTTCATCATCACTATCCAAATCCATTTGATTAGCCAATTCAGTAATATCAAAATCATAAGCCACATCAGCCTGATTCTCATCTGCATCAGTGTAGAGTACACACACCTGCTCATTCTGGTCACTCAAATTGTGCAAATGAATTGGGCGATGGCTGTCTACAACAAAAACCCGAACCTTACGACCCAACTTCAACAACCTCTTCAAATCCTTAGAGCACCCCCAATTGATCAGCAGCACAGTCAGGGCCTGGTCATCTGACTGGAGATTACGGCCTGCAACTCCATCCATGTCACCAAAGCCGGACACCGGATAGCATGAATACCTCAGGGAATCAGATGCCAGAATGTGAGTGGCTATCTTTAGTGCACAAAGAGAATCAGTGTCGGTTGCTGACGGAAAAATTAATACAGGAGAAGAGGAGGAAGCATTTGCAGCATCCTTCAGGTGAGTGTAAAAGCTTTTTACACTGGATTCTCTCACCATGACTTTCTCCAAAGCTTCTGATAAATAGCCGTATTTGATTTTCTGACATCCACCACTGTCCAAACAATTGTACCCTTAATGCGTTCCCCAGAGACACTAGAACCCAAACAAAAGCACCCCACAATCTTGCTTCTAATCATACCCACCCTAAGTATTTTGCGTGAATAATGCATCAACAAATCGTAATGCAAATTGCAAAATCTACTCCTTCAGTGTATCCACCTTTAGGGTTTCCGCAACTTCAAACCCCAAGTCAGCGAAATAAACCTCCAGTTCAGCACCTTCATCCATAACTACCATATTCAACCAAATGGGCTCCTTTTCCTTCAACATACAGGCAAAGTGCATTCGTCATTAAAGCCGAAATTCGCCCGGCCTCTTTTCCAGATCATTTTAACCGATCTGTGCAGATATGGAAGGTGGATCTAAGCCCTTCACAGGCATTAATCTCTGCTACGAGAGTTAGCCTTCAGACTACTAAAACCATGCAGGGAAACCCTAAATCCTCCTCTCACAGCAAACCTAAAGGGCTTCTTGAGGCAGCATCACCTCCTCCCTTACTGCCCAAGCTCTTCACAGTTCCACAGTTCAAAGCTCCAGAACTTTTCTCATTCCGGGGCTTGTCTTCAAACGAAGCAAGACCATAAATCCGAAAAATAGTTTCAATCCAAGTTCAGGAACGCACAGAAAAGCTTACCTGCATCCGAGAAATCACAGAAACGAAGTCTTCACAATGGACTTGAGATCATTCCTTCAGATCGAGACTGTGAAGCGCCATGAACACGAGCCGCGCAGTGGGTCCAGAGATTCAAACACTATACTTTTGTGGAGCGGAGGTCATGGAAGATGTTTTGTGTCTGAAGTATAACTGAAGTTCGGTGTATTTCATGCAGAACTGAAATGTGAATTTTGAATTTTGAAATGAAAGATACAAATGGAGGGAAAGGAGGGCAGTAGTCAAATTTTGAAATTCGAATTCGAATAAGCCCGGGCACTTTAAAAGGCTCCAACTTTGAAGTGTATCCACTTCTTTTCTTTAAAATAATACTTGAGGCTTCTATCGTGACTTCCCTCCTTTTCTCTTTTAAGTGCACGTGACTTTAAAATTTGGACATTATGTTGATGGAGCAAGTGCATTGGCAGATTTGTGTCAAAGATGTTTGTGTTGGGTAAGCATGGGTGGAATTTGAAAATAAGTTTATTTTTTAAATTTAAATTTAATAGTTTAGAAAATTTTGTGTTTTCATTTATTTTGACTAATGGGTTTATGTAACTTTTAATGTATTTGATAATTAAGAATACATTTCTAAAAATGTCAAGGGAAAGTGGATTGAGAGCTCAATTAAATGATTTCCAAATTTCACGGGATCAAAATATGTTACTTTATGGATTTTTAAAATTTTCCATATTCAATATAAAAATGGATGTTAATTTGGTAAAATATTGTAATATAATTGAAATCTAAATATGTTGATAACTTATTTGTTGACTAAATTTGTTTGTTGGGCCTTGGCTAATTAGCTTCAAATGACAAGTCAGAAATATCAAATAAAGATAAGTGATGTCAATGGGTCAATTTCATATTGAGTGATTGATTTTAGGTTAGTGTAGTGGTGATGTGATGTGTGCTTTTTATGTGTAGGTAGCAAGTCGTTGGAGTGTAAGAGAGCTTTTAGTGAGGATTTGAAAGAGAGTAAGTGTGAGGGTGTGACAATGGACAATTAAGCCCACTAGTAGTTTAGGGTTAGGTTTTAGGGTATAATAGTTTTAGTGGGGGCTACCTTAGGTTCTTATTTTAGATTTTTTAAATTTTGCTAAGTGTAAAACCATGGACTGAGGCAAAGGACAGCATATAATCCTTAATTTTTTAAAGGGGCATGGGACCATACCCTAAACATCCTTGAAACATCCTTGAAATCTATCTAAAATGTCGAGGGTTTGGCCAGCAAGTCTAAGTGCCCCAATGAAGTACCAAGCCATTTTGGAACATTTCCCAGACATACCTAAGTCCCCAAAACAATGGGTGCAAGGGGGTTTTGCAGGGGGGTGCATACATGTGCAACATATTATTTTATATAGTCCATTGTTGTTTTTGTTTTATTTTTAGGAAGGGGGGTGTAATATTCCCCTCTTTCCTAGAATATTCAGATGGACGGTGGCTCAGCTTCTTGTCACAATAGTAGTCGAAGGGACTCAAACAAACTATAACTCCAATTAAACTAGAACCAAATACCTCATGACAATCTCCACCTTGAAACAAGTCGTTTGAACAAATTGAGACAACCCACTAAACTACATACCTCGTTATTGTAATAGGGGCAATATGGACATCATGTACCCCATGAGTGGGCCTAATAGTTAAGAATATGTGTTTCCTCCTCGGAGGTCACATATTTGAATTCGAAGGATGTAGGGTATTGACACCTCCATAAATTGAACAAATAAATCATTACATGGAGGGGTCCCTTGCCCCACAAACAAGGGGGTCTTATATGTCAATTTGGCATTTGGCTAGGCTATGGCCTTAAATTATTATTACTATTATTTATGAAGACATTGAAAGTTACTATATGAAATTGAGAAGAGAGACTTACACAATAAAATAAAACCTTGATAAGCTTTGTTTTCTTTTTCATTAGTCTTGTATGGAAGAATAATTATATTTCAAGCTACCATCATTGCAAAATGGGCTATCCATTATAATTCAAGTTTATCCTTAAATTATATGCAACAATATTAACATTCTACTTAGTTGGTTTAAGGATTTTTTAGATTCACGCGATGTTGTCAAGTCCAAATGCATCTAATGGATAACTCCACACCTTATATATAATGAAATCAATGTGTTTGGCCAGATGTTTATCAGTCTCAACAACTGCAAGAAGAGATCACCAACATGAAGTTCCAATTAACTTTAGTGACTAGTCTCAATGCCATGTGTACCTTCATCTATAAGTTAATATAAAAGTTACTCAAGAAACTAAGAGTATTGTTTTAATGCATCTCCATTCTCCCTAGCTTTTGAGGGCTAAGCCAAGATTATAGTTTTAATGTCATCTCTCAATGTTATTGTTTTAATGCCATCTCCATTATCTCTTGTGTTGGGAATCCAATACCAACAAGCATGCTTACTTATATTGCTAATGAAGGGCACGTGTACAAGTCCAAGGGGGCAATGAAAAAAAAGGCAAAATAATCACCTCCAAGCACCATAATAAGACCTTCCAATGAACCAAAGGAAAGACCAACCCCCACATAAACACCCAATTCAAAAAGATAATGCAACCACTGAAACATTGAAGGTGTATTCCACAAACCTTGACAAATTTGAAGTTGGAACCAACTCTATGATTGCTCCCAAGCCTTTTTGAATCACAATAGCCATTATCCCACCTTCTTCATAGCGAACGAGCTATGTGCATTCAGATCGAAGTGACATTGGGAGGGATGGCATGTGTGAAGCTTTCCCATGCTTGTCCTGGCCCTTTAATACCTTGTCATTCCTCTTGTAGCAACTCATGCAACGTGTAACATTGCATGTGATGAGTTTAGTGGAGGTCATGATATACTTAATGTCGATGCTAATTTGGATTGTCATAATAACCATCAAGAGATTAGGAGAAGACCCCACACTTTTTAATATGGATCTAAAATACGTAGATTTACCATCCATTTAAGGATTTGGGATATAGATTCCTTCATCCAGTTGAGAGGCCAAGTTGGCTTGGATATTTGATTTACCATTTAAACCTTGAAGGATATGGAAGAAGCCAATCTACTGGAATCTAGATGCTTAATTTTTTATTCAAGAAATGAGTCTAGTCGGGGAATATTGGAAGAGTGGGAGTCCTTGTTCATGTGCTTGATTAGATTAATCATCGAATCCCCTATCATGATAATTTTTGTTTATCTTGGTTGAGTCAATGCTCCAAAGCCCTAGAAGTAGAGCATATGCCTTTATTTGATTGTTCATAGATATTCCTAGTCACCAAGCATAACTGATTTCTTTGTTTCCTCCATGATCAATGATGATCCCCTTCGCACCTACCACCCCAATCTAGAAGAATATTTTGATATCTTCTATGGATATGAATTATCTTATTCACAAGGTCACTTCATCTCTTTGGAAATATTGTCAACGACATCTATATGCATTTAGAGGTGAGCACTATGAGCATTTCCATTACCCCACCCTTTAATTGAGAGTTTAGCATATGAACCACACTTTATAGTCTATGATTAATTACCTAAGCCAATTGTGTTGGTTGTGTTTGATTTGCATGTTGATTCACCATTGCTCCTAAAGACTTCTCTCTAACAATTTCCAAGCTCTAGGTTTGTTGCTTTTGGGTTTTTTCATCGAAGGGATACATGTCATTGGACAAGGTTCATGCAAATGGCATGTCTATTGACAAGTCCTACACCAAAAAGTCATGTTCTCATAATCTAGTACTTGGATCCATCAAGATTTGTTATAACAATCTTGTCTCATCAAGATTGTGTTCGAAGTCAAACTCAACACAATTTTTTGCTAATGTCACAATATATTTGCACTAGGCTTATGTACACCTTAATAAATATCCCTAATGTATTTCCAATATTGTCTCACACTTTAAGATGTCACATATGTGGGGAAGATTCAACATCCTAACCCATTCCAAGGTTGTGGTAATTAGCATGGTGGTAGGGCTAAAATTTGAAACCATGGTGTAGCAAATAGAATAGGGTTATCCCAAAACCATTGTCCATGTTTCAAAACCTTTCTACAATCTTCACTTTTGTGGAAGAAAACAACAAAGAAACCTTTAAAGCAAGATGCATCTCATAGTTTTTGGTCCATATGGAGTTAACCCATTCACTCAATGTTGTTGCTAGTGGTCAAAACCCATTGAATGAACATATCACGGCTTGGTTTTGGTCATTTGTGCTAATGGCATGGATATCCAATGCTTGCCATTATAATATTGGATTATATTTTTACCTATCCACTATGAAGGTGTTGGACCAATAATTCTCGATATGCAATGATGGGGAATTTTTTTGAATGTGTCTTTGAAAGATTGGGTGCCCAAGGATGAGGTCAAAACACCATGCCTATGATTCCTCGGGCATTCAAGTCATAGCATTAGACACGTAGATTATTTTATAGAGAATAATAATCCAAGGCATGAGGGTTTTGGGTGGAGAATGAGGCTAGTTGATTTTATGATAAGGATAGGGACTAGAGGCATATATAGGTTGGTATTGGGAGAGTGATATTTTAAGGTACAGTGTTCTTTGGTGGGGAATGAGATAGGCCGAGGTTGATTGAATTAATACATGTAAGGACAATAGGTAATAATTGGGTTGAGGAGAGTGAGATTTTAAGGTGGGGAATGAGGTAGATTGGGGTTAATTGAATTTGGATAGGGTACAAGGACTCGAGGCATAAATTAGTTAAGGGAGAGTGAGATGTTGAGGCACCTGATTTTTTGGTGGGGGATGAAGTAGAATTGTGCTCATTTAATTAGGGTATTGTACAAGGACTATAGACATAAATTGGTTTAGTGAGAGTGAGATTTCGAGGCACGGGGTACCTTGGTGGGGAATGTGGTACATGGTGCCTAGTTGACTCATGACATAGTACAATTAATAGAAACAAAAGTGGTTGTGAGAGAGAGAGAGAGAGAGAGAGAGAGAGAGAGAGAGAGAGTATGAGGCATAAGGGTTTTTGGAGAGGAACGAGCTATAGTGGAGCTAGTCAAATTGGGATATGGTATAAGAACTAGAAGTAGAAATTGGCTTACAGAGAAAAATATTTTGAGAGATGAGATTCTTTGGTGGGGAACAAGGTGCATTGAGATTATTTGAAATGTGACAGGATATAAGAACTAGGGCATAAATTGGTTTGATAAAAGTGAGATTTTAAGGGACAAGGATCTTTGGTTGAGAATAAGGTAGTGTGAAGCTAATTGAATTAAGACGTGCCTATGCATAAATGATAAAATATCAATGTCTCATAATTATATTAAAAATAATTAATATGTAATAAAATGTGTTTATTGTTATTTATTACTTATAAATCTATAACGCTTATAAAAGCATTATAAGTTTTACATGCACGCATTAATTAAAATAACATTTTTCTTTGGTTGTACCAAAGAAGATATGATATATTTTGTAAATTAATGTAATTAAAATAACATTTTTCTTTGGTGGTACCAAGGGAAATATGATATATTTTGTAAATTAATGTCTTATATGTTGATATATTTTGTAAATTAATGTCTTATATATTCAATTTGACCAACTTCGATTTCATGGTTTATGTTTAACAATGTTTGATCTTGAACGAAGGTTCAAACCTTTTTTTCCTTGGAAAAAGTCGTAATTTTATTTCAAAATATGAACAAAATTACATTCTGCACATGTAAGGTAATCACTGAGATCCCTACATTGTCACATATTTACTGTCCCATATTATCCACAAATCATATGTCCCAAACTTAAAACAAAATCATAATATACGGCTATCCATACAACCCGCATATATCCAAATTCTTATAAATAATTATTGTCATAGAAAAGTATGTATGTGTCCATCGCTGATCGGAGCAAGCAATGGTTAACACTAATCCATACAGCCCGTAGAACCAATTACTTATAAGCAGATACTGTACACAGTATTGAGAGTATCCATCGCAGGTCCACAAAAGCTGAGCTATTGCTCAATTCGGTGGCTCTAATTCTTCGTGAAAAGGTCTGTGGTAAAAACTGTAGATACCCTCAGGTGAGTGGATAGTTATCCTCCATGTGCCAAAAACTAATAGCTGCTGCGTCGCTTCTTTTGAAAGCATATCTGGCATCCCATTCCTCTCCATGTAGATATGTGTAAAAGAAATTTGATTAAATGACTGCTTTAAACGAATCACCTCCTCCAGGATAGGTAATAGAACCATCACATGACACTGTGTGATCTCATTTGCCCAATCGATAACTATCATGGAGTCACCAAAAATCTGTAGAGATAGGCAACCTTGTTCAAGTGCAAATAACATCAGCAGCCTGAGAGACATAAGTTCCGCATAGTTATTTGAACCCCTCCCCAAACCAGCCACCAGATGAAAGTAATGGTTCTCAGATTTGAAAAGGACACCCCCCCCTCCACACACCGATTGATGGTCGATTGAAGCGCCGTCAAAATAAGCCCACGGCATGGATCTTTCAATCTATTCCACACACAGAGATCGCGTTCGAACCACTTGTACAGGTGCCTTGAAGTATAGGGTAATTGACACAACATGTGCCACGACACTCTCCATCGGATCCCTGCAATCGTGAAAGATAATTTTATTTCTGTTAATCCATATGCCCCAGGCGAAAATGCAAGGGAATGCCCGGATGGATGAGTTCTGTTGTGTAGCCCACCACGATTGGAAAGCTTCGTGTACACTCGCACCCTGCCACGCCACATGTAGATCCAAGAATTTGCAGGCTTCTGTCCAAACTGCCTGAGAATACCGACAATGTACAAATAGATGGGGAATTGTCTCATCCGCCTCCCTGCAGAGTGGACAGAACCCCGGTCCCTTTATGAAACGTTTTTGCAGGATGTCCCAGGTAGGGGCCTTATTTTCCAAAATAGCCCAGAATAGTAATTTTTCCTTACCAGGACATTTTAACTTCCACATATATTTCCACCACCACACCAATCCCCTGTTATGTACATCCACAATCAACTGGATATATCCATTCTTTGGGGAGTAGATTCCAGAGGGATGATGATCCCAAATAAGTTCATCGATCCTATTGGTAAGTCGAATATTTGAGTGTCTTAATAACTGAATATAATCTGCCCAATCCCCTTGCATATCACCTGGGATCTCAAGTCGCTGTGCAAAGGTCCACCCCTGATGCCAAAGAGTCGTAGTACCCTGATCTTTAATATCCGCCAAGAAATGACAACCCCGAGCTGCCAAAAAATTCCTCAAATATACATGAAGAACATGACCTCCCCTGCAGCCAACCCAAGGGTCCAGTCCTATACGAGTAAGGCTCCCATTTCCAATCCTCCACACTAATCCTGAACCAACCAAATGAAAATGCTGCACCACCGCTTTCCAAACCACAGAGCAATTTGCCCTCGATTTATTGCCCAGCCTGATCCATTCGAGTAGAGTTAGAGGGGCAATATATTTATGATATACCACTCTATTCCAGAGACTCTGTGTATGTATAAGTCGCCACGACACCGTGGCCCCCAAGGCTTTAGCGAACATAAATATATTCTTTAACCCCCATCCTCCCAGTGCTTTTGGAACCGCAATTCTTTCCCATCTGACCCACACCAACGCTCGTTTGTCACACTTACCCTTCCAAAGAAAAGCAAAACACAACCGGCAGATCTTCTCCAAAACTCCATTAGGAATCCAAACAAGAGACAGCCAATACACCGGAATTGCTTCCAAAACTGATTTAATCAAAACCATCCTCCCAGCCCGAGAGAGCCAATGATGACTCCATCCATGTAGGCGCTGTTCAATTTTAGCTAATAACCAGTGCCAATCAGCCTTCAGATAAGCATTTGGTTTCAAGTGAAAGACAAGGTATTTTAAGCCATCATCAATATCCAATATCCTGTAAGGTAGTCGGTGAGCCATTCTGAGAGTCTCCTGCTCAGTTAAATGCGAACACGTGATAGTAGACTTGTCAATATTTACTAACATAACCGTTGCTGCTTGCACTAAATTGAGACCTTCAACCACCTTATCAATATCCTGTCCGGTGCCATCACAAAATATCAGAATGTCATCAACAAAAAGGAGATGTGTAATATACAGTACCTGTGAAATGGATATTCCTTGAAAGGAACCATTAGTTGTTGCTTTCAGAATAAAATGGATGAGGCCTTCAACAACAAGGAGAAACAGCAACGGAGAGAGTGGGAATCCCTGTCGTAAGCCCCTTCCAGCATGGAAGAATGGACTAGCAGAACCGTTGATCAGTACAGCAAAACTCACCGTAGTGATGCAGGCCATAATCCATCTGATAAATTCGTAGCAGAAACCCAGGTGAGTTAGAAGCATCCGTATATAGAGCCAACTAACTCTATCAAATGCTTTTGATAGATCAATATTGATCACAACACCCTTTTGTTTCTGCACTTTCAGAGTGTGTAATCCTTCCTGGGCAACACCGATGGCCTCATGAATTTGTCGCCCTTCCAAGAAGCCGAATTGCTCACAAGAGATATGCTTTGACAATATATTCTTGAGTCTCCTCGCCATAACCTTAGAGATGATCTTATAGATACAATTCCAAAGAGAGATAGGTCTGAATTCATCAAAGCTGTCAGGCTTGTCCCCTTTTGGAATAAGAGCAATAAAGGTCGAGTTAAAAGGACCATGTACAAACCCAGCCTTTCGCGATTCTTCCACCACATTCAATAATTCCTCCCCGAAGAAGTCATAGAATCCCAAGAAGAATTCAATAGGCCAGCCATCTGGCCCAGGGCTTTTATCTTTCTGAAAGGATTGCATAACCAGCGAGAGCTCAATCGGCAACACTTCTGCCATCAACATGCGATTTTCTTCCTCCCCCACAAAACGAGGGAAAAGCTGAGTCACACGTATAACCTCAGCAATAGAGGCCCCAGTTTGTGCAGTGAATAAATCTCTGTAGTGTCTAACTCCCAGCTCCGCCAATCCATCGAAACTGGAGACCCGATCCCCTTCAGCTGATGATAGTTCCCAGATAGAGTTTGTGGATTTTCTCCCTTTTGCAAATGCTTGAAAAAATTTTGTGTTCTCATCACCGCACTGAAGCCATATCGCCCTGCTTTTCATTCTCCACATCTCTTCTCGCTCACACAGAATCACATTTCTGCGACGTTCCCACTCCAATAACTCACCTTTCTGCATATCATCCAAATAACCCATTCCCTGACAGTGCAGTAATTTGTCGATATTAAACTCAGCAGCCTGCAGATTCTGTTCATCTTTCACCCTTTTTTCCTGTGCCCAGAGGATAGTGGCCTCTTTAATGCGCTGTAGATTATGGTGAAATTGTGCACCCACATGCTCCCGTGAATCGATAGATCGATGAACCCACGGTTCCTGAACCAATTTTAGAAAATCCACCTCCTTCAGCCAGCTAGGATTGAATTTGAAGGGCCTTGGTGGTTTTGTACTTCTTCCTCTTAACTCTAGGAAGATGGGGCAGTGGTCAGAAACCCCACCTGACCCTACCCATTGCCTGACAACATCAACCCCAAGTGCCAACACATCAGCCACCAGAAATCTATCCAGTCTTTTAGCCACCCTATGGTCCCCAGTTCTCTTATTCCTCCAAGTTGGAGTTAACTTGCTAGGTGGTATTTCAAGTAGATCCTTCCTGGCGAAGGCTTGAATGAAAAAATTTGCCAATGGATCCGGAGCAGCCCGAGGCCCCCACACTTCAGAAGACCCCAGTGAAAGATTTAAATCCCCTCCCAATATCACATCCCTGCCTTCAAAAATATTCATACTTAACAAGGAGTCCCAGAAACCAACCCTATTAGAATATGGCCCATAGATATTGAGAACCGTGATCAACCTGCCGATCTCAGCATCCCAAACTTCCAAACCGATACCAGAATATATGCCCCAAGAACAATCATATCTACAGCTCTTCACCTTCCACCCCGAGGCCAGCCCTCCAGAGCGTCCCCGTGCATCCACTCCTACAAACTTCCATCTTGGAAGCAAAGATTCTAAAGTCCGAACAACATCCTCACTGCCACCCAAAGTTTCTTGTAACAGTAAAACATCCGGTTGATATAAGTCCACCAACCTCCTAAGGGATGATTTTTTAATGGGGCTCGCCAACCCACGACAGTTGAAGGACATTATTTTCATTAGAGACCCCCATCCAGGGCATTCACTGCTCTAAGTGCCCACTCAATAGAAGATTGTGTGCCCATCACTAAATCGACTTTAGCCCGGTCTTGTGCTTTTGACAAAAGGGATCTAGGTCCCCGCCCCCTTCCCCCAATAGTAGAAGCCATATCAGGAAGTCCCTTTCCCCCCGATCCGTCAACAACAATCTCCCTATTTCTAAGAGCATAGCGGATACTACAACCCTCGGAACTGCAGGAGTGTTTTGTGGATACAAAAGATGGCGAGAATACACATTCCGCATCAGACAACAGACAAGTATCTGTATGACATAGTAAATCGGTACATGCAAGTGGAGGAGGCCCATGACTTCCCCCCCCCCCAAATTTTCAGAAAAAGCAAATAAGGGATCAGCAGTTGAAAGGAAATGAGACATACCCTGAGGATTCGCTGTTGAACCCCTACGAAAAATGGACATCTCCCGAAGCTCGCTGCTGTTGGCCAGAGTCAAAGGAGTCACTGTAATAGTGGGCCCCACATCAGCCGAAGCCGCACACCCAATATCCTCCATTCCTATGTTCACCAATGGAGGCAAAAATGCCTCATCTCCCAGTATCCCGCGGTTTGTGGAATGTACCACAAAATCAGAGTTCATTCCACTAACAATAGCTGGCCCACTGCCTTCAACTACCACTGCTTGAGGGTTCTCCGTCAACATGGGATCAGCACGTTCTTCAACTCCTACATCGACCAATGGCTTACTAGCCCGAAACGGTAAGGGGCAGCCGGCAACCAGATGTCCATGAGCGTGGCATCGATGGCACCTAAAAGGCACTCCCACATAATCCAGCAGTTGAACAAAGTCCCCCTCCTTGGATTGTACAATAATCTCAGCAGAGAGACCCAGCCGAAGGTCGATTTTAACCAAAATCTTTGCCACTGTGTATATGCCTGTTACGAGATGGGAGTGATCAGAACACACATAATCACCGAGAAAGTTCCCTATCTCAGCGAACTGAGTTTCATTCCACATATGCATGGGGAACCCATGAAGCTTCACCCACAGCGGTTCTGCATCAATTTTCTCCGATTTAGAGTCGTAAAAGGGAGTCCAGCTTTTCAGAATGATAGGGACGCCCATCATCGACCATTGTCTACTCAAGACTACATCAACCTCCCCTTTGTTCAGTAGAATGAAAGAAAACCATCCCTTCGTCAGCACCCGTATCTCAGGGGCTGTGGACACCAAATCCTTCCACTGTTCAGCCGCCCAACGCTGTAGGAAATCGCGACCAATTCTTCTGCCTTGAACATGTCCAACCACAGTTGAGTGAGTGAAAACCTCCGCCTCATCCATCGAAACATCCACCCCCAGCACCAACTTATCCTTTCTCATCCGAGCTTTAACCTTCTTAGCAGAAAAATTATGAGAATCAGTCTTTGCAGAACCCCCAGTTCGATGTACCCTGTCAGAGGTAGGTAATTCAAAATGATGCCCATCCCTTTCCTGCACTACCTCGGGCCCAGAAAAAGCCCCAGATCCATCCACCTCCGCAATGTCAACACCAGCAGCAGGATTCCCTCTATCATGGACCCCATCCGAGGTGTGAGCCACATCCGTCTCCATTCCACCCTAGCCGTTCCCTCAATACAGCCAGATCGCCAATCCCAGGCACCAAAAACAGCCAGATACCTAACCCTGGCACCAGACAAGCATCAATGTCACTGACAGAACAGTAATCTCAGAATAAAAATCCAAGGACAGCAAGGGACCAGCCCCCAAGCCATAAAACACTCAAACAACAATCAACTCCACGAGCACCTCCGAGAACCCCGCGCATCCCTGTGAGTCCCGTCACACAACCACTGCAATGGTTCAAGCTCAACCACCTGTATCCCCCAGCGTAAACTCCTCACGGCTCCAAGATCCAATACACTAGCAGAGATGGTGCCTACGAATTTCACTCCTCCAGTTCCCAATTCTCACCCGAAAACTTTCATCGCCTGAACTAATCTAGAAGTAGATCACTGCCAATCAAGGTGCCAGTTACAATGCCAAGAACCGCTTCAAAGAAAACCCCCACACCTTCATCATCGCGCTCGATGGCCCTCCTGGCCCGATCCAAGGAGAAACCCTCCAGGGAGAAAGGACTCCACGAGCTCAAGATATTGTCTGCACAACTCTACAGAGCTACCACGGTTCTGGAGCATTTCCTGGAGCCTCCATTTTCCTTCCCTTAATGAATATCAATTCAATGATTAGCACCTATAACAGGTAAATCCAGATATTAACGTACTCCTTGGTGTCTTGTTCTTGGAGCTCTCCATCTCAACCGTTAGATCCGAGAAGGTTCAAACCTGTATCAAAAAGAAAAAGTATTTTATCCATAATCATTGTTATAAAAATAATTAAATATGATCACTAAAAAAATAAATAATTAGGATTATTATAAAAGTAATCAACTAGTTATTATTATTATTAAATGAATGGGAGGATGATAGGTTATTATGTTGATTACTTATTTGGATATGGTAGATCATGATATGTTTTTAGTGTTCTGAATATTCTCGTTATAAACCCGTAAAAGTTAAGAAAAATGGAGTTTATTCATTTTCTTTAAGAAATTTTCTTTGCCTTTTCTACATTATGTTTGATTTGGATGGTTATTTGTGGCCATTTAAAAAAAATGGTCTTTGATTTTGCCACATTTAGTGTCTTTCTATGTGTTCTTTTTCGGATTTCAACGTTATAAGGAGATAAGAACTCAATCACGAATTCTCTTCAAACGAGTTAAAAAACCTTGAAAAATGAGTAACTAATGAAAAGTATTGGTCCCAACAAAGCTCCCCTTCTTTTCATACATTTGAGTGTCATCCAACTCAACATCACACTCGATTCTAATTTCATGTCAGGGTTACATATTACGGTTATGGCCTATTAGGATTTTTTTTACATTACTATAAAATGTAATTTTAACTTTTTGTTACATCTTTTTGCAAATGAGTGTAGTAGATACATCCTTCTTATAGATAGCTACCACATTTATAATCATTATATGTGTACCATCATAGATCCATCTTAAACCCGTATCTATCAAGCACCGAGAGGGATCCAATTTCTTGAGATGTATTTCTTTTTCTAAATTTAAACTCAAAAAATTTGATCTCTCTTGATTGATAGATCCGGGTTTAAGTTTTAAGTTTTTATTTTATAAACGAACATCTATTTTTTAATTACTTTTCATAATATTTTATTTTATGAACTAACATGAATTTTTTTTAAATACTTTCCATAATTTTTTATTTTATGAGCCGACATGAATTTTTTTAATTATTTTGTTACATCATAAACGTTACATGACACGTTACAACATCTCCCCCATACTGGGCTGTAGAGCACCTCGTTTCACTCGGTGCAATAATGTTTTCACCATTCTTTAAGTGTATAATTTGGCTTCAATGTATCCATGTGTTAACATTACCTTCCATTTCGTTTTCAAGATAATCCATATCGATGGTATCATAGTAATGTGCTCTTTGTTGGTTTTGCGCTTGCTCACCATGAGGTCAATGTATACGAAGTTGGGCATCGAGCTAATTGAGCTCATATAATATCCTCATCGGCAACCCATGTGGCCTCGCATGGTGGAGGAAAGAAATATGACAGAGAAGGATATCCTATCACGTTGTTACTTTAGAAATCCCTCCAGTGACAAAGAGATGATGGATCATTTCACCTAAGCCCTTTGACAACACCCAATATTGATGAAGGCACCTTCGACAGGGAATTATTCGAGGTGAATGGCACCCTTCAAGGTACAGGTAAATTATGTTATCCTCGCATGTGAAATAAAAATATAAACAAAACCTATGGAGAGATGACTAGACTACTAACGGGGTTCTTTTTATGTTCATAATTTTTCCAACAATGTGATGATTACCTTCACACTCTTGAAGTTCCTTACTCATGTAAGAGATTGGTAGGAGCCTTATTATATGTAAGCTTCTGGAGATGATTCTTGTGTGTGTGAGACATAACTTGCTTTGTTTTTTTATAATGCTCTTAAGGAGGCATACTTGTGGAAGTACCACACTTCAAGAAACCATGAGCACCAATACATGAAACCATGAGCACCAATACATGATACAAAAGACCTTATACTAAGGTAAAAACCAATATATGTCAAAGAATATCAATGCCTTTCATACCATGTGTGTATAACTAGGTGTTAAGAACTATGAGTGACTATAGTTGTTTTAAAATATTCTAATGGCTCACACAGTTACATAAAGACTTAAATGCATTCCCTAAACATTGTTTTGATAAGATAAATCTGACATTATATCATTAAGGTTGAAGAATTTTTTTTACAAAATGATAAGAAAAAATTGGGATGAAAATCAACACCAACAAAATTTCCAACCTCAACAAAAGAAGGGTAAAGATAACCCTAACTCTTGGAACAAATTAGAACAAAATAAAAATAACCAACTTTAAAGCAATCAATCAAATCCATATGCAAAGAAGAAAAATGAGAAGTTAATGAACATAAAAACCTTTGAAATCCTCAAACTCTCCGATTAAGCACCGACACCTCTAAATATGGAAGGGTGAAAATAATTCATTGACCCATAAGCCAATGTTATTATCCCCACCACAAAGGTTTAGTCAAAGAAAATAAAGTAGCTTCTTAAAAATATTTAAAAATTAAAGGAGTCTAGAGCTCGGTTTTTCCACAATTGACATAAAATCAAACTTTTTTTTTCAAGTAGAAAAAGGAACAACTTGATATTTAACGAGTATAATCAAAGTTGTTACATCATAGAAAAAGCGAGGACCAGGGAAATTTTTAGGGGCGAAATTTTGTCGATTGGCTATTTTTTGGGCTTTTTTTCAAAAAATAAATTCGCTATTTGGTCATTTTTAGTCTCTAATATCGCCTATATTTACATAAAATATGTTTTTTTATCATAATATTCGCCTATAATACTATACTTAAGTATAATTTTAGAACCCTTAAAAAATACCCCAGCGAGGACACGTTATCTACATATACAACAATAAGAATGAAAATATACGAGGGTTGACTCAACAAGGCCCTCCGCTATATAAAACTACAATGTTATGCACTCATTGGCCACCACTACATAAAATTCCAAAATAGATCATAACAAGTAGAAACACCTCCCAACCAAGGCGTAGCCCAAGAACCATGATGCATAGTAGAAGAGAAAGATGTCTAATACAATTGATATCTTCTAGCATGAATCATCGTGTCTCCCCTGAATTCCTCAAAAGACAACTACCCTTCAACCAGCTCGACCGCACTCTTAAATAGCGCATATGCCTGAGAATTGAACCTTCGATAAATATGGCAAATCTGAAAGCTATTGAACATTTTTGAAAGTGTGGTCACTAGTGAACACTAGTGAGACAAGAGAGAAGTGTGACCTGGAGAGGAGATAAAATCAAACCTTAGAATACAAGCATAACACATTTCACAATTATAATCAAAATCAAACTTTTCACTATTATAATACATTTTAAATGAAATTGTATTATACTATTGTGTGAGGACATTTAGACTTAGTGTATGAAGTTGAAATGCGCAATGAGAAAAGACGAAGCCGCTTAATGAAACAAAATATGGACTTTTTTTGCGTCTACTAAACTAAAACCCAACTCTATTTCCAGCCACCATCACTACAAAACGGTTTATCGAAGAGGTTTTCACGGTAAAATATCATTGTGGTGGAGCTTCTACAAGAACACCGAAGGGCATAGTAAACTCCTACACAATGTTCTTCTAGAAGCTTCACCACAAATATATCTTTGTTGGATTCGTTGAAAGATGTGAATTTGTGATTAAATTTTGGCATTTTACTTAATTAGTACAAGGAAATTTATTTATTTTTCAAGGAAAAATGTATTTTTTATTCTGCCCGCACGGGTGTGGCTCATTGGCGGTTCACTTGATATGAAGTCACATGTTGTAAATTGGAGGTCACAAGTTTAAATCACACTCGGATTTACCTATGTCCCATGCTTGCGGGGTGTGTGGGGCACCTAGGGGTATAGTGGTAGCGGGATTGGATCCCTGGACCCCATGTCACGCGAGTACCAACTTAGTCTCTAGTTGTCGATTCCCCTAGCACCAAAAAAAAAAAAATTGTAATTTTTATTCAAATATAATCAAAATTACAATAGTTTTCCATTCAGTAGCCTTGCATACCTCCAACCTATAAGTTGTTCTAATACTTCGCTTTATCAACGATTACCCAAAACAAAATCTCTCATCTGACTTATACAAATCTGTCAAACCTAACTAGATTCAAAGTCTTCATAAACATAGAAGTACATATGTTTACGATATCATAAAAAATATGATACTGTAGTATTCACCAGCATAGATCCATCTGAAATGCAGATCTATTAAGCACTGAGAGGCATCCAATTTCTCAAGGTGTTATTTTTTAATGATTTTTTATTTAATTTTAAATTTTTATTTTATGAACCGACATGGACTTTTTAAATTATTTTTTATTTGGTTTTAATTTTTTTTATTTTATGAGCTGACATAAAAAAATTTAATGACTTTTTATTTCTGGTACATAACGTGACATCGCTACATAACATTACACATCTCCCCCATACTATATTGTAAGCACCTCGCTACTCTCGGTGCACAAGTCTTTCACAACACCTAGTGTCCTTTGAATAAACTACAATGATTAACAACCAAATCCAAGCCATCCTTTAACAATTTATCACCAATTTATCAAAAGTTTTGTTGATCTCTCTGAATGTATAAGCGAAAGAACTTGCCTGCAATTTCCTTGAGCTGATCCACAATGGGAATGAGTTTGATATCTAGAACTCGGGCTTCTCCTTTCATCCATTTATTCACCAATAGTGAATCGTCAAAGACCTACAGGGAAGATATAACTATATCCAAAACAAATTTCAATAAGTAATACAAAGCCAAAGTTCACCCAACTTGTTCGAACATGGTCCTATATTTGCTCTAAAAAACAAATTTCAATAAGTAATACAAAGCCAAAGTTCACCCAAATTGTTCGAACATGGTCCTAGATTTGCTTTGAAAATAAAAAAATGAGTTTCAAAGAGATGAAAAGATAATAAACAACCTTATATACATGTATACAAACAAGAAATAGCTACGTTGCAACAAATTCCCTGCCATAGGTATAGCTAAGTCTGTGGGGAAAACATTGGAAGCAAAAGTGATACATGGGAGATGGTGTTCGGTGGTGTTGCAGATAAGTGTCAGAGCACAAATCCATAGTGCTTCGTAGTGTTGACATGTGGTAGTGAAGTGAGAAATTTTTACTTAACACGTAGTTAATAACTTTAAAGTGTGCATGGTGGGAGGGAAGTGCTCAACAATGTTGGACATAAGCGTCGGAGCACAAAGGGATAGGGCTTGGTGATGTTGGAGATAATCGCAAAGCTGTCGTGCTCCGCAGTGTTGACATGTTGCAGCAGAGCAGGAGAGGAAATTTTTACTAGACACAGATTTGGAGATAAGCACAAAGTAGTGTTGATGTGTTCAATTTGGAGATAAGCACAAAGTAGTGTTGATGTGTTCAATCATTGGTGTGCTCTACAAACTGGACATGTAGGTGCAAATCTCATCCATAAGAAACATCGTGGTAGATATGGCCACAATTGAGTTGACATGCCTCTTCACCTTACACAAAATCGAATGGAAAACCAACACGATGAAGAGATATTATTTTTATCCTTGATATGCGCACCTGAAATGGCTATGTAATGCAGAAGCATTGGGTCGACGGCTGGTTCTTGTAATGGCATGACTCACATCGGTTGGGAGGGGATATCGTAAGAGGCTATTGGGATGATAATTTGGGATGGAGATGGTAATAGTCCTTGTTGGATAATTTCTCTTAATGTTTGGTATGTCCTCTCGTTTAACTCACGCATTCAACGGATTATTCATGCTCCTCTTCAGGTTAATCAAGTTCCCTTGACATGTATACAAGGTCTCTTTCACCAATAAGATCATGCCAACAATTATCTTTTGACCATTATAGTAAGGGAAAGTGCATAGGAACTATGAATCATCATAATGTTTTTATGCCGACATTATGTTGAAATGTGTAAGGAAAATAGTGAGTAATTGACAGTTGAAAATTATAGAGCGGTGATGATAGTATGATTGTAGGTGGCACTAACCATAAGAGTGGATATAAGAGGCTTCGGATGTTCAAGTTTATATCCCTATTTTCTATCTTATGCTTTTCTCTCCAAATTTTTAAATTAGTGATTGAAAATTATACTAACACTTGGGTCAAAGCTCCTCAGAAAAAAAACACAACGCTGGCAGAGGAAAATCAAGCAAACAAGGAAATATCGTCTCCTCGGGAACAAGGCGAAAAAATAGATAGTCATGAACTAGAAACAGAGGAAGAAGATATGGAGGAAGAGGAAGGAGAAATAGAATTATCTCAAAACTTCATTCAGCAAGTTACTCGAGGAAGGAAATTGGAAAAGGAAAGAAGAGAAAGGGCCACTTACAAAGAGAAGCTCCAAGGTTCCCAACCCACTTTGGAAAAAATGTTAAACACCCGCAGTGCAAGAAACCAAGGGCATCCCTCCAAAGGGCATCTTCTATCCCAAAAAAGTAAGTGATGAAGGTAGTCTCATGGAATTGTAGGGGGTTGGGAAGTAGAACAAAGGAAGAGTCGATGAAAGATCTCCTTCGCATATCAAGCTCGGACATACTACTTATCCAGGAGACAAAAATGGAGGAACTAGTCTTTCTCCAAACTAGAGATATTTTTTGGAAAAATGGACACGGAATAATGGTCAGTGCAAGAGGAGCCTCTGCTGGATTAGGCACGTTGTGGGACAAGGACAAATTTGAGCTCTTGGCTTCTGATATCTGCATTCACTGGATTTACAGTAAACTTCTCCACAAGGAGTCAGGTCACCAGAATTGCCTTTTTAACATTTATGCCTTGAACCTTATCTCCGAAAAAAATAGTGTTGGAATCTCATTCAAGACTATCTCAGAATCCACCAATTGGAGAATATTGTTTTAGCTGGAGATCTAAATGTCACTCTGTCCCTAGGGGAAAAAAGAGGGGGATCCATTACAAGAGACTAATTTCGTGAAACAATGGAATATCTCATTCATGAATGGGAGCTGGAAGACATTAATCCCTCCAAAGGTAAATTTACTTGGACGAACAAGAGAATGGGCTCAGGGCATATCGCTACTAGATTGGACAAATTTTTAGTCCACAACTTTTTTCTACTTCTAGGATTGGATGTCACCTCCAAAATTCTGCCTTTCAACGTATTTGATCACAAGCCTATCCTTTTAGAAGTCTCCAAAGACAAAAACTCGGGGCTCATTCCTTTCAGGTCCAGCCTGTCTTGGATCCAGAGGGAAGGCTTCCATGAAATTGTCCTTAGATTCTGGTCGAGACCAGTATCAGGATCACCATTCTATGTATGGGAAGAAAATTTGAGGCGCCTTACAAAAGAACTCAAGAGCTGGGCCAAAAACATAAAACCTCCTTCACATCAGAGGTTGGAAGCCCAAATTCAACTGGAAAACCACAAATTCTTTTGGAAGAAATTCCGATCACCAATTAAAATATGGAACATGAATTGGAACTTCAAAGGAAGCTTCACTTTGCATGTAGAGAGGAGGAAGACTATTGGAGGTAGAAGTCTAGAAGCCTTTGGCTTCAAGCAGGTGACAAGAACACCAGTTTCTTCCACAAACAAGCTGAAGCTAGGAAGCTAGGAAGCAGTACAATTCAGTTAAAGAAATTCAAAACCATGACTAGATCATAAATGATTTTAGTGAAATCAAACATGTTGCTCACCTCCACTTCAAAGAGCTATATTCAGAAAATACTCAAGCTCAAGATGAAAGAAGTAAGAAGATTATAGAACTGGTCCGAACTCTAGTAACGCAGGAAATCAACCAAAAACTTATGGCATTGGTTACTAGAAAAGAAATCAAGACAACCTTGGGAAATATGGAACTAGACAAAGCCCCTGGCCTGGATGGGTTTACTGCTAGGATCATAAAATCCTGCTGGCCAATCATTTAAAAATATTTACATAGAATGGTCTTAAAATCTCAAAATTGTCAAAAGATCGGAGGGAGCACAAACTCGACATTCTTAGCTCTGATCCCTAAAGAAAAAAGATCCATCTCCTTTGACTGATACCAGCCAATCTCACTATGCAATATTGGATATAAGCTCATCACTAAAGTAATCGCCAATCGTGTCAAAGACATACTTCCTGCCATCATCCCAGAGAACCAAGGGGGGTTCATCAAAGGTAGAAACATTGTTGATAATATCATCCTAGTCCAAGAAGCTATTCACTCAAGCAGCAACCAAGGGGAAAAAGGTATGATTGTTAAATTAGACTTAGCTAACGCATTCGACATGACTTTCTGTTTCAGGTAATGCTCCAATTCGGATTTGCCTCGGAGTTCATAAATTGGGTAAAGGATTGTATAGGATCCCCTTGGATAGCCCTGTTGGTCAATGGGTAAGCTGAAGATTTCTTCCAAGCCACCAGGGGGCTGCGTTAAGGCTGCCCAATGTCACCTATGTTGTATGCAATTCAAGCTTCAGTCCTTAGCTTTCAATTAGAGCATTTTCGAACCCAAGAAGAGTTATTGGGAATCATAATAGCTCATGGAGTCAAAGAGATCAACCATGCACAATCCATAGATGACATGCTCCTTCTGGGAGGAGCTAGTAAAATTACTGCCAAAAGAATCAAAAGGGAGTTCGATCTCTACAAGGAAGCTTTAGGCAGTCAAATAAACTACAGGAAAAGCCAAATATATGGGTGGAATTGCACCAATAGAGAAATGACGGACATCACCAGAATTCTGGAAATGGAGGGGAAGACTCAATGGAACTCCTTTAAATATCTAGGAATCCCCATTTCTAGAGTAAACATAAAATCCGATCAATGGACTCCTCTTCTCGACAAACTAAAGAACAAAATCAATACTTGGGGAGCAAAATGGCTCAATAAAGCTGGGAAGTTGGTCATGATGAAATCAGTTCTACTCAGCATACCAATATTTCAAAGCTCAATCCTATTGGCCCCAATCGGATTCATCAATAAAATGGAAGCGATCCTAAGAATATTTTTACGGGAAGGGGGAAAAATCAGTGAAAATAAGCTGCCTTTGGTCAGCTGGGGAAAAGTCACCAAGCCAATTTTAGAAGGGGGCCTCCAAATCAGAGATATTAGAGCCCAAAATCTAGCTCTCGATGTGAAGCTGCTTTGGAATTTAGTAACAGGAAAATTAACCTGGAGCAAGCATGCTCCTTGGAAGAAATATTACTCTGGACCATGCACAACCTATCTTGATAACCCTCCAAAGGTAAGGAAAGGATCCCCGATTTTTAACATTTGTCAAAAAGATTCTGGGTTCTTCCAGCCTCTTTTAACTTGGATTCTAGAGAATGGAAAAAATATTCCTATATAGGAAGACTCAATTCTTGGAGGGACTACGTTAGATTCAATATTAAACAATTCCAATCTAAAAATCCATTACAAATCTCTCAACATATCCTCCCTTTGGGATATCTCTGCCTAGAATGAGGATAACTCCAAGACGTGGAAGCAATGGAAACTCCCTGATTGTCCAAATTAGATGATTGATGAAGAACGTATTCTGATTTCCTATCTTCATGGGAAGACCCCTATAGTAGCTAAGATGAAGGACACACGTGGATGGGGATCAAATTCAGGTTTTACACAGCTACAGAAGGTTACAAGCAGATCAAAGCAACTCTGAATGCCCCCATCAATCCAAATCTATGGAAAGAAATATGGAGATTCAAAAGTCTACCAAAAGTTGATATGTTCATGTGGATGTTGGCCCACAATAGCATTTTAACTGGAGAAAATCTAAAAAAAAGGGGATGGAAAGGATCGACAAGATGCCCATTTTGTTTGCTGTCAGAAGAAAAAACCATCACATATTGCTAAATTGACCCTTTGCAACAGGGGTCTGGACATATGCCCCGGGATCTTGGTCGACTCATCTAACTCTTCCAAAGATGGTTCCTTCACTACTAAGTGAGTGGGTCTCTTTGTATCCCTATTCCCTAAACAAAAAAGAAAGTATCAAATCCTGCTAGTTAATTCTCCCTAAAATTATCCTTTGGGAACTTTGGTTGGAAAGAAATGCCCGTATTTTCATAAACAAATCTTCTCAAGTAGTCCATGTGCCATGAAATCTCAAGCCTTAATGGCAGACTGTTTAAATTCTCTTCCAATCTAGGAGAATAAATGTAATTTGACTGGGGATGAAGAAGCTTGGATGAATAAAATCCTTCCCTTCCCTCATGCCATTATCCCTGCTACTATCAATATGGAAAAGTGGGAAATTAGGATGGATGCTTTAAACTTTAAACTGTGGCAAAAATCATTGAAGGGGCATACCCTTTTCTTTGATGGGGCTTCCAAAGGGAATCCAAGGGAGGCTGGAGGAGGAGGGGTGTTGCTAGGCCCTAATGAAGCTCTTGAACTTCATTACTCTTGGGGACTTGGTGAAGACACCGATAATATCGCTGAAGCCTTAGCTCTATGGCAAGGTCTGTATCAAGCTAAGACAAGGAAACTCAGAGAAATTAATGTCTTTGGCGACTCAAGGATGGTGATCCAAGCACTCATTAACAAAAAAGACCCAAAAATATGAGACTCTGGCATATTCTCAAGAAAATTAAGATTATCATGAAACTCTTTCAAAGAATTGAGATCTTCCATATATTGTGAAATCTCAATGGAGACGCGGATCTTGCTGCTAATGAAGCAGTCCCTCTGAGCAAAGGGATCCTGAAAATCAATGGGATTATCAATCCCTTCACCATTCCATAAGAGCTCAGCAGTTTGAAAAGGAACCAACAGACTGGTTCTCGTATTAAATTGGAAGATGACGTCTTATTTGAGGACAGGTGGAGAATACTTAACATGTAGGAGGACATAATGGGGTCTCAGGCGTGGACAATTTTCAAGATTACGATTTATCTGGGTCATCCCAGTGCTAGAACCCCCATTCGAACAGACTGAAACGTGAGGAAATGCTCGTACTTTCAGCAGGCATCCGATCGAGGCTCTCAATCAGAAAGAAAGAATGACGTTGAAGAAGAGTAAAGGAAATCAGTCCAATCAATTTCAACAATTTGCTTGGGCCCCTTACTCTTTGTGGTGTTTAGAGCAGGATCAGATTGGTTATGGCTTGATGGGCTCTAGTTTAGGCATATGCTGGGGGCATTGAATCTTGACAATCCGTACACGAATCTCTTATTCTATTGTAACTGTTCCAGCGATCACTTCGTTGATTCTTAATACAAATTATAACCGTTTTTGTTAAAAAAAACACTTGGGTCAAAGCTATTAATAAAAGAGATGACACATATTTTAAATGGGATACTTTACCAAGAGATCAACAAAAAAAATCTTGCATAACCAATTTGAATTTGAAGGGCCAAGAAAAAATTGGAAATGACAAACAATGAAATCCTTTTAAGTCTATAACTATCACGTTGATTATATGGCTTGCATGCCTATTACTAAGATATGGGATAAGGGATAATGAACTGTATGCAAGGTTTGAAAACTAAATCTATGATAGTGAAAAAATTATGAAGATTCAAAATGAAAACTTGAAAGGGATTTGTCAAAGATAGAAGTTTATGCCTCCAATTTAGGTTAATTTATTTTAAAAAATCATCATTGTAAGAAAACGAAAGAAACAACTACAGACAGAGCAAGCAAAGGAAATTTCAAGTGCCCCATGTGAAAATTTCAAGTGCCACCTAGCTACGAACAATGTATAAATGATATACACATATCCCAAGGCCTTCATAAATCATCATGGAAGAACTCTACATGAAATTATTAGCCATGCCTTTCTTTGGATGGAAATATTGTTTTTTCCTTCTTAAATGGAAAGAACTCCACATGAAATTGTTAGCCATGTCTTTCTTTGGTCGGAAATATCGTTGTTTCCTTCTTAAATGGAGGTCATATTTATCCATGCATGAATAAATGGTAAACATTCCAAAAGGATAAGGCTCTCTGAACAATCGGTAAGATATGTTCATGCCATGAAGAATACCAGATCCAGGATAGGGCTCTCTAAACAATCAGTAAGATATGTTCATGCCATGAAGGATTCCAGAGCCATTGTCGGAGTAAATGTGATGAGAATCATCAACGAACCAACGACGGAGGCAATAGCCTATGGGATCGACAACAAGAGAAACTCAAGGAGCTTCGGAGAAAAAACATCATGATATTCGATTTGGGTGGAGGGACCTTCGATGTATCGATATTGGTCGTGGCTGGCAAGCTCCTCAAGGCGAAGGCCACGGTAGGGAACACTCACCTAGGCGGAGAGGATTTCAACAATAGCCTATGAGATCGAATTCAAGAGAAACTCATGGACCTTCAGAGAAAAAAAATCATGATATCCGATATGGGTGGAGGGACCTTCGATGTATGAATATTGGTCGTGGTAGGAAAGCTCTTCAAGGTGAAGGCCACGATAGGGGACACTCACTTAGGCGGAGAGGATTTCAACAACAGAATGGTGAATTACTTAGCGCAAGAATTCAAGAGGAGAAATAGTAAGGACATCACCGACAACGACAGGGATCTGAGGCACCTCAAGACGGCTTGCAAGAGAGCCAAGAAAATGTGGCCCATCCACAGGATAATCAACAGTCATCAGGCTATTTGAGGAACCTCCAACAATTAATTAATGAAAATGCACTATATATCAGAAATAACAGAACACATAATAGATTTATTGATCGCGAGCCACTTCGAGGGGGAAACCTCCTTTGAGCAAGCTCAATACAATTAACTTCTCGATGCCTTCACTGGCCTCAACACATACTTATACACTAAGTCTATGCTCCAATACTATGGATCAATACCATGGAACATATAATACTATGGGACGACTTACAAAGCATATGCGTCCAATACTATGGATCAAGACCATGGAACATATAATACCACGGGACGACTTACAAAGCATTAGCGTCCAACAACAATATACTAACAAAGTAAAGAGAAGGGTTGATATGGGTTCCTAACATCCCCTCCCCCTTAGAAAAAATTTTGTCCTCAAATCTTTAGATGTGGAAATTGATGCTGAATCTGAAGGAGTGGTTCCCATGTAGCATCCTCTGGTTGCATTATGTGCTACTAAATAAGTACATCTGTGACAGATCGAGAGCGAAGCTGACGAGTGCAGTGAGCCTATTGCGGATGGCCTCCGACTCCAAAAGGATGGATCCTTCATTATCCAGTTCTGGTAAAATAGTTTGTCCTCTGATGTTAGTGCCAAGAACTTTCGTTAGACAAGAGACATGAAATACTGGATGAATGTGGGAAGAAGGAGGAAGTTCCAATTTATAAGCAACAGACCCAATATTCTAAAGAACCTTATAGGTCCCATAGAACTTTGGAGAGATCCTATGACGCCCTTTGAGTTTCAGGGAGGATTGCTTGGAAGGTTGTAGATGAATAAAAACCACATCACTTGCTTGAAAAGTGCACTCAGAACGGTGTTGATCGGCTTGTTGTTTCATTCGAATTCTTGCCATGTGAAGATTGTCCTGCAAAATGCAAAGAATCTAAGTGCGGTTTCGAAGATTCGTTTCAATTTCCTAAACTGGTGAACGACTGAGGATGTATGGAAGGAGAACTGGCGGTGCCTGACCATAGATTGCTTCATATGGAGTCATTTTAGATGCAGTATTGTACCACCATTCAGCGAGAGGGAGCCACTTTTCCCATTGAGGTTGTTGTTCTGAGGTGAAGCAACGAAGATAAGTTTCCAAACATTTATTGGTAATTTCAGTTGGATCATCTGTTTGTGGGTGAGACCTTGAACTCATCTTCAGTTTGGTGTCAATGTGGCAAAATAGTTATGTCCAAAAATGACTGGTAAAAGTTGCATCACGATTCGAGACAATGGAAGAGGGGATTTCATGAAGACGAAATATCTGGTCCAGGAAAATTTGTGTGACTGAGGAGGTTGTATAGGGATGGCTGAGGGCACAAAATTGACTATACTTGTAGAGGCGAGCAACCACAACCAAAATCACTGTCTTCCCTCCATATTTAGGGAGCTCTTCAATGAAATCCATAGAAATATTTGTCCAAATCCGTGTAGGGATGGGAAAGGGTTCGAGCAATCCCGAAAGGAGTGTCGTTGCACCCTTGTTGAGATGGAAAGTATCACATTCAACCACCATATGTTGAATTGTCCTTTGCATTCCCTTCCAAAAGAAGTTATGCTGTGCCCGCTCATATGTTTTGAGGAACCCAAAGTGCCCTGTCGATGGAGAAGCAGGGAGTTCATACAATACATCTTGTTGAAGATTTGTGCTCTGGGGAAGCACCAGATCATGACCCTTGTATCTCAGGGAAGTACCATCCCAAGAGTAATGCGGTACAGTAGAAGGGTTGTTGGCCAACCGTTGGATGATTTGAGATAATGAGGAGTCATTGACATGGCCCCGTTGAACAGATTGCAACCAATTTGGAACATGCATAGAAATACCTGAAAGAGAAACTTGGTCATCAAATGTGAGAGAAAGAACATCCGCCACTAGATTGTCCTTACCCTTCTTGTAAGTGATCTCGTAGGCATAATGCATGAGTTTGATAACCCATTTCTGTTGTGTTGGGGAGGAGAATCGTTGTTCCAGGAAATATTTCAGACTCTGGTGATCAGTCTTGATGCATAAATAATTCCCTAATAGATATGGTCCTCACTTCTGTATTGCATGCAAAATAGCCATCATTTCTTTCTCATATGGAGAGGCATCTAAATTCTTACCGGAAAGGGCTCTTGAAGGTGGCAATCCCACTGCGTCATATATATCCAAAATTTGTTGTAGATCCAAACGAGTAGTAGAGACTGTTGATGGGTGCATCTGAATGGAATAGAGCTGAGCGATGACACCAAGTGAATTCTTCTTAAGGAACTTTTCCAGGCAATGTGAACTGATGATGCGAAGAGACCCTAGTTGTAAGCCCGTCAATGTGTGTTTTTTCCCATTGACTGAAAACTGCATCCAAAGTTCAACAAAATCCCATAATATGGGGCCAAGTGTGTGTAACCATTGAGCGCCCAAAACCACATCACATCCTCCTAAGTCCAAGGCAAACATGTCAGAGCGCAGGTTATAATATCCCATAGAGATACACATATTGCGACACTTCCCCTTGCAAGGTAAGGTGCCCCCATTGGCAATCATGACTTCAAATTTGGAGCAAGGATGGAAAAAACAATCATCCTGTTTGGCGATCCGAGGGTCAATGAAGTTATGAGTGCTACCAGAATCAATGAGTATTATAAGAGGGAGCTTCTTGAAGTAACCCCTGACCCGCATTGTTTGTGGGGTGGTGACTCCGACTAAAGCATGGAGAGATATCTCTGGGTGGTCGTCCTGAGGTGGAGGGTCAATAGGTGGCTGTTGAATGTCGACCTGATCATCTATTGTATCTGGAGCTGCTTCACCAAGTTCGGAGGCAGGTGGAGAATCCACATCCAATAGTTAGATATTTTTCTCAACACGAGTCTATGGCCCCGAGTGAATTTCTCATCACAATTATAACAAAGCCATTTTTCTCTACGTGCCCGCATCTATGCTTCAAACAAATGCTTGATAGGAGTTGGTCGAGGAGCTGGCGTGATGGGAGGTTGTTGGGAAACCATATTTCTGAATGGAACAAAAGTGGATTTGGAGTGTTTTTGGGTTGTGATCTTGTCCTCCGCCAACTTAGCCAACCCTAAGACTTCCATCGTTGTGTTGGGACATAACATTTTAACCTCTGATTCGATTGCATCCTTGAGACCATTGATAAAACAACTCCTATAGAATTCATCAGACAATGCTTATGTGTGATTGGCCAATTTCTCAAATTCCGTTTGATACTCTCTCACAGTTCGAATTTGGCAAAGTTTAGTGAGTGCTCCCGTGAATTCATCAAAAGCACCACCAAGACCAAATCGTTGCAAAAGGAGTTGGCAAAAATCTGTCCATTTTGGCTCTTCATGAGCCTTGATGTACCAACGGTACCATTGATGGGCATCCTGTTCCAAATGAAAGGATGCAAGTGGATCTTTGTTGACATCAAAAGTATTATGCAGACTGAAATATTGTTATACCTGGTATATCCATCCAGTTGGATCATTACCATTGAAGCGAGGAAAATCAAGCTTCGACCCACAAAAATTGCTGGAAGAAGAGAACCCAGTGTTTGCAGAAGATTCTGGTTGTCGTTTATTGTTAATGGCTGAATGCTGAAGATGGAAGCTGAGAAATTTTTCATCCAGATCTTGGAGTTTGGTTTTGAGGGATGCAAGTTCTTCCTCCATGATTTTTTCTACTGCACAGGGGACAACCATAACCAAGAGTTTTTTTTGTGAATGGGTAGAATAACAAAAACATAAGCTTCTTTAGTAAAGGAAAATTTGGATTTGGGAAAAACTTTGATGGGTAATTGGGGCTTGACTAGGTTTTGGACACTTTTTGATGCACAAGGAAGCAAAAAATGGAGATTTCAGAAGTCGGGTGAAAGAATGAGAAAATTTATCAGAGAGGGACAAAGAAGTAGAAATAGGAAATGAACACGATGGCAAAATTTGAAGGCGATTGGGTGAAAATCGAAGAAGTTATGGCCAAACCCTAAAAATAGACAGATGTGGGATTTCAGGCTTCGTGAAGTGGAATTTGGGATAGGGTCCTCAAGAATGAAATATGCGGAATGGGATTGCAGGGGTGTCAGTGAATTTTCAAGGGAAACAGAGTGAAAATCAAGAGGATATGGGGGGAAAAACGAGATTTATTTATTTTTATTTTTTTTCGAAATGGATCTGCAATGGCTCGGACTTGATCTGCAACAGTTATGGACATATGTAATTTGCTATTTATAAGCTGACAATAGATATGGACCCCAGTTATGCTCGGCTTCCTAACAGTTCAAGGGATTAACTCGGCCACCAATGCTGTTTGACGGCTTGCGTATTGGGCCAGTACCCCTCACTCCATGGCTCAGGTAAAATTGATAACCGCTTTTCCACAAACGAAAACTCTTGATTTACCCCACGGGTGGGAACTAGTCAATCAGGTAGGGGTCGTTTCCCTTTTCGCTGGCAGGTCCTCTCAATGGGACTACTACTTCGAGGTTCATGTGGTACTCCTCACAATGAGTTTTAGGGATATGCCCAAGTACTTCCCACAGTTAAGCGGATAGGGATTATTCCCGGATCCGAACCTGCAATTGAAAGGAACAATATAGATGCGAAAAAAAATTGGACAGAAATTCCATCCAACGAGCCCAGGAAAGTGCTCTGATACTAGATGTGAGGAACCTCCAACAATTAATTAATGAAAATGCATGATATATCAAAAATAACATAACACATAATAGATTTATTGATCGCGAGACACTTCGAGGGGGAAACCTCCTTTGAACAAGCTCAATGCAATTAACTTATGGATGCCTTCATTGGCCTCAACACATACTTATATACTAAGTCTATGCGCCAATACTATGGATCAATACTATGGCACATTTAATACTACGGGACGACTTACAAAGCATATGCGTCCAATACTATGGATCAATACCATGGAACATATAATACTATGGGCTAATACAAACTATGGGTCAATACCATGGAACATATAATACTATGGGACGACTTACAAAGCATATGCATCCAACAACAATATACTAACAAAGTAAAGAGAAGGGTTGACATGGGTTCCTAACAGACTAGCAAGATCTCTTTGTCTTCCCTCAAATAAACAACGATCTCCTCTGCCCTAGTGGTCACCTTCCCTTGTGAATGGAGAGGTGTCCATTCCTCTTTATATTTAAGACCATCGACACTCCTAAATTGTACAAATGTAGCATTAAAAGACTTAACTACTGCCCTAACCGATCCATCCTTATTAGAGCGCTTTAGAGAAATATAATCAAGAGGAGAACACTCCTGGCAATGGTCATGCCTACGGCACACAGTCTCTTTACCTTCATTGGTAATCCAAGGTCACCCTTAGATACCAATTTTTCCCCAAGACTACTTAAACCATATGAAAATATCAATTTTTATCCACGATCTGCCCCTTTCTCAGCATTAGCACTCAGATCTACAAATTTACCAGCTGAAACTACACATGCACCTTCATCCCCGGTTGTAATGAATGAGCCCTCAGTCATGGATTAATCATCTTGCATGTTAGTTATTCTATGCTCCAAACGACCCCCTCCTGCAAAATGCAAATACCATCTGTATCCTGCTCTTGTAGTACCTTTCCAGGACCCACCTATAGATATGTTCCATTCCCTCTTCCCTCACTCGTTGTACCTCCTTCGCATGTGCTTCCCATTGCCTTTATCAACATTCCTCCTGTGGCAGTTAAACATTGGAGTGAAACGATAACCTTTGTATTATTTTGTTGCTTAGTTGACTGATGGTGCCCCAAATTTGAAATGATCTAACCACATATAACACTTAAAGCATTACTAGTGGGTGTTCCAGAAAAAGAAGACAATTTCATCATTATGGGTAGAATAATAAGAGCTGGAAGATGAAGGTTAAAATTGTATTCTTGATCTTCCTATTTGCAATTTGAGGTGGATCTGTCTTCCCGGTTAGTTGTCGTGATAGCTCCGGTTTCAAGGTGGCTTGCTCTGGTTAAACAGAATTCCATCCCTATCCAAATGACTAACTTTGATGGTTTAATAGAGGGAAAATGCATGTTTACTCCTGTGAATTGCGATGGATATGTTTAGGAAATGAATGGAGCCCATGGAGAAATGCCTCAAGGACGCCAAAATAGATAAATCCCACATAAGCGATGTGGTGCTGGTGAGAGGATCCACCATGATTCCCAAAGTCCAGAGGCTTTTGCAGGACTTTTTTAATCAAAATCACATAAATTATGACTCTGACCCGTTGCTACCATTAAATTGCAATTTAATACTTGAGATAAGTGGATTTTTTGGAATTTTTACAGATTTTAATTTTAAAATTAATTTTTATTATTTTTTAAGTATGAAAATTAAAAACACTCCTTCAAGGATTTATGTCCCATCGAGATGTTCTCCACCAATCAGAAAACTAGAATTTTGTATTTTAAAAATTCTTAAATTTATTTTATTTTTTTAAATGTTTAATATTGAATATTACAAAACTTTATAAAACTTTGCAAAATTTTGTATTCCCAAAAGCAAACTAACAGTAGTAAAAAAAAGGTTGACTACCAAACGGTTAGTATATTCCCTTCCTTGGAAAAGAATAATAAATATATGTTTGACATAATTTTCTTTCAATTTCAACAAATAAAAAAAACATCGTAAACAAGAAGTTTTGGTTAGATCTAGTTGCTATAATTAATGCCTACTGTCCATTTTTGTGTTATTTAAAAACCCTAAATTATTTTTTTAGCCTCATCTCCATTTTACCAAACTTTGTTCTTGGGAAGTAGTCCATGTTTATGCAGCAACAATGTTTATCCAGAAGTAATATTGGTGATTTGAAATGAAAGTCAATCATCTCAAATTTCAAACTTCGACACCTTAGCCTTGAAAAGCAGTAGTTGACAACAATCACAAACATGCCAAAACAAATAAAGACATCATTTATCTCTCAACTAGACCAGCTTAGATCCATCTTAAACCCGGATCTATTAAGCATCGAGAGGGATCCAATTTTTTAACGAGTAAACTTTTTTTTTATCTTAATTTTTTTACACATTAAGAAAATGTTTACACCTCAAGAAATTAGATCCCTCTTGGTGCTTAAGGGTTTAAGATGGATCTATGATGGTTTTAATTTTTGTTATTTATTTTATGAGTCAACATGAATTTTTAATTATTTTTTATTTTTGATAAGTTTTGAGCCGACATGGGAATGTTACGTTATGTAACGTGACAACATCTCCCCAATACTAGGTTGAAAGCACCTCGCTACTCTCAGTGCAATAAGAGGTAGAGCAACATGGCGATGCAACATAATCCTCAACTTTGTCAATATGGAGATGAGGATCATCCCAGGTTGAGATTGGACTCTTTGGGAATCTCAACACAATATGGGATGTGGGACCCTTGCAAATTTTGTCAAGAATCTAACAATGTTTTATCGATATAATATGCAATTGGTTATTAGCATTGCATTGTCTTTATATGCTTTTCAACTACTTTACTATATTTATTATATGTGTGTTCTATCTATATAGGCAAAAGACTAATGCTTCTTATCAAGATGAACCACATTTAATCTGACTGAAAATGAATTTAATTTAGTCAATGAACACACTCTCTATTTTATTGATCCCAACGTTTGATATTTAATTAATATGCAATGAAAATTTTATTATCTTAATAAAGTGCATTCCATCTACTACAAAATATGTCATTCAATTTGCTCGGAGTTGTATTTACAATAAACTAAATCTATCTAAATCTATTATTGCAAAACATTTAGAAAAAAAATATATCATATTTATTTTGATGAAATAATTTTTTAAAATTAAAATATAACATATATTAACTAAATTAATCATATAAATAAAGAGTTCGAATGTAAACTTCAGTAATCATAGTAGTTTAGTGGGCCTTTTGTCTTAAAAAACTGCCTCCTTCCTTGAATGCCAAACAACCCAGGAAACCACAGCAGGTAAAAAAGGAATCTCTTTACAATCTCTAAACCATTGAAGTGCACATCCTCTAAACACATCAGCCTTCCAAGTTGTATGCAGATCAAGCTGCTGAATAATTGCATTCCAAACAGTTGTGGTAAATTCACATCCAACCAGGATATGCTCAGAGGTTCCAAATATTTCATGCAAAGGATACAAATGCTAGGGCCTATCCATCCACACTTATGAAGGTTATCCCATGTCTTTAAACATCCCCTAAGTGCTTTCCACATAAAACGTTGAACCTTCACTGGGATCTTCCATCTCCAAAGAACCTTATACCACCAGTCAGCTGGAAAAATACAACAATTACTAATTAATGCCTTGTAAACAAATTTAGCATTAATCAAACCTGTAGCTTTATTGCCAGTCCAAATGAGCTTGTCTCTATCCCTATTAATTTGCAGCCAACAACATAAAGTTTGAATATGTATCTATCCCATGCAGTCGCTTCTTCATCTTGGAAACCCAGCTCCATTGCCGATAGCCAATAAGGTTGATTACAATTTGTAGAATTTTGCTGGTTAATTCAAACTATTGCAAAAACACTGTTAAAAAAAGAGTCATTAAGCATACATCCTTCATTTGCTCTTATCATAGACCTACGACTTTATTCGATGGCTCGGAAATGGATGGCCTATGTGCTATTGGAGGTGTAATCTTTATCAGTAGGGATCATTTTTATACTTTGAAGCTCAACTGTGGCAGCGACACTAACACCAAGGCTGAACTACTGGGTCCTTGGTGTGTTCTTACAGTTTCCAGATATTTTGGTTTACATGAAATCTCAGTCTTTGGTGACTCCCGGGTGATGATCAAATGGGCACAAGGGGAATTTAAATTTAAATGTGATCTCACTTCATCAATGGTGCTGCAGAATCAAGGAAGTCATGGGTTTTTTTAAGAATATCTCCTTTAAACATATTTATAGGCAGCACAATACTCAGGCAGATTTATTATCCAAAGAAGCACATGAGGGTGCTGAAGGCTATATCAGGTGGGAAGAATTTCATGAGAATCAACTTCTCGATTTGAATTAGGTTTTTTGGTCTTGTCTGTAGCAGCTATATACTTTTTTGTTAGTCTGCCGATGTGCACTATGTCTGAGTTTTGTATGAAATTTTTGTTCTTATGATGGATTACTATGTTCCACTTTGTAATTCGGGTTGGTATTATTCGTTAATATCTTGCCTTCCTACTGTATAAGTCTTGATTTTATCGACTTATCTTTTTGTACTATTTGATTCTCAATGAATACCAGTAGTACGGTTTTTTTCCGCTGAAAAAAAAATCATAGTAGTTTAGTATTCATTTTTTTCACAATCAAGTAAACTTCAGTGATCGCATTAATGAATAGTATGAATATAAACTCTGGTAATCATAGTAGTTTAGTATTCATTTTTTTCACAATCAAGTAAACTTCAGTGATTGCATCAATGGAGAGTGTGAATATAAGCTTTAGTAATCACAACAATTAAACATTATCTGACATCTATAATTTAAATCACCGATACATCTCAAATTTGATTTCAAAATAGAGAAATATTAATGATGTTAATCATTAATATACACAATACATTTTACAAACAACATGATCAACATTAATATGACATGAAAAGACATAATATACATTAACAATAATACCAAAATCAATATTGATGTCAAGTGTGCATCTCAAATATGTCAAATATGCTATCTTAATTTTTAAATACGAGTGATGCATCACTAATTTAATTAAGAAATAGGAAAATCATTAATAGTATAAATTATTAATAGGGGTGGTAGGTGCGGGGGGGATCATCATTGATCCAAGAGGAACCCAACAAATTAGATATGTGTGGGGTCTAGGGAAGCATTCAAACATTTAGGTAAAGGATTATGCTCTCCTTTAAGGGATTAGGGTCACCTCTTCATTAAGCGAAAGGAATTTATTGATCGTTGGAGACTCCGCCATTATATTTTAACACTTGCACAACAAATTTACCCCCAATGACAAGACCTTGGTGCAAATCATCGAAAGAATAAGGATCAATAGCTAGTGTTTCAAAGAGATTCGATACGACCACATCTTTCAATTCCTAAATGCCGAATCAAACCACTTAGCCAATCTAGCCACAAGGTTAGGTGAAGGGTATTTTAGAAAAAAAAGGGGTTAACACCATCATTCCCACTCCCCAAGCCATTAAATTGCTTATGCATGTGAAACCAATCATGAATTGGCCACATCTCATCAGTATTAACTCCCACGAGGGAAGGATGGATGATGCATTAAGGTGTGTCCCGTCCTCACACATGCTTTAGACATTATGCGCTCTAGATTATGTAATAATGGAACCCTCCTTTGTCAATGAATTTGGGATTTCAACTCGGCTCCATCTCTATGAATGGAAGATTATGGTAAGTCTTGTTTGGACTATTTAGATAATTATTGTTACTTTGTGCAATGGGACTTTCGATTCAGGATTTAAGCATATAGTTATTCTACTATTGGTAGTTCAACGTCGAGGTTTCGATTTTGGGTCTTTTAGGCCATTGGTGTTTGAGATCAAGGGCTCTTGCGAATTCTCCATGGAGGCTGGTATTGTCCTTCTCAAATGGCATTCGCCAACCCTTCCTAGAGATGAGGAGAACATGGAAACAACATGTATTTGGAACCCTTTCAACTATGTATTTGGATAATTGTTGTAGCTTTGTGTAATGGGATCTCTGAATCGATCTTCAAGCATGTAGATATTTTGTCTCTAGTTGTTTAGTGCCAAGGTTTTGGTTTTGGGTCTATTATGTCGTGGGATTTTGTTTATGCAATTGAGACCAAGAACATTGAAGGCCTCTTGGAGGTCCGTGTATTGTCCATCTCAGAGGGCATTTGACTAATCTCCCTTGCATTTAGGAAAATAAGGAAACAACAGGAATTCGCCAACCCTTCAGTCATGTTTGGGAAATTTTGGAGGAACCCAATGTATTGGGAATTCAAGCACTCAAAGTATTGGTATTTCATTTACTTGCCTTGTTCATGAGGGGTATTATTAACAAGAATTGTCCCATGGATATATATCACTCCTCGACTTGTTAAAGGGACATTTAGGAAATTTGAAAGCTTATGGGATGACAATAAGAACTCATAAAGGGAAACAATACCTCAATTTTCTCTATCACCACAAAATACTATGAGTTGGAACATCAACAAGCTTTCCAAAGTGCAAATGTAATGAACATTTTGCTCCAACAGAAAAAGAAATTATAGGATTTGAAGGATGAGTGTGGTCATTTGAGAACCATGGATTCTAAGCTTAATAGAGGTCCCTCCTTTGTTGTCTCAAATCAACCTTCGGTGGGATTCTTCCCAATGCAAAGGGAAGTAGAAACAATCTACCAACATCACAATTACATGGAGGTGGACAAGCAGGAAGCACACCACCTAGATCAAGATTAGGATTAAGCGATAAGCCAAATTGTTTTTACTTAATCCTTGCTTAGTATATGCTTTGCAAATGTATTTTGTTGTTAAGAGTTTTTGTCGTGGTATATATTACTAGCAAATCTATCCTCTGGGTTGTATGGATTGTAACAAAGTTGATTAGGCTAAGATAATTTATGATGATAGGAGCATAACCATTTTTGTACTACTGGCGCAAGGTCCTCTTTTTTGTATTATCTAGCTTCTCAGCCTAGTTGCATCACTCTTTAATACAAACTCTATTCCACTTTTATTTATATATAAACACACACGCGGGCTCATGCACGCACACACACACAAGCTTCAATGCTAAAACAAATCCAAGAGTACTTTTAAAATTTTGATTGGACCTCTTTCACCCATATCTACAAGGAGTTGAATGAGGAAGCTGATAATCTTTTGAAAGAAGCTCTTACCCTTTGTGATGTCACTTTATCCTTCCATGAATACTTGCTGATCTAAATGCCACACTGCTGCCATAGACTACTGTGATCTTCCAAATTTGTTCAAATGCACTGCTATAGGACAAATCACTAACCAATGTTGAAATTGATGAAAACCATGTTGACCCTGGATGCTCATGCTACCCTCGACATTTTCCACCACTTCTCAATGCAACTCACTCATTTGTTGCTGCTAGAAAAAATGGTTATGATCTGTAGGTCTAGGGTGAAAAGTTCTCAATCCACCCCACTGCATTCACAATTGGATTGACTTTGGAAAGAACTGCTCTATTATCTCAAATATATGCAAATCCACCCAGATGCAAAATTCTGTCCATTTCTAGTATATTGTCTACTATACTTAGTGGAGAATACAACAGAAGCATGAAGAAGATCAACGGTTCATGGATATGTATCAAATGCCTCACACTAATCATCAAGAAATCCAATGAGTCTACTCATAGGAATTAAATTCATTATCTAGCAATCAAGATCCAACAATGCTACAACATACCCTTCAAGTTTTGCTCTCATGTGCATCAAATTTCGAAATTTTTGTTTCTTCCAACCAAGCCTGTGTCAGTAGATTTTCATGACCATCTTCTAGTATCTTGTTTCTGCAATAAAAATATTTTTATCTTGGCTAGATATGCATCTATATGTGCAAATTCCAATATCTCAAGCAAAGCATGCAATTTCTCTGCCACTTCATTAAATTTCCTCCATAACCATTTTCAGATAATTAGGTGATACGGGCTTGAATTGGCACTTACCAAACATCATCTGGATCCCTACATACATCACACAATGGAGGCTCAACTCCCACATTTGTTTTACTTTTGTATCATGCAAATGCATTGGTGACATTATCATTTTCCAAATACCAAGATGGTTGTATGCATGTTGAATATGGTTGCATGAATTTATAGAATCAAGCTTCCTTTGAATACTTGAATCGGTTGGTGGAGAAAGCTCTGTCAAGCTGCCACATTTAGTGTTGTGTTTCCTTGATTATTAGTGGCCTCCATAATTTCTGAATAAACAAGAAGTAGTTCCTCCACTACCTCAAATTGGCCTTTGATTGCAAAAAAATGCAATGTAGTTGAGCTTCAAATATCCCTGCACAATGTGACATCGATACAATATTGCAAAAACTCTCTGAGGATCTCCTCACTTCCTCCAATAGGAAATTTTCATAAGGCTATTCTATGTCAAAATAGTCATGTGTTGATGTCTTTACCACTACATGGCAAATGTTTGGAGCGAATAAATAATATGCATGGTATTGACATCAAATGTGTCTTGAAAGAAGGCTCGCAAATGGGCTACGAAAGATTGGAGAATATGCTTGCTCAAAACCACCTTTGATTGAATACAAGTGCACCCTTAAAACCCTTGATTCATATGAGAGCATGGTTTATGACTTGCTAGATATGAAGACAAATGAAACATACCATTATCATGGCAGGATGCTCTCCACAAAACAATTATACTCAACCCAACATAAGACCATAGGACAATTTGCACCCATTGAGTATAGTCCTGAAACTCATGCTAAAAGGAGCATCAAATAAATCAGTTAGAGGATTGATGGCATATCCACTCATGCCACCATGTGAAGCAAATGCCCATGTGAGTGATTCCAAATTTAGAGGTGGAAATAAGTTGTTTCCATCAAATTGCTATGCCACCACCCAAAATATGATGAAGAAAATATTGATCCATGCAGCCTTAGTAAATCTCAGCAACAACTTTTTGGAAATATATCAGTGAACCATATAAATGAACCTCATACCTATGTTTTTCCTCCTCTACACACATGTGTTGGAATGGCTTCTACAACATATTATTTCGCTGTAGGTTCTTGTGGCAAGCCCATTCTCTTCTTCCTGTAGTGTCCTTAACTTGTATTTGAGTTGCTTCCCTTCTTCTTACTACTGGTTCTTGTGCGGAAGAAACAAGACTTCTTGTGCTTCCGTTGCTGGTTCATGTGCGATAGCAACAAGGTGGCAATGATTCTTCTCATGCTTGGGTGTTAGGAGATGTCGGAGTGGGCTTAGATAGGGAAGTAAGGATGAGTTAATGCTTCAATGGAATGATTTGGTTTGAACAAGGATGGTGAGAGATGAGAAAGAATGATAAGTAATATGAGGATTATGATGGGTAATTGTGTGGTTACAGTATGTAATGGTGTGCCCCTTCCCCTAAACTGAAAGCTTTTACTACCCTTAGAAATATAGGAGGAAGTAGGGAAAAAAACTCAAGTGATTTTCCAAATAAAAATCTATAGCATTCAATGAACTTGATTAACAATAAGGAAAAGAAGCATACTTGTACCTACCTAAGAATATCATGAAATATGCAGCAACAGCCTGGGAAACTGAATATCTGATTTGGTTCGCAATGATGTAGAAACTTATGTGGAATTTGGAGCTCGTAGCATGATGAATTGCAATTGAGATCTGGAGATGAAAAATGATCTTTTGATGTAGTAGCAAATCTCGGAAAATTATTTAAAGAGCAATATGAAATAATTTATTTCTCATTGTTTTTAGACAAGATCTGTTTGATTGCGTACATAGGGTTTTCACAATTAGAATTTTATTTTCAAGGGATGCCCACCAACAAGGTGGTTTTCAAGCATTCCATGGTCTAATGGCGTCTGAGACAGGTTTTCACCATCAAATTTTATTTGGAAATGGGGTAGGGAGATGAGGGAGCTCGACATTGTAAGTGAGTCAAGCTACTTTATTGTGTGGGTTAGGGATGGATGGAGCAGAAGGTCATGGAAGTGATGGAATGGTGGAAGTTGAAGTTAATCTGATGACAGTGGTGACATGAATTATGTTCATAAAATATTATCATCCACATAAGAACATGAAATATTTTTTAACTTCAATATGCATGTATATGGGAAGAAGGAAATACATAGGCATACCATGGCATTGGTGAATGAGCATGATGATCATTAGGTATTCTGGAAGGATTCTCTTATAGAAGTGGCGTAGTAGATGTAGCAATGGGCTTATGGAAGTGACACTTGACGTCTGGAAAAGTAGTCTTCAAATTCTTCAAATCAATTCTTCATGCGTCTCATTCTGGATCTATCTGCAATTTTTGGTAAAAAAATCTTCTTGTTTTATCTTCAAGTGAGACATTGTTTGATTAGGATTCTAGGAAATTTAGCTTCAAGAACAACATCTCATGATATTGCATATTCATTGTTGGATGTCCGGAGTGCATTCCCATTTGGCATGAAAATTTGGTCTTCACGAATCACTCATGCATAGATTGACATTCTTTGATATTCTCGGGACCTGGAGAAAAATAACAATTTCCTGCAATAAAAATAGAGATCACAGAATAAGAGAGGTGATAAGTCTCTCTTCATCCCATAGATATGCAAAAAACTACAAACAATTTCTTATAAAACAAATCCAAGGAAGAAAAAAAAAAAAAATTCACTTTTTACATGTTGGAGAGCGGTGGCCAGCCTAGACTACCCAACAATATTTTGTTAATGAATTCTTTGTTTCACGACCGATTTGAGTGATTCCATAGACAAATGAAAGTGTATTTAGAGGGATACCTCTAGTATAAATATGTTTTGAAAATGCGTTAAGATGGTATGCCAAATTTTCTAAAGAAAATTCTGCATGATAGAATTGTTTGAAATTTCCAACTTAGACCAATAGTCATTAATTTGAGCGTAATGTTTTCGTTTGATGATGGATAGAATTTATTCGAATTGGAGATGAAATTAGATTCATGTAGGTACCTCCAGTAGAAACAGGTTTTGAATACAAGGATAATTGATGGTTTGAATATGCCAATAATCATCCTAGGAGGCAAAGTTCTGGGAGTGTTGATTTAGGATAGACAGTTAGTATTTTGGGGATAATTTTCTCGTATGATATCAGAATTGAGTGATTAAAATTGTTTTGTAAACTAGAATCATAGGAGAACATGCATTAGAAACAGGTTTAAACAAGCTCATTCATTTAGGCACCCAAAAAGGAACCGTCCCAACTCTGTTATTGAGCTTCCTACTCTACATCTAGTCAGTATTTTGACCATATCGTTTTCGTTTGATACCCAAATTGAAAAATTCAAATTGGATTAGAAACTAGATGTCAAGGGATACTTTGAATAGAAACACGTTTTGAAAATGTGCCCATATGGTCCCTCAAAACATGATTGTCTCGACTGTGTTTTCAGTAAGCCCAACAAGCCAAAATGCCCCATAGCCAATTTCTCACTGAAATGATGATCTAGATGGGAGTGAATGTTTTTAGGGGTATAATTTCAATGCAAGACATACAAATAACAAAAAAAATTCAACAATCCAAATCCTGAGTTGACCCACACATATGTTTTCGAAGGTTCCGCAACTTAGCTGCAAATCCTCAAAAAACTAAAAGTTTGCAAGATATGAATAAATGATTATAGTCCAACTTCAAAAAAAATATTTCAATGCTATAGGATGTATTTGAATGACATATTACATACCCTTTTTGAATTTTTTTTTGAGTCTTCTGTACTACTTCAATAAAATATTCATTCACCAAGCCTTCTTCCTCTTTCCAAGCTTCCTGCGAAAGACAAATAAGTAATATGGGTGGCTCTTACTGTACCACAAGATCATCCTCTTGGGTCTTTATTTTCATGAAAAGAAAAAAAATTATAAAACTAATTTGATGAAATGAATGAAATTATTTCATAAACAAAAACAACATCTTGAAACTAATGAAAAAAACTATCAATTTTAACCTATGAATGCTTTCAAAAACCAATGCAAGAATCAATTGCACCTTTTGTAACTTCCCAGCAACGACGCCAAAATGACGAGCTTTTTAATTGTCTTCTAATTGCTCAGAAACAACCAAGAAGTATGTACATTAATTATCAACCCGGGGTTTGTTGGGAACTTGTGAGTTACCGTGCACTGTATGTGCAGGCCACAATCTCCTCTTACCCTGGTTTGTCTACTTTGAAGTTGTAGTTCAATAACCTTACTTACAAACAATGGTATGAACAATTACATAGTCTTGGCAAGGAACTAGCCAACTAGCCAACTATTGAAACTAAATTGCAAAGAAAGTAAATCACACGACAGGAAAGTAAATTCTAAAACTAAATTCACACTTTACTTGAAAGTAAATGCTAAAATAAGTCACACTCTGCTGGAAAGTAAATGTTAAAGCTAATTCACACTGTGCAGGAAAAGTAAATTCTAAAACTAAATCACACTATGCGAGAAAAGTAAATTCTAAAACTAATTCAGGTTGTGCAAGAAAAGTATATTTTAAAACTAAGTTAACACTACACTTAACAGAAAGGTAAATTGGGAAATTGAAATCTAAAATCTATCCTCTCCAAATACAAGATATTGTTTACGATCCAAGGTAGTAGATAAGATTATTGCATTAAGCACATTCATTGTAAAAATAAACATTTAAATAACTAATCTATGGATTAAAATCAAATTGCAGAAATAAACTTCACACATCATAAGAAATGAAAACTAAGCAATGAAAGAAAACTACATCAACATAAAATAAATAAAATCATATTGCAAAAGAAATTATAGAACTAAGATCTATATTGAATCAAGATGAAAGTATAACTTTATTCCATCATTATTTGTACTATTGCTTTAAGAGTCCTCCCCTTAGAATGGAGAAGGAGCTCTTATTTATACACGAGTTATCCATAACAATTAGAAATGAAGATCCAAAATATCCTCAACAATTTGCTAATAATTTGGATCTCAAAACTAATTCAAAACTAATTCCAAGATCTTTACTAACTACATGCTATTTAGGATAGCTTTGAAGTCAAATTCGAAATTAGGGATAGAGGCTATAATAAAATAGTCAAAACTCGTCTGAAATGTCTCCTAAAAACTTTTGACTTCTTAGGTCCATCATATATTTGATAGAGATATTCAAATCTTTGTGGATAAGCCAAATATGCACTCATACCCATCTCCATTTGCCACCTTTAATTTTCAAATACTTTAACATCATGATTTGAGACATATAAGAATAATAGAAATAATATATTTATAGAAATCCATTACTCCTAATGAATATATTTTTCCAAAGTTGGTTGTTGAAGGTAAATTTGAATTATTGACTTTGTGTAGCTTTTGTAGGTTCTATAAAGGTTCCACAGCTCATAGGTTCTTCCTTTGAATTATTGGTTTTGTAGCTGCTTCCTGGAAAATGAGTCAATATACAAAGCAAATACATAGTACACTAATTCCCCTAATGTTAGTAAAAAATAAAATGAAATACTAAGACATGTAATGGAAAAACATCTCGAGCATAAAACCCGCATATGCGCATTAAAAGAGATTAGTGCATGGATATGGATAAGCAAAATGGATTATAGATAAGGTGAAATGATGATAAAAAAGATGCTAAATCCAAGGCCTGTTAGTTAGGGAAAGAGTGGAGCTGGCTCGAAAAGAGTTAATCAAGAGCAACTCAAGGCAGCTCAAGCCGCTTGGATGTACAAGGATTCAACTCCATTGTTCATCATACATGAGTTTGAGACCGTGGAGAAGGAGTTATGGCCAGATTTGCGAACGACAAATCCCATGGAGGAATTTGCGGTGTTAGAAGAATGGATTACTGGCCCAGGTTCTACCCATGCTCATTTAAATTTGTATGAGCAAGCAATGTTGTTGTATTGAGTGGTGAAAGGTTTATTAGGAAGGATCTTGATGGAACATGAAGCGAAGAATCATGGTGATGATATCCCAATGCATTTCTGGAAAGAACACCTGATGGAATCCAGACTTATTCACAAGAAAATTGATGTAATTGCACATCACTTGGGAATCATGTTCCAACTGCGACTGACCTATGGGGGGGTCCTATTGTAGGGAATCCAAATGCGAATAAGGCTGGACCTTCTACTGATTATTAGGTTCCTTGAATGGTTATGTTGCCCTTTGTGAATGCCTCTTTTGTTATACGATGGCTTCTAGGAGTCTATACAGAGTCTATCATGTTTTGTTATGTCTAAGGGTCGGTCCTAATAGTGTTAAGATGATGGTAAAATCCTTGTTTTCCCCTGAGAGGAGGGGTATTTTGAATTTGGAAAATGTATGGGATAATATGGGTGGTTTTTGGAAATCTAAAAATGTGAAGGGTAGAATTAGGTAGTTCAAGAATCAGAAAGAAGGACTGGAATTCTGTTGTTTCAACAACTCTATGTATATATTTGTTTAAAATATAATATAATGTCTTCTTACTTACAAAAAAAAGGTGGTTGTTCTTGTTTAAAACACTAAAAAACACTTGGAGTAACTCCCTCTCATAGTGGCATATCAATATTAGGAATAGACAGACAATCCAAACGACAAAACTTTCATCCAAAAGGAATTTGACAAAGAACAAAAGTGTATTCTCATGAGTACTAAAGTGTATTAAATATTTGTTAAGTTGATCCAAATATTTTACAATTATGGTCTTTTGAATTGATGGAAATAAGAAATGAGAAATGGAATGTGATATGAGTATAGCATGAATAATGTTATTGATTTTTTTATAGATTTTTTAATATATATGTGGAATAGTAATTCAAGAGAAAGTCTTCACTTTCATGTTTATTGTTGTTAATCATATAACCTTTGTATGTTCGCTCTGTAATAAGAGAAGAGTGCTCGTTATAAGGTTCTAAGCCTTTCTTTTCGGGGAGCTAAGTTCTACATAAGTATTTGAGAAAACCACTATTCCGTCAACCATGGAAATAAGAGTTCCCATAAGGTGTAAATAAGTTCTTGAGAAGTAATCTAGAAGTCAAGATTGAAATCCCAAGATCATGGATAACGAATAATCGCAACAAAGCAACTCTATTATGTGGTGCAAAGTCAGACGAGATGAAATGTGGTATTGGTTCATACACTCATTAAGTCTTTGAAATTTAAACTCCACTCTCCGAGCTCTCCCATGTCATCAAGAGTCCAATGTTTCCTTTCAAACACTCAACCTCGTCTCTCACACAATACAATGTCCACTGAATTGGCACAGTCACATGCATGAATTTGAAAATAATATCAAAATTCATGGCAAATGAGTGATAAAAATGATATCTTCATGGATTCATAAAACTAATTTACCATTTAGGTGGACTCCCCCCATTCCTTACAATATACGGATGGAGGACAACTCAACCATAAGCCACAAAACCAATGGTCACCTTAAGGGACTCGACCATATTTTAACCCGTGACCTACGACTTCTCCATTGATAACATGCCTTGGGTGAATGTTCAACTAATTGAGCTAAACCATGGGGACAAATTTAGGGTTACAAACTTACAATAACATTTATCTACCTTTTTAAATTATTTTTTCCCTTTTCCATTTATATCGTTTCTCTCACACAATCAATGCACCTCAAGAAACACCAATCCTTTAATAATTATACTGGTGGGTTTCATAAGTAATGGAGGCGGGAGGTGGTTTCTCATGAAACACATTACTAATCAAGAAATGGGAAACATGGTTTCTTATGAGTATCTAAATTCGCCTAAATACAATACCTCATTGTTAAGGTTTTTTTCCCAGGGAAAAAAACATATTTTTATTCCATATCTAGAACAAAAAACACCTCTTCAAGTGCACTATGGCAGATTGCATGCAAATGATACTATCTAGCTAGAGATAAACATATCATCCAGGTAAAACCATATTGAAACTAACGAAAATGTACATCCAGGTACTAAATTGTTCTTCTAAAAAGAACCATAGATAAACCCAATCTCCTCAAACGTAGTTGTACAATCCACATTATTAATTATTACAATTTTTTTTTGTCTATATGATCTAAATATCAAACAAATAAGATTTCTTGACTTATGTAGTAGTAGTGCCTTCCAACGCCTCCTCAATATGAAATCAATCCATATACAATTGTAAACCTGCCTTTGATAAGGCATTAACGATTTGGTTAAATTCTCCATGTAAAACCCCCGATTTTGACTTGGTATATATTAAATCAAATTATGTAAATGATGTAAATATGCTAATATGGATTCCTAGTGTGGAGATTAAGGCCAAGGCCCGATTAGTGAATATCTAGGCATGTATGATGTAAATATTTCTTTATGGACCATGTGTTTGGCTTATCATGCCAATCAAATGCTATGTAAATACTATGTTGTAAAATAATAAAATGGACGGAGATGGTTGTGTAAAGAGCACTAGAGAGGCTATGATTCCACTAGAGGGGAATGGGAAAGGGGGCCTGTGGGATATTAAATCCTCTATTTCCATGTGGCAACCTTAGGACTTGTCCATTTGCTGCCATGTGCTTTAAATGAGCCAATTACTTCATTTTCATTGTTTAACCCAATCATTGAATGCATGTGTGAGGTTGGTGGAGAAAGTATTCTCCTATAGTCATTTAAGCATGGGATGAGTATACTTATATGACTGCTGTAAGAATCCTCTGTTCCATGTTCATAAGTTATGTCAGTTGTCTTTTGCACCATTCTCTCATCTCTTGTGGAGTCTATTGTCCATTATTGATTATGCAGATTTTTACTAGCATATTTCTACACGACACATAATTGTCATTTTGTTGTTCATTACCCATTACCAGACTGTGCAAACCCATAAATTCTAATTTGGGAATATAACCGCGGATTTGTGAGAAATTAGATGGTTGTAGGTGAGCATAGAGGTTTGACAAGCTAGGAACTCATACCCATTGAATTTTGCTACTTTGGAATGCTTGAGAAGCCATGAATTAAGGCTACTTGTTACATACCCGATACCTTCAATAAACCTTCGGGATATGGGGTATAATTTTTTTTTTTCCTTTTAACATCTTCCAAACAATCAATAAGTTAGCCACCACAAACACTAGTTTAATATATTCAAGTAAATTTCCATAGCTTGCATTCTCATATAGATCCTTTTAAACTTTTATGCAATGATTAAATATTCAAAACAAGGGAGGTTTTACTCCTAATCAATGTATGCCAACTACTTAATTAATTACTATGACTTAATTATCGAATATGAAGTTTATAGGCTATTTATCCTTAACTATTCAGGCTCAAGGGGATGGCTACTTCATGTTGATAACCCATTACACAATACAACCAACCACTTATTTTAATTCAACACACACACTTTAACATGACTAAAGTATGAAGTAGTCTCCAAATATAGTTCCTTATCCTCAAGTAACCATAATAAACATACCTGAGGGATTGTTTGATAAGACAATGCTTGATTTACTACTTTGGATATGTTGAATTTCAACCAAAATTCTCATGAGACACGTGGATATATTCCTTAACCATAAAACTCTTCAAGTAGCACCTTACAAAAGGATTAAGTAAATACTTTTAAAGGATTAATCACTAAAGGATTCAAATTATGTATTTCAAGAATTTCACCTACCTTAGTTAATAAACAATAGATTCTATTATCCGTTGAAAAAAAAAACAATAGATTCTATTAACACTATCTAACTAAGATTATTATAAACAATAGAATAACCTTTAAACATGATCATTATGTTCACAATCAGTAATGCACTTCATATTACATTTGCATAACATCATAATACTCTCATCACTAGATTTCCATAACCATTACTTCTAGACCATCTAAATCTTTACACACTAAAACTACTATCAAGCATCTTCCATTTTTTTACTGAAGTCTTACTCCTATGAAATACGACTAGCTTGTCTATCATACATCATGTATTTTATCTTACAAAACCCTTACAATAAGAGTGGGTTAAATATCCCAAAATATAACATAAAAGCTTGTCCATATTTCGCATGATATAAAAAAGGTTGTAAATTTATCGAAAACCTTTGTATAAAACATGAAAATGATCCTTTAAGAACATAATTAATATATCTTTCTAAAAGTAGTTAAGAAGCCTATAAAAACACAACAAGATAAGGGCTTGAACCATGGTACTCTTCTTTTCGTTCCCATACTTCCTACTTGAATGAAATAATTATCTAAACACCAACGAATAAATATATTCATGCTCGACTTACTAAATCATAAAGAAAGGATTACAAAAATCATTTACCCATATCCTTGCACAATTACTTATAAAGGCTAAGAATGCTAAAACATTACTTAAGAACCAACTAAAATAGTCTTATTCTTTCAAGGTACTACATCACTAAGAACTTATATATAATTGAGCATATTTCGATATCTCTACACATTAAAGTTTTAAAATTTTTTTGAACAATAATAATAAATTTACGTCAAGGAATCATACTTATTTGGATGACTTGGTGATTGAAAGCTTGAATACAATGTTTCATCCAACCAACTGGTTCTCTATCTGGTATATATTCTTTCCATCGAGAGGCCACCGCCGCACTGGGAAGGAATCCATTATATGAGAATTTTTCTTTACCGAGAGCCCTCCTGCTCTCGTATATCATGAAGGCTAAGTCTAGTTCTTAATCACTCACCACACAAGTATTACCTCACACAGGTTCTTGTGGTTTAATACAATTTATCACTATGGTGTAAAAAACAAGAGCTATACCACAAGGATTGCGGTCTTCCAAGAGTTGCGCCCTTCTGCCATGAGAGCTCGCTCAAACAACCCATTCCATTCATATATAGTATACATAAACTCCTCCCTCCCTAGAGAACTCGCTCACATCGATTTCACAAATTTTATATTATGTATATATAAATAATAACAAGGATGATGAGATGAGCTACACCCCTCTCCAACAACTCACACGCTCATAATAAATGTATTCAAACTTAAACGAGGTGAGGAGTTGTGTGCCCTTCCCCATTCTTCACCTACAAAAAAAAAATAAAAAAAAAAAAATATATATATATATATATATATATATATCCAAGCTCAAGGCTACACCATACCCATAAGCAACATGCATCCAAAGGGATGCGCCCTTCCACAGGTGCGTTCTCCCTCCTTCGATAATCATCCTTTTCTCATAAAAAAATTTCTTGGAAAAAGGAAAATCGTAAGCGAATGTTTCAACAAAGTATCTATAATAGGATTTTTAGAGCTTTTAGAGCTTTAAAACTTTAAGGATTTAAGGCAGGCTTTTTAGGATTTAAAGCACCCTTTTAATTAAAATAGCTCTAACATGGTTTTTAAAGCATTCTTGTTTTTTAAATATTAAAGTATTTATGCTTTTAATAAAAAAGGTAACTAGTCTTTTTTTTTTCCAATTTTTTTTTTCAAGCAGAAAAAAGCAGTACTTTTGTTATTTCAGATGAAATAAAAAAGTACATCAAGTTCATATCGCTCTTCAATATCGTGCATGAAGTATTAAGCTCTTTTATTGGCAAAATGACACAAAAAGAAACATAACCGTCCCAAAAACATGTGCTTAAAGCCAAGAAAGTCTAAATTCAGAACTGTCATTACTAATGACCCTGCATCTAATCTCGAAACCAATATTAAGAAACATCATCAAAAAACCACATAGAGCCTTTTTGTGAGAGAGCATCTTCCTCCCATTCTTCCCAGTGCAAGACACCAGCTTCTCCATCAAGTGCTAGCTTGGATAATGAGTCTGCAACGTCTTTGAACTCCCTGAAAATATGATCAATAGTAAGATCCTGGAACCAGTCCATCAAGATTTTAAATCTATCACTCCAATGTTTGAGATGGATGGATTTCATGCCATAAAGGTCCTTTGCCCAATTTACAATAAAAATGGAATCACCATAAATCTTAAAGGAGTACAATCTGCATTGAAGCTTTTTCCTTTGGTTTTTAAAACATATTTTCTTTTTATACCTTTAAAGCATATCAGAATGGAATAATATATATATATATATATATATATAAGATGTGCCATACAATAATATACTTAATACTATATTTATTAATAAGTTAATAGTGCTACTCAACTTTCTTTTATTTAGGAGCTTAACATATTTTCTTGACATCCTTAGACGGGACTAAGATATCAATGATATCTAGAAGGATTGCTTAATTTTACTTAATAGCACTTAATAATAATAAGCCTTATGCTAATAGTTAGGTCATAGGAGTTTGTTACTGCTTTGCAGCGGATAGTAGTTTATTCGGTGTCCCTATCTAGGACTAACCGTTAACGGCACTTATAAACTTAAGTGCTCATCTATTGAATATCCTAGTTCGCTTTCCTTTAAGTGCCCGCGGCACCTAGATGACACCCGTCATCAAAATCATGGCTTCCCATACATTCAACTTCTCCCCCTAGTGGATTCCATGCCCCTTTCATTTAGTTGAGTCAAACCTTTCAGTATCCTAAGTCTACAAATTCACATTACAACTTAGGAAATCATAACCATACTTGCAAAGTTTTACCCGTGGAGCCTCTGCCTTGAGCTCCTTGCCATGGATAGGTACACAATTACACTTTTTGTTGCAAAACACATGGGTAAAAGAGGGACATTACACTACATGTGGTTCTCTAACAAAATACATCAATTTGGACTCCTTCCATGCACACACTGGAAGCACCTAGTAAGATAGATCGTCCAAGAGAACCGTGGATCGGTGAAGGGGATTCCTGAGCCAAAAGGGTGTTGTGTGGGGTAGGTATCAATGGATCCAAGGTTGTGATGGCTAAGTTAGATTCCTATAGATCTTTGAATGAGGGTTTGTCTAAGCATTGAGAGAAGAATGGGTTGTGGGCTGAGTGAGAGAGAAAAGCTAATAGGAGTTCCCTTCGCCCTGGTGGCCTCATAGCCCAGCTTGGGGGTGGTCTTTCAACAAAAAGAGAATATGCTAGACAGAGTACCTACGGTTGGGTGGAAAATCACTCTTACACAACCAATTGCTTGGATATTCTTTGTTGAAAGATAAATATTCTCTCTGTATTTCAATGCACAATGATTTTATTTTATGCATGTGTTGAGTATGTTGTATATGCATGTGGCTGTGTGTGTGGATAGAGTTTATTTCCAATGTGTTTTATTTATACATATAAACACACATTTTATTTTCATGAATTTTGTAATATGCCCATGGCGTGAAATTTAGAAGCCTAGAATTCGTAGATATCCCCCTCTGTTGGTTAAATTGATGGAGGGACGTTACACTCTATAAACATGAATAAAGGAAACCACATTGAAAAATATTATATCCTCCTATAGCTATTATGAAAATGGATGCAAGGTAATGTTTTAGATCTAAATAAATTTGTTTATCCGATTAATGACCAACAATAAGTCACCAAAAACATGTAGATTGTATTGTCTCTTATCTAGTGTCAACTTTGATAATTATTTCAGTCCCATGAATTCTCCTAAATTATTGGTGCCTTTATCAATATTGACTTTGAATTTTAAATGATGAGAATCACTAAAGTAAAGAACTTCCCCGAACTACGGATTGGATTTGGCCACTGACATGTGTCACGTCCCCTCCCATCATACCAGTGCAATGGAGAGGATCGTGATGCTAAAACTGGGCATCTAGCCCCATGAAGTTTTAAATGAGCATTCACATAATATAAAAAGACATATGGAATGTATAACTATAAGAAAAACACAGTGGAAATAATATCAATAACACATCCATCATACATTCACGATATTCATCAAATACATAAATGCAAAGTTGACACAAGAGAGTACTTATCTTAACAAAGTAGTCCCAAGCAACCAGCTATGCATCTGCAACGTTCCACCCAACCATAGGCCAGTTGTGCTTATCAACCCCTTGATACAACTGCCACCCCCGAGCTGGGCATGATGTCTACAAGGAACCAGGGAACAACAGACTCACACATAGCCAAGCATACACCAAGATGAGCCAAGCCAATCTACAATTGGGTTTATCAGGCTGCTAGGAAATGGAAAGGAAGAGTGGCTAAGCTAGTGAGCTCAAGCACAGAGCCAGGGGTAACCTTACAAAATCTATCTAGCTTGGCACCCACAATACCTACACACCCAGCACAAGGAAGTATTCTTTTCACTGTTGTACAGTCCCTCAAGCCATACCTTCCCCATCTAGTGCTCTCAGGGTGTGCATAGAAGAGTAGCCAAAGCCCTCTTGATCTTCTTGAGAAGTTATCTCCCCCACTAGGTTTATCAAGCCCTCTCTATCCACTACCAATCCAATCTCTTGCTTACAGTCTCCAAATCAAACAGGGATGCAGATAACAGCAGAACCACAATTATTAGGCATGATAAAAACGTTTCTTCAGTGGGATGCCCAAAGAGGGGGTTTCTACCAATTCAGAAAAACGTGGGAAAGCCTAAAAACGAAATGGCAATTGGGGAACAACCCTGGAGAGCAGAAATCGTTTTTAGAAAAATGTCCATGGGCATTTTGGGGCAAAAACGACCTCCATCACAGTCCCAAATCGTGGCCCTTCTCTCCCAGCTGCTGTACAATGCAAAAACGAGCTCCCAGGCATGGAAAATGCAGGAAAACTGGTGAAAAACATGATGGGGGAAGACCCAGTAGTTCAGACTGCGTGAGAGAGGAAAGACTATGGGTTCCGAATGGCTTTGGGCACCATTTCGTGGGTGTTTTCTTGCCCAAGGAGACAAAATATGATTTCCCAAGTTGATGGCTTGCCCATACAAGAAATTGGCTGCCATACCTCTTCATTCCCAAGGCATTAATTGCCTCAACCAATTTCTGGAAGAATTAAATGATTGGGTCCATAACCCAAAATGGGTAGTTGGTGGTTTATGGGTTTTCTCATTGACACATGGATTAACACCATTGGCTCAAGGGTTTGAATAATTTCCCTCCCTATTCCTTGTAGAATCATGCCCCCATCTCTTTGTTGCATTGCATAGCTAGTTGTGGGTATTTTTCATTAAAAATTCGCATTTACATGATGTCTTAATTTACATTGTGCCTATCTAGCACAAGAACCATAGGCATCTATTTTAATTGCCGATACATAAAACGCTAAATCAATGGTGGGGCCTTGGCCTTGAGCTCCTCACCATGATTAAATAACAATATTTACATCATTTACGATTTAATGCAAAGGGGGTCAAAATGGGGACATTACAACAGGCACCATCAAAGTACCCCCAGGGAAAGGATTTGTCTATCATCACCTGTCCTACCTATTTGGTAGGTTTGGGAAGAGTGTTAGATTTTTAATGTTGGAACAATGCACAAAATTATGTTATAACATGTAAGGTTTGTAGTAGTTATATTCAAAAATCACCAAACAACATGCTATCCATTTTCCCCGCAGTACTAGGAAAGGTACACATCGATTAATTTTTCAGTTCCATCTTTTCAAACCAAGCGTTCAGGCGTGCCTTGACATAGTATTCATTCCATACATTATTAATTCCCAGTCATTGACCCATATCCCTCCAAATTTTCTTTATACAAATACATTCTAAAAATAGATGTATAGTAGTCTTTGTTGTTACACCTCAAATTGTCACTCTGTGTACCATTGAGAGTCTTCATGTCATATCACCATGAGGAACATGATGTTTATACCTCCCAGGGGTGTTAGGAACCTTTCTCATCATGTTGGTCCCCTCCCTAGTCATACTTGGAAGCAAATCTAGCAACTTAGGGGTCAAATGCCACTTCACCAAACTCATTTCTCCACCTCCTAGAGATATTTTCGCGCCCTTTTAGTGGTGCAAGACGCGAAAATACAACATTTTCGCGCTCTGCATACCTACGGGGGCGCGAAAATTACAACATTTTCGCGCTTTGCTTAGTCATGGGGGCATGAAAATCCTTGAATAATCATTCTCCTTAGATTTTGGATCTTGGATCTCGAGGAGATTTTCATGGGATGAGGTCTCCCTTCGAATCCCATCTCACATTCTCTCCTTGGTATGATTCAGGTCCTTGATCCACATCTCCCTTACTTAGATCCTGAATATCCTCTTAAGTGGTTGGCCTCTCAAATCCTATAAGAAGAAGGCCATCCATGAGCTAGGGGGAGAACTTTGGAGGCATCAAACCTATGATATTAAGAGTCTTGCAAAAGTAGTAAAGGAGAGCTTGGAGGATGATCATGTTGCAACAATATCAAGTAGAATCCACTTTGATGTACATGTCTTCATGGATTTCCATTAATATAACTTAGCCTATTCCTCCCACTCTCATGTTTTTATGATGAATGCATGAAATTGTCTCTAATTTCATAGTTAGATCTCTGTTTATATTCATATTGCTTTGGAGAAGGTGTTGTCTTCCTTTTTGCAAACAGGTCCACGAGCTTGTGATCAAAGGCTGGAGCTCAAGTAACAGAAAGATATCAAGGGCAACCATCAAAGCAAGGTACACCATCTACCTGCTTCGTTTTTCCATAGCTTGCAAATTGTTGTATGAGCTAGATCTAGGAGGATTTTAGTGTCTATTTGTTTACTTACTATCTTGGGTAGGAAATTAGGGGCCTCTTCTAATCCCAAGGGGATATCTACTTATCAGTAGGGATATTTTCTTAGCACAGAAACTGGCGACCATACTGGGGATTTTTCTCGTGTTCATTTAGCCATCGAATCTTTAAGATTTGATACCCTACCTTTGCAAACTACTCAGTTTTGAGCTTTTACATCATCTTGGTCTTCACTGTTGGGCTCTCTGAGTCTTAAGACCTAATAAATTGATAATTTGGATCTCACATATTCACCATTCCCACTCTACAGGATATTTTTGCGCCCTATCTGTGGATTACAGAGTGAAAAATTCCAAATTTTTGCGCCCCCACAATAGTCCAGAGCGTGGAAATTCCTAATTTTTGCGCTTGAGTGGTCTGCCAGGGAGCGAAAAATTCCCTATAAATCACCTTGGTGCTTGGTTTTGGATTTTAACTTGTTTTCCTCCATCTGATATTGATCAACAGTGTGTGATTTCATCATGATTGTTACTTTTTGGTTTTCTTTTAGCTCTCATGTGGATTATGGAGTGAATTTGTAAGTGTTACAAGTGTGTTGAAAATATGAGGACTATCATAGCCTAGCCTATCATTTCTTCACCCTCTCAAACCTCTGAGTTTGGTTTGATAGCTTACCACCTCCCCTACTCCTAGTTTGAAGGTCTAAAAGGTTGCTTGGTTTGTTTGATTTTACACTTATATGGTTTGGATTTTTTGAGTGAAACTGACAAGAAGGATTTGATCCTCTACTTAGCTTCTTGATTTGAATATTGCAAAGGCCATATGCTTTCTTACATTTTATTAGAACCAAGGAAATTATTGCACATTCATTTGCATACGTGAAAAATATTATTGGAAATCAAGGCTTTCTCTTCCATATCCAAAAGAATCATCAATTTGATTGTGAAGAATCCATTCCTTTTTGAGCTTTACAAAATTGCTTGCAAACTTTTCAAAATCTTTCATTTCCTTTACCTCTTCGCTTGACATTAAAACATTTTGCAATCAAAAGAAGCTTCTTTCCCTTAACTTGTCATTTTAGGCTCATGTGAAGCAAAAAAGAAAACAATTTTTTTTTTTGACTTGTTTAAATTTTTTGGATTCATTTAGTGTGAAAGAGTGTTTCATGGATTGATTTGGCACGCAATTTGGAAAGAAAAATACAAAGTGGATATTTCCTTTCTCAAAAAAGTTGAATATGTGTCTCTTACATTTGGGAATGAAAAGAACTCTTCCTTTCTTAGCTAGAAGTTCCTCGAAGGAAAAAGACTTGCATAATTCATCCAAATTTGGATGGTTTGAGTCGAGTCTACACACCACCGAGTTGCACTTCCACTCCCCTTGAGTAAAACAACAACCTTTAAAATTAAACACCCTAATTAAACATACATTCACCTCATTTGAGGAAATAAAAGAATAGTATAGTTAGGTAGGGCATCATGGATAGGAATCCAAATAATTCTCCATTGTTATTTAACATCTGAAAAATAGTTGTTTTCTCTTAGGGTGCTAAAATCTTATGGTATTTGTTGACACAATTATAAACCAATTTGTTAGGGGGCCTCCCTTTCCACGACGGTAAGCAACGAGGACTGGTTCCAGATGGACTTTGTGGAATACCGCACTCCACTTAGTGCCTAAGGACATCAATCCATTGTCTTACTTGTATTTTACGGCCTCCATACTGGTTGTACAAGGGCTAAAAGGAAAAAGCTCCATGAAACCTTCCCAGACGTGTCGTGAATGAAGTATCCTAGTGACCATTCCTCTAGGGTTCTTTTACTTGAGATCCCTTTCGGTAGAGGGATATCCCTTCATCCATATTGGTCTCTCATTTCGTATTGTCCGACTTGGATTTCATCACCTTGCGGAGGATATGATCTGTTGAGATCCTTGGATCTTATATAGGAGGTTACTTGCTCTTTTACCTTGTAGAGGGTCTTTTTGTTTTAATGCTGCTTGTTGGATTTTTGGCCTCTTTGTTATTACTCGCTTACTGTGGCGTAGATCACAGTAAAGTTTTTTGAGCTTGCTCTTTGTCCTGTGCGCCTCTTTTTCTTCTAGCTCCCCTTTTGCATGCTCGGTTGCCTGAGGGTTTTTGAGTTCTTTTTAGCGAGACTTCGCCCACATCACCTAGTATTGTTCCATGGCGGATCCAAGGAAATCCCAGAGACAACAAGGCATGAGTCCCGAACCATCTGCGCCTAGAATTAGTCGACCACTACCTTGTAATGTCCCGAGTTTGACCCCATGCCATTAAATTGTAAATGATGTAATATTGTTATAAAATCGTGGTGAGGAGCTCAAGGCCAAGGCCCTGCCATCGATTTAGTGATGCATATGGTTTACGTGCTAGCCAGGCACATTGAAATTGTAAATATGCATTTTAATAAATACCCACAACTAGCTATGCAATGCAACAAGAGATGGGGGCATGATTTTACAAGGAATTGGGAGGGAAAACATTCAAACCCTTGAGCCAACCAAGTCAAGCCAAGTGTCAATGAGAGAACCAATCAAACCCTCAACTATCCATGTTGACTTTTGTACCCAATCATTGATTTCTCCCAAGAGTTGGTTGAGGTAGTTAATGCCTTGGGGAATGGGAGGTATGGATGTCCAAATTCGGGTATGGGCAAGCCACCCTGCATGGGAAATCGAGTTTTGCTTCTTGGGCAAGAAATGAGCCATGAATTGCTCCCCAAGCCATTATCCATCAACCAATTGCTCTCCCTCATGAGTTGGGATCTACCTGGGCATTTTCCAGCCATGTTTTTGGGTGTTCTCCTTGATCCTCAGCTAGGATAAGGGCGTTTTTGTATTTTATACCAGTGGGGAAGATGGAAATTCGAATTGGGGTTCCATAGAGACCATTCTGGCTGTTAAATGCTGAGATGGTTGGGGAGAAATCATTTTTCCTCCCCTGTGAATGTTTTTCCTCATCCCACAATTCGTTTTTGGATGGAAACGATTTGGGGAAAGCCCAAACCCATGGCCATCCTGATGGTAAATCCATTGCTTTGGCTTGAGCTTGAGTGTAAGCCTTCAGGGTTCAAATGTAGCCTGATAAACCCAACTGTGGAATGGCTTGGCTTAGATGAAATGATTAATTGGCTGTGAATGAGTGAATGTCCCCTTTTCCTTGTAAGAATCATGCCCAGCTCGGGGGTGGCAGTTGTGTTGAGAGCTTGATGAACACAACTGGCCTATGGTTGGGTGGAACGTTGCAACGACATAGCTAGTTGTTTGGGACCAATTGCACAATGAAGATAAGTGTTTTTCTGTCTATGTATTTACTTCTATAATGCATTAATTTGATGACTGTTTTCATATGCTGGATGGGCATGAATTGTGTATGGATTAGTTTCAATTCCGCTGTGCATATTGCCTGATTTGTATCTACACACCAATGTTTTTTATTCATATGATTCTAATGACTGGGCTGAGTTTTATGAAAATCCCCACAGATTGTTATCATCTTCCCTCTCGTTGCGGGGAGACTTGCCGAGTTCTTCCGTAGTTTTGGGCCAACTCGCCGAGTTCTTCCGCAGTTTCGGGCCAACTCGACGAGTTGGTCCGCAACGTCGGAAGGACTTGGCAAGTTGGTCCGAGATTGCGGCAAAAATCAGCAAGTTGGTCCGAAATTTTTTCTAAGTGTCTTTCGGCGGAAAGAACTCGTAATTTTTTGCCACAACAGTGGAAAGATAAAAGTTTTGGGATGAAACGGCGGAGAAAGTTAGCGAGTTGGTCTGAAATTTTTCAAAAAATTTTCTAAGTGTTTTTCGGCATCAAGGAAGAAATTTCAGAAGAACTTGGCGAGTTGCTCCGAAACAGCGGGAGAACTGGGCAAGTTCGTCCGCAACATCGGAAGAGATGGGCGAGTTGCTCTGCAACGTCGGAAGGAACTTGGCAAGTTGGTCCACAACGGATCGGAAGGAAAAACTGAGTTTTCAATCGGAAGAACTCGGCGAGTTGGCCCGAAACAGGTCGGAAGAACTCGCTGAGTTGCTCCGAAACAGGAAATTTCAGTGGCTTTCCAGGAAGATTTTTCAGGCGCCGAAAGGTGAAAAATGCCATGGAACTTGTGCACTAGATTGCGCGAAATGGAAAGATCTACAAAAAAAAAAAAAAAAAGAGCAAGGGGGCAAGCCCCCTTGACCCCCGTCGTTCCCCGGAGACAGTTGCTGTAAGTGTGAAATGTATTTTTGGAATGAAGAGCAAGAATTGCATAGAAGGGGTTGTGAAATCTCAGTAAGAGTAATGGGTTGTAATACCCATTATGGAGGATGAAAGGGAAATTCCTCACCTTAAACTATTTTTGTTTATAGCATAAGAATTGCATATTTGGAAAATATCAATAATGCATGTTATACACGTATGTCTATATTGAAAAGCTAATTCGTGAGAAGATCATAGCTAATGAATCCTCTTGTGCTTGGTAGGGAAGCCAAGAAAAGGACCAGCTATGATGTGGAGGAGGAACTCCATGTCATGATGAGGAATTGGAAAGGGAGAATTCCTTAACTCCTCCATTGCTATTATATTTATATTTCCTGAGTTGTCTATACTGAAAATTATGGCATAGGGATGCTGGAAATGAAAAAGGATAGATAGATGAAGTGAATATGTACTAGATGGCATATTGCACAGTGCATGTGAAAATGTTTTTTGCATGTATATGATATTGCATATTGGTAAAATAGTGAGGTTTTACATATTCAATAAGCCACTTAAGATAATGATTGTGGTTGCTAATAATTAGTTGTGTTCGTATTGGTTGTAGGACCAAAGACAACCGAAGCATGGCTAAGGATGTGGATGATGTTGTTGCATATGACCAAAAACCTTATGAGGAAAGGATGGTGCAACAAATCTATGATCATGAGGTTGGAAAAAGGACTGTGTAGCCTTGGTAAGAGGCCAACCGATCAGGTAACATCAAGCGATGTTAATGACATCCATGCAGGTAATGGTTATTTATGCTTAATTGCATGAATGATTGAAGGAGGATTTGGTGAGATTCCTTCAACTATGTTTAAACTAGGTTGATTGCTTTGCATGTAGTATTGTGTGCCCGAATGTGAATGTCAACCTACCAAGTATGGTGAGGTGTGGGTAAATGAAGGCAATGATCCTTACACCCTATAATTGCTTAAAAATCTCAATGCATTCATATGAAATCGTATCATGCCATTTGTGGATGTTGGTTGTGAAGTTTTAACAACCCAAGCAAGTGATGACTTATGGTCCTGTTATAATGTATGCCATATGAGAGAGACATGGTTAGGCCATAATATGTTTGAAGGCATAATATTCGTGAATTAATGCAAGGTTGCATTGAGGGGATGTGCATTAAAAATATTTTGTACAATCTCGTGGGTATGCACGAAATGGTGATCTATTTAATGAGCTGCTGTGAATGTAGGAGAATGATTGAATGTAGAAGGTAGACATGTTGATGGGCTACCAAGAGTGCTATGTTGGAAGGACAGAATTGCATGAAATGTGAAGTAATGAGTATTTACTGTTTATCTAAATTGCATGGATAGTGTGATTGTGTCTTGCAATTTTTAATGCATATATAGAGATGTATATATTTCATTGCATTTAAAATGTTACCAACTGAAAGTGTTTGAATTATTGAGCATTATAATTCCGAGATCACTTCAGTGACTGTTGTAGCAATGAAGAGAGTATATGCATACATACTCACAATGTGTTTGGCTGATTGAAATTTCAGTTTTCAGGTAGAAAAGTCTTGCGTATGGCAATGAGGATAAGTCCATAGTAAAGACCAGGATCTACCATGTGCAGAAGCCAAAGGTTATGACAAGGTTCTCATGGTTGTATGCTATGCATGAAACAAATCTGAAAATTGTCTGGTTTAAGTTTATGAGAATAGTCTCATGGTTGCAAATCTAATTTCTGTAGGAAAACAGATTTACAAATTTCAGATTTGAGAATTTGCCGATAATTGCTAATGACTGTTTGGCTTATATAGAATTGTGTCAGGAGGACATGTTGTAGGTGGATGTTCATGTATGGTAGCAAGGGTGAAACCATAATGGACAGAGTGATACCACTTACGAGAGCCAGACAATATGAGGATAGCCTCATTACTAAGCAAATTAATTTATGTAGGAGACAGAATTGTAAATTCATATTGAATTTAATTATTAATGACATTGATTGGTTATGAAACAATCAGATTTGAAGTTTATTGCTAAATGTTGCTGAATGTTTGGCTATTTGATAAGTGTGTCAGGATGACACATTGCAGGAAGACCATGTGTGATGGCCTGCAGAAGCCAAACTAGATGGGAAGGATCCCATGCTATGGAAATGGGTTTCGGGTGAAACACCATTGTAAATGTTGATAATGTCTCAGCCGAACTGCATGTTGGTAAAGCATGTGAGTGAGACAATAAAATTATGCCAAGAAGGCATGTGTGGGTTAAGGAACATGAAAGGATTGGGGTGGCAAACCGAAGGACTGTTGACTCAGAGAAGGGAGCCCCCATTCTTCGCCATTAAAGAAAGATACATCTGTAAAAAGAATGAGTATTCGGTAACCCTAACTAAGAATATACCTGTCTGATTATTAGATTTGATATGCAGAGCATGTTTCATTGTTTCATTATTATTCCAGACTGCTTGAGTATGATTAGGTCCTACATGGCTCACATCGGAAAGGGATGCATACCTTTCAGATGCTGGGTTATGTTAGGGTTGTCAATATTGACTACACCCTAAGGGAATGGACGCATTCCTGGTGTTTCAATACTTGATAGTGAATGTTATGAAATATGGTTACAATTTTAGAGCAGCAATATTGATGAGTCTACTTATCCTTCTTGTGCTATCAGCTTACACATGTGCAATTTGGTGTTGCATGTAAGAGGCAAAGTGAAGAAAGGGTGCTTAAGAGGACTGTATGGGCAGTGGTAACCTTTCTACGCTCACACTAAAGGACACTAGAGAGATGGATAGGCCCGAGGAGATGTGTTGCAGAAAAGGGGTATCATCCTTGTGTAGTGTGAGTGGGTATTGTGGGGCCATGCTAGCTTGCAGTCAAGTGAGTCACCTATGGAGTTCCTAGAGGGAACCACTGGTTGCATAAGAGAAGGAGCCACGTAATCATGTTATGTTGTTCATATTGCCTGATAAACCCAGTTGGTGTATTGGCTTGGCATTGGTTATTAGATGTTGTGGAGAAGGGTTGTTGGATGCCTGATAAACCCAGTCGGTGTATTGGCTTGGCATGTTGTTAAATTGAATTCCTGACAAACCCAGTCGGTGTACTGGCTTGGCATTGGTTATTTGGATGTTGTGGAGGTATTGGTGAAGGGTGTTATTTCTTGACAAACCCAGTTGGAGAACTGGCTTGGAAATGGTTGTCGTATGCTTGATAAACCCAGTCGGCGTATTGGCTTAGCATACTGATTTTTGAAATGCTTGATAAACCCAGTCGACGTACTGGCTTAGCATACTGATTTTTGGGATGCCTGATAAAACCAATCGACGTATTGGCTTGGCATTGCCTATTCGGATGATGTTATGGAGCAGCATGTGTGCTGGCCAAGCATCCACCCCACAGGTGATCCAAGGCTTGTAAAGCAGAGAAAGAAACCTGTGGAGTAGCGAGGAAAATGCACAATACAGATAAGTATTCATTTTCATTTATTTCTTGTTTGGAATAATGAAGATTGCAGGTATAAGTCTTATGACAACCAAGCTAATACACTATTGTTTCTTTGTTGGAAACCTTGGACATTGCAGGAAGTAAGGACCCTGAAAGAGCCACAAATGCTTGGTAAAACCAGAGAGTAACTGGTTGGGCGCTATAAATTTCTTGGTAGAACCAGAGAGTAACTGGTCGGGTGCTATAAAATTCTTGGTAAATCCAGAGAGTAACTGATGATTGATAAATTCAGAGAATAGTTGGTGGGAACATTAACCACTTGTTGTTGTGGAGCAGCCGGCGTGCTGGCCAAACATTCCTTAAATAATTGATAAAACCAGTCAACGTACTGGCCTGGCATTGCCTATTCGAATGGTTGTGGAGTAGCCTGCGTGCTGGCCCAACATTCATTATTGTATCCAAGGGAAATCCAATGCTTGGAAAGCAAAGAAGGATCCCGTGGGATAAAGTGAAGACATCCAATAAAGATAAGTATTTGGTTATCTTGCAACTCTTGCTTATGAATATACGTGTGTATATGATTTAATTATGATTCCTTAAACTCTTGTTTAGAGATAAACTTTACAAAAATACACTAAGCATGTGAATTGATTCAATGCTTGAGTGTAGGTACTGCTGGAAGCAAGAACTATGAAAGCATCTGGAGGATGCATGTGGACATGTGACCGTCCTAAAGAGAGCTCAGTATGAGCAGTAATGAAAGATGGTGCTAGTGGACATGTGTGGGTCCTAGCAGCCAAAGGTTCTGTAAGTAGCAATGGGGAAGGGTACCCTAGCTGAAAAGCATTAGACAGACCTTAGACACTAAGTGTCATAGCCAAGAAAGGGCAAGTCAAGCATTCACATTGAAGTGAAAGAGGCTAAGGAGCATAGAACCACAAGTGATGGTGTGGCTCTGGATTGGAACAAGACTAAGAGGGGGAAACTCTTATTCTTCTCTTTCCTTTTGACTGATGCATCTTATAAACAAAATATTGTTGAGTGCATGTCATAGATGAAGTTGATTTTGTTTATTGCTTGAAATAAATTGTGAATGCTGAAATAGTTATATTCCTGTGGAAGGATGAACATGAGTGAGTTCATGTGTATGTTAGGAAAGCATGAAATATGTGGAAGTCTCATGAGTAAAGCATGGACGTCCCAAGTCAATTGGGAAAATAATTGACTAATTTTAATATTGTGTTATGCTTGTCCTAACAGGAATTGCCATGATGAGTCTCACAGGAGAGACATTGAAAACTATTTGTTTTGGCTGGAAGTCTTCCTCAATTAGTTACCAGGACAGCAAGGAAGATGGAATCCATGAAATTCCAGACTGGTAGATCAGCTGGAAGATAAACAAACGGAAGGGATTGCTGTGGAGCAATGCCCACCTACAGCGATGGAAGATCAAAGCCAACAGGAGCAGCTTGTGGAAGCCAAAGGACTTGGTCCTGAAAGCTCAAAGTAAAGGGATGAGACGCAGGGCAGACCTGCCACCATTTGTGAATTCTAAGGAATGTGTAAAGTGGGTATTTATACCTAAGTGTGGGAACATCGAGGACGATGTTATTCCAAGGGGAGGGGAATGTAATGTCCCCAGTTTGATCCCATGTCATTAAATTGTAAATGATGTAATATTATTATAAAATCATGGTGAGGAGCTCAAGGCCAAGGCCCCGCCATCGATTTAGTGATGCATATGGTTTATGTGCTAGCCAGGCACATTGAAATTGTAAATATGCATTTTAATAAATACCCACAACTAGCTATGCAATGCAACAAGAGATGGGGGCATGATTTTACAAGGAATTGGGAGGGAAAACATTCAAACCCTTGAGCCAACCAAGTCAAGCCAAGTGTCAATGAGAGAACCAATCAAACCCTCAACTACCCATGTTGACTTTTGTACCCAATCATTGATTTCTCCCAAGAGTTGGTTGAGGTAGTTAATGCCTTGGGGAATGGGAGGTATGGCTGTCCAAATTCGGGTATGGGCAAGCCACCTTGCATGGGAAATCGAGTTTTGATTCTTGGGCAAGAAAGGAGCCATGAATTTCTCCCCAAGCCATTATCCATCAATCAATTGCTCTCCCTCACGAGTTGGGATCCACCTGGGCGTTTTCCAGCTATGTTTTTGGGTGTTCTCCTTGATCCTCAACTAGGATAAGGGCGTTTTTGTATTGTATACCAGTGGGGAAGATGGAAATTTGAATTGGGGTTCCATAGAGACCATTCTGGCTGTTAAATGCTGAGATGGTTGGGGAGAAATCGTTTTTCCTCCCCTGTGAATGTTTTTCCTCATCCCACAATTCATTTTTGGATGGAAACGATTTGGGGAAAGCCCAAACCCATGGCCATCTTGATGGTAAATCCATTGCTTTGGCTTGAGTTTGAGTGTAAGCCTCCAGGGTTCAAATGTAGCCTGATAACCCAGCTGTGGACTGGCTTGGCTCAGATGAAATGATTAATTGGCTGTGAATGAGTGAATGTCCCCTTTTCCTTGTAAGAATCATGCCCAGCTCGGGGGGTGGCAGTTGTGTTGAGAGCTTGATGAACACAACTGGCCTATGGTTGGGTGGAACGTTGCAACGACATAGCTAGTTGTTTGGGACCAATTGCACAATGAAGATAAGTGTTTTTCTGTCTATGTATTTACTTCTGCACTGCATTAATTTGATGATTGTTTTCATATGCTGGATGGGCATGAATTGTGTATGGATTAGTTTCAATTCTGCTGTGCATATTTCCTGATTTGTATCTGCACACCAATGTTTTTTATTCATATGATTCTAATGACTGGGCTGAGTTTTATGAAAATCCCCATAGATTGTTATCATCTCCCTCTCTTATTGGGTCGGCAGGTGGGTACATTACATACCTCCACTTGCCCAAGCTCCTTCTACTAGTAGAACAACTGGTTGGTAGGTTGTCTCGGGACAAACCAATGCAACACCACCAGTTGCTACAACAACAAAAGTTAGTGTAGCACCAGAATTCAGTGTAGCACGTGAAGTTAGAGTAACATCAGAAGTGAGTGTAGCACCTAATATTAGCGTCGTACCAGAAAATAGTATTACACCAGAAGCCGATGCCGCGATAGAGGTTCATAACCCTCCGGAACCTAGTATAGCCTTGGATATGCCATCACAAAATGAACTTCCCGAAGGATATATTGAAGTTATTGAGGAATTTGATCCTTTCCCTTCTATGACTATTCAATTAGCTGTGAATTTTAACCAACCATTTGTACAATTGGAAAAACCACCTGTTATCCCTAATACTTCTATTATGCCCAGCTATCAATCAAAATCCTATAGTAGAACGCTAGGAATGTCAACCCCTGAACTTCCTAGGGGACAAGAAATTATGGCATCTATACGAGCAGAACTTGCCAGTTTATCTTGTGAAGGCGCGGAAACAGATAAGATTAGACATGAAGCTGCACAAATGATGGTTCCCCCAAACTCAAAATTTTCATTTCCTTCTACATCCGTAGTGGTAGACCCTTATGGTTCGGGAACTCCCCAAACCGCTTCCCGTGATTCGACCTATGGTATCTCGTTTGTCGGACGATTTGCACCCACTGATTGGATTTATTCCCAACCTTTACCCCACGACTCAGGAACGAAAAACATTTTTGATCCATCATCATCATTGTGGAACATGACTTTGGGCCAATCCCTCAATGATTTTCGCACCTTTCCAACACCTATTGTAACATACCCTCATTACACATACTCATAATTACAGTGTAAAACTATGCAACATTTTTTTTTCTTTTGAGTAGCTAATTAACAGCACCAAAAGACCCAATAATGGCCCATAAGCAAACATAGGAAAGACTCTGAGCTAGATAGGAATATCATAGCTAGGAGAGTTAAACCACACGACATGGAAAACAATCATATTCATAGAAAAGACTCCCAAATAGGCATGCAAACATATCATCCAGTTGTTTCCTACCATTCTATGAACACCAGGAAGTCAAGCTAATTCCCAAATTAATGCCTATCATTCACCGAGTCTCATAACAACTTCCATTAGGCATCCAATTAACAGCTTCATAATTCTCATTATCAGAACCATAAACATAAAACGAATTGCATATAATAAGAATCTATAGGAATTCTGCTCCCTGCTTAACCCATCAAAAGATTTGCATTCAGTATTAAACCTGTAGTGATCTACGCCTTTCTTAAACCCATAATACGAATTTCATATGATATAACATCTACAGGGAACTACGCCCATATTTAACCCATACAATGAGTTGCATTCAACATTAAGAACTACAGATAGCCATTAAACATGTCTTTCACAAATGAAGTTGAGCCATTCATCCTTCACATACAAATTCATATAGCAGACAGCCCATGCAATTGAAAACAACCACACTCATGAATACAACCTTCTAATAGGCTTAACATAGATTATTCATGAATTACATTAATTTACACATTCATTCCATAAACCGAACATATTAAACATAATTAAACACATGAATATTATAATTCATACACATATACTTATCTGAAATACATGTGAATGTGGCAACTGGCTGCATGTGAGCCACACTCCACCCAACCTTAGAACTTGTCCATTATGTACTATTTCATCTCCCAAGTTCACCCCTGAGCCGGGATCTAGACTTTAACCAGAGGTATCTCACCAATTTTTCCCAACTCACTCTCAGAGTCTAAGGTGGAATTAACAGAGGTAACGACATATACATAGTTCAACAAACAACAAAAGGGTAACCAATTCCTTGTCAAATCTGCAATTGACCCACCTGAGCTCCTTCCCCAAATGCTCAGCGATATACTTCACTGCAAGCATTGGGATTCCCTATGGGATTCATGCTTCATTGCCAATTCACTGGTTAATTCGAACAAGGAAATCATGGCTAGTTCGGTTACCCCATCATAACAATGTTCAGGTTAACACTACATTTCGGGTTCAGATTTAACTCGGGAAATCCCTCCCCGTTTTTCCTTCACTCGCAGACACTTTCTCTTTCACTTAGCAGACACCTCCCCATGCTCTGTGTGCATTCTCCTCTGTGTTCATTCTCCAGACCAGCCACACCACCTCTGCGTTCCTCCTACTGTGTCATTCCCCCCCCCCCCCCCCCCCCCCGTGTTGGACTGGCATCCCACTACCCAGGCCGTGGGTAGCATCAGTCTGCCCCCACGTCCGCTTGGACCACCGAGGCATCCTCATGTCCCCTCTGGGTTCCCACGTGGCTATCCTAGAGGCACACATTGCCTCTCCATCCTTAAGCACGATTAGTCCCTAAGTCATTATATTAATTACTAATTAATAATAATTAATTAATAATTAATCCCCCCCTACTAAGGATAAGGATTAGGGGCATGGGTTTTGGGTTTAACATAAGGTTTTAGAACAAGGGCTTAGAGAAAAAGGTACCTAAGTCAACCTTACCCCCTCACAACCATTGGTTAATATTTGGATCCCCTCTTCATCGTATCGCTCCACATGTAACCAGTGGGTATTTTTATTAAAATATAATATCCCGCTATGTACATACTTCATAGCAAATTGTTCAAAATACAATATCAGCTCTAATTTGGGCCAGGGGGTGTTACGATTCACCTCCCCTTAGAGTCTTCATAATCCTCGATGATTACATTGTATCAAAACATATACAAAAATTAACTGCAATAATGTTTATTATATACACATTTTCAAAATAAATGTGGATACTCTTCCCGCATTACATCTTCCAGTTCCCAAGTGGATTCCTTAGGACTATAATGGGTCCACTGGACCTTTACCTGCCCTATGAATCTGTTCTTGAGTATCCTGCTTCTACGATCCAATATGCAGATTGGTTGAACCTGCATTTCCCCTTCTGTTTCCACCTGAAGAACAAACCAATCAAGCACATGATTAATATCATAAACATACTTTTTCAGAAATGAAATATGGAACACATTATGTATTTTGATAGTGGGAGGTAGTGCTAGCTTGTAAGATACTGATCCCACTCTGCTCAAGACTTCGAATGGACCAAAAAATCTAGCGGCCAATTTCTTGCATTTTCCCGACTGCAAGGAACTTTTCTTTCCTCCGATCTTCAGGAACACCATGTCCCCAACCTGGAATTCTCTGTGTGTCCTTCTTTTATCTGCATAACTCTTTTGGCGATCTTGTGCCATTTTAAAATTCTGATTTATCTTCACCACTTGATTTTCAATATCCAGAAGCATTTCAGGCCCAATGATTAACTTGTCTACTGGTTTATCCCAATTGATTGGAACATTACACTTTCTGCCGTATAAGGTTTCAAATGGACTCATTTTCAAAGATTCTTGATAACAATTATTATAAGTGAATTCCACTAAGTACAGGTACTCTTCCCATCTTCCTGGTTTTTCCATGACATACATCCCGAGCATGTCTTCAATCACTTGGTTTACACGCTCAGTCTGCCCATCATTTTGGGGATGATAGGCTGTGCTTAAATTAAGCTTAGTCCCAAACTCGTTAAACAAACCCTTCCAAAAATTAGAGGTGAATTTCGGATCTCTATCCGACACAATGGATTTCAGAATACCATGCAACCTAGCAATTTATTTCATATAAATCTCAGCAATTTTGGCTGCCTTGAAAGTTGATTGAACTGGAATAAAATGAGCTGATTTGGTTAACTTATCAACCACTACCATGATTGAATCATGCGGCCTCGTGGTTCTCAAAAAACCCGTAATAAAATCAACAGTTACAGTGTCCCATTTCCATTTAGGAATAGGAAATGGCTAAAGTAAACCATCTGGGTATTGATGCTCTACTTTGACCCTTTGACATTCTAAACAACGAGCAATGTAATTGGCCACCTCCTTTTTCATGTTTGGCCAATAAAAATTCTGCTTCACAGCTGTAAGAGTTTTATGATACCCGGGGTGTCTTGCATAAGGTACATTATGTATTTCCCGCAATATTATTCTTTTCAACTCTTCTTGATCAGGTACATATATCCTATCCTTAAAATGAAGGATACCATTCTTCGCTACTGCAAAATTGCAGAACTTTAATGCTTCACTTCCTTCTAGCAATGTTGTTGTTATTTGCAAATAATTTTTGTCACTTTTCGAAGCTTCAAGCAATCAGATTTGTAAATCAGAATTCCAATTGCTGATGGCTAAAACATGCGTCAACTGTCCCCTTCTGCTGAGTGCATCAGCTACTCGATTTTATTTTCCTTTCAAGTACTTGATCTCAAAATTGAACTCACTTAAGAATTCAACCCACCTAAATTGCTGGGCATTAAGTTGAGGTTAATCAAATGAATACTTTAAACTGTTATGATTGGTTCTTAACTCAAACTTATTTCCCAAAAGATAGTGTCTCCAAATGCGAAGTGCATGAACAATGGCTGCTAGTTCCAAGTCATGAGTAGAGTAGTTCTTCTCATGCTCCTTCAACTTCCGTGATTCATAGCAAATCACATGTACTTCCTGCATTAGAACTCCCCCCAACCCTTCAAGTGGTGCATCAGTGCATACCGGAAATTCTTTATCAGGATCAGAAATCTTCAATACGGGCGCACATGTAAGCAATTCCTTTAAATTTCTGAAATTATCTTCACATTTCTGACTCCAAATGAAAGGTACACATTTCTTTTGCAAATATGTAATTGAACTTGTTATTCTTGAAAAATATTTTATAAAATTTCGACAATAACCGGCCAATCCCATGAATGATCTTACCTCAAAGACATTGCGGGGAGTAGGCCATTCCAAAATAACCTTAATTTTAACTGGGTCCATAGCCACACCTTCATCATAAATGATATGTCCCAAATATAACAATTGTTTCTGATAGAACGTGCACTTGCTGCTCTTGGCATACAATTGATTTTCTCTCAAGAATTGCAAAGTAATCCTGAGATGCTCTTCATGCTCCTCCTTGGTTTTGGAATATATAAGTATATCATCAAAAAATACAATTATAAACTTATCTAGAAACTTTGTAAATACACCATTCATCAAACACATGGATGCAGCAGGAGCATTTGTTAAACCAAAAGGAAGTACTGTGAATTCATAATGCCCATATCTGGTTCTGAATGCTGTTTTACAGATGTCTTCTTCCTTAATGCGTATCTGGTGATATCTTGATCTCAAATCTATCTTAGAAAATATTCTTGCACTTCTTAATTGATCAACAAGATCATCAATTCTAGGTAGAGGATACTTAATTGTGGCTTTGTTTAACTGTCTGTAGTCCACACATAATCTGAGTGTGCCATCCTTCTTTCTTACAAAAATAACCGGAGCACCCCAAGGTGATATACTAGGTCGTATATACCCTTTCTTCAACAAATCCTCAAGTTTCATCTGCAATGCTTTTAACTGCGGAGTACCCATTCTGTATGGTGCTTTTGAATCGGCACAGATCCATGCACCAAATCGATTGTGAAATCGATATCCCTCTTGGGTGGTAACCCAGGAACTTCTTGAAATACATATTCAAATTCTTTCAATACTGGATATTCATCCAAACTTAATTCTTTTTCAGGGGACAATTCTTCTACCTGAATAGCATACAGTTGGCACCTTTTTATGATACACTTCTTTATTTGCAAAACATAAATCTGTCTTAAGGATATAGGTCTCTGAATACCTCTTATTTGTAAATTATTGCTGCCATCATCATTCAAACATATAGTAACTTTACTGTGGTAGTCTAACACAACAAAGTGTTTCTCAAGCCAATCCATACCGATCAACAAATCATATGATCCAAGAGGAAGAATGTCCAAATCTGAATAGGTTTGGTTTCCATTCATTTCAAAACAACAACTTTTGACCATCGCTGTGATTGTCCTCTTCATAACAATTTCCAATTGAACCATTCAGGACTTAGACAACTTATGAGTCATCAATTTACATCTTTCAACCAATTTAGTATTAATATAGCTATAAGAAGCTCTGAAATCAATTAAAATTGAAATAGGCAAATCATTTAGTTTACCTTCAATCTCGATCATAGAAGGTTGATGATTAGCTTGGAGATTATCCAATGCTGCATATATGCGAGGAACACTTCTTGCAACATCGCCAACAGAAGAATCTTCTTGCATACTATATACACCGGTTCCCTTATTTCTTCTTTCAAGACATTTTTTTAAGAAATGGTCACCGCCACATCCCCAACATTTACCTTGGGTTGGTTTCTTTTGTCCTGAAGAATTACCCATCTTGGATTCTTCTTTTGGTAACGATGGTTTAAAAGAAGAGTATATGTCCTTCTTTGTAACCAGAGGCTTAAACCCCTTTCTTCTTAGATCTTGCTTCTCTTCCAACCTTCCTTTCCAAACCTTCTTCACTTCCTGCCTATTCTGGCCTTTCTCATACAAGCATCTAGCCTTTCAGAAGCAATCCTTCAAGGTTCGAGGTTCATCATAAGTCAATCTATCTTTATAAAACACACGCAAGCCACTGATAAAACAATGTACCTTCACCTTTTCATCCTTGATAAAATTCACATAAGCCAACAGCTCCAAGAATTTCTTTTCATAGTCCTCCATGGACATATTTCCCAATTTATGCTCAAAGAATTCTTGTGTCTTTTTATCACAGTACTGCTGTGATAGATATTTTTTCTTGAAGAGTTTTTGGAATTTCCTCCAAGGAATCCGCTTCTCATCCAATTCTTCCACTTGTTTAAATTGTTTCCACCATTTATAAGCCTTTCCTTGCAAATTATAGATTGCAATTCGCACTTCTTGGTTTTCTGAGTAGTCATGTAGATGCAAATACTTTTCATTTCCATGAGCCATAGCTCTGCATCATCACCAACCTTCTCTCCATCAAAGGTCGGAGGTTTTAGTTTTCTGAATTCGCCTTCTAGCATTACATCGTGCTTTCTCTTTCTCTGCCTCCTAGGATATTCAATCTGCTGGTTATTTTTATACTCATGAGAACTTTCATTGGTTTTATGATGGGAATGTACTTTCATTCTGTTGTCTTCTCCTTCCCGACAGAAGTGATACGTATTCATGGACTCTTCACCTCTTTCCCTATTGGGTGTGACCTGCTGCATCTGATTTTGTATCTGAACCAAACTCTGTAGTAATTGTTGATTAATTTGGTTTTGTTGTTCCAAATTTTGCAAAATTATTTCGTTTCCAAACTGCAGACCCCTCAAAGTTTGCACAACATCCATAGTCCCTGACCCACTTTGGCGACCATTGGATTCATTACATTGTTCTTCACTGCTGATGCCTTCTCCAAAATTAGAGAATTTGGGACCCTCTGTCATCTCTTCAATTCTGATTGCTTGTCTTTACTGGCAACCTGCAATTCCAATGACCGAATATTCCTGTATATTGCTAGCAATCTGAAATACACAGATTATCAGTTTAAAAATTAATTACAACATACATTCGAATATCTCTTTTAGGAAAATAATTCCAATCCCAGAGGTTCGAGAGCTAAAACTGGCGCTCTGATACCAATTTGTAACATACCCTCGTTACACATACTCATAATTACAGTGTAAAATTATGCAACTAATTTTTTTTCTTTTGAGTAGCTAATTAACAACACCAAAAGACCCAATAGTGGCCCATAAGCAAACATAGGAAAGACTCTAAGCTAGATAGGAATATAATAGCTGGCAAAGTTAAACCACACCACATGACAAACAATCATATTCACAGAAAAGACTCCCAAACATGCATGCAAACATATCATCCAGTTGTTGCCTACCATTCTATGAACATCAGGCAGTCAAGCTAATTCTGTGAGGCACCTGCAACAATTAATTAATACGAATACGCGCAATAGCAGAAATGACAGAACTCAGAATCACTTTTATATTGATCACAGGCCACTTCGAGGGGGCAACCTCCTATGAGAAAGCTCAATACAAATAACTTCACGGTGCCTTCATAGGTCTCAACACACACTTATATACTAATTCTAGGCGCCAATACTATGGGTCAAAACCATGGGCCGTTACAAACTATGGATCAACAATACTACGGGCGACTTACAAAGCATATGCGCCAACAACAATAACAAAAACTATTGATCAACAAATACTATGGGACGACTTACAAAGCATATGCGTCCAACAACAACATACTAACAAAGTAAAGACATGGGTTCCTAACATCCCCCCCCCCTTAAAAAAAGCTTTGTCCTCAAAGCTTTAGATGTGGAAATTGTTGTTGAATCTGAAGGAGTGGTTCCCATGTAGCATCCTCTGGTTGCATGCCGTGCCATTGAATTAAGACCTCTATGATAGAGCGAGAGCGAAGCCGACGCGTGCGTCGATTGAGGATGGCCTCTGGCTCCAAAAGGATGGATCCTTCATTATCCAGTTCGGGTAAAATCGTTTGTCCGCTGATGTTGGTGCCAAGAACTTTCTTCAGACAAGAGACATGAAAGACTGGATGAATGCGGGAAGAAGGAGGAAGTTCCAATTTATAAGCAACGGACCCAATCTTCTGAAGAATCCGATATGGCCCATAGAACTTTGGAGCGAGCTTATGACGCCCTTTGAGTTTTAAGGAGGATTGTTTGTACGGCTGGAGACGAAGAAAAACCATATCGCCGACTTGAAAAGTGCGCTCCGAACGGTGCTGATCAGCTTGTTGCTTCATGCGATTTCTTGCCATGTGAAGATTGTCCCGCAAAATGCGAAGAATCTGATCGCGGTTTCGAAGGACCGTGTCAACTTCCTGAACTGGTGAACTGGTGGGGGTGTATGGAAGAAGAGCTGGAGGTGCCTGACCATAGACTGCTTCATATGGGGTCATTTTAGAGGCAGTGTGGTAAGAGGTATTGTACCACCATTCAGCGAGAGGGAGCCACTTTGCCCACTGATGTTGTTGTTCTGAGGTGAAGCAACGAAGATAAGTTTCCAAGCATTTATTGACAATTTCAGTCTGACCATCTGTTTGTGGGTGATACCCTGAACTCATCTTCAGTTTGGTGCCAGTGTGGCGAAATAGTTCTGTCCAAAAATGACTGGTGAAAGTCGCATCACGATCCGAGACAATGGAAGAAGGGATGCCATGAAGACGAAAGATTTGGTCCAGAAAAATTTGAGCGACGAAGGAGGCTGTATAGGGATGGCTGAGAGCACAAAAATGACTATATTTGGAGAGGCGATCAACCACAACGAGAATCATTGTCTTCCTGCCAGATTTAGGGAGCCCTTCAATGAAATCCATAGAAATATCTGTCCAAATCCGTGTAGGTATGGGCAAGGGTTCAAGCAATCCTGGAAGGAGTGTTGTTTCATCCTTATTGCGTTGGCAGGTATCACATTCGGCCACCATCTGTTGAATTGTCCTTTTCATGCCCTGCCAAAAGAAGTTACGCCGTGCTCGTTCATACATTTTGAGGAACCCAGAGTGCCCTGCCGATGGAGAAGCATGGAGTTCATAGAAGACAACCTGTTGAAGATCTGTGCTCTGGGGAAGCACCAGACGACCCTTGTATCGCAGAGAAGCACCATCCCAAGAGTAATGTGGTACAGCAGAAGGGTTTTTGGTCAAGCGTTGGATGATTTGAGATAAGGAAGAGTCATTGACATAACCCTGTTGAACAGATTGCAACCAATTTGGAACAGGCATAGAGATAGCTGAAAGAGAACCTTGGGCATCAAATGTGCGAGAAAGAGCATCTGCCACAATATTGTCTTTACCCTTCTTGTAAGTGATCTCATAGTCATAACCCATGAATTTGCTAACCCATTTCTGTTGTGCCTGGGAGGAGATACGCTGGTCCAAGAAATATTTCAGACTCTGGTGATCAGTCTTGATGCAGAAATGATTCCCTAATAGGTATGGGCGCCACTTCTATACTGCATGCAAAATAGCCATCATTTCCTTCTCATAAGTAGAGGCATCTAAATTCTTACCTGAAAGGGCTTTGCTGGTGAACGCAATGGGGTGTTCATCTTGAAGGAGAACAACACCAAGTCCATTGCCGCAAGCATCACTCTCAATAGTGAAGGGCTTGGAAAAATAGGGCATAGCTAGCACAGGTGTAGTACACATAGCTTGTTTTAGTTTGTCAAATGCACACTGAGTAGCAGGTGTCCATGTAAAAGCATCCTTTTTCAATAGAGCATTTAATGGAGCTGCAATCTTCCCATAATCCTTGACAAACTTGCGGTAGTAGCTAGTCAACCCCAAAAAACCACGAAGGCTCTTGAGTGTCTGAGGATGCGGCCAATTGTTCATGGCATCGATTTTGGCAGGATCCACGCGAACCTCTTGTGCTGAGATAATGTGCTCGAGATACTCCACTTCCTTCTGTCCAAAAACACATTTAGATTGCTTGGCATGGAGATGATGGTCAGAGAAAAGTTGCATGACAAGATCCAGATGCTGGAGATGTTCATCCCATGTTTTACTGTAGATGAGGATATCATCAAAGAATACCAGAATGAATTTCCGTAAGTAGGGTCGAAATATTTTATTCATTAAGACCTAGAATGTGGAAGGAGCATTAGTGAGGCCAAAGGGCATGACCAAAAACTCATAATGGCCATCATGTGTGCAGAAAGCTGTTTTAGGAATATCATCCTCATGAACCCGAATTTGATGATACCCAGAACGAAGATCCAACTTGGAGAAAAAGTGAGCCCCATGAAGCTCATCAAGAAGCTCATCAACAATAGGAATTGGAAACTTATCCTTGATGGTGAGGTGATTAAGTGCTCGGAAGTCAATGCAGAGGCGCCATGACCCATCTTTTTTGTGGACAAGAATAACTGGAGAAGAAAAGGAACTAGTGCTTGGGCGAATAATACCTTGCTTCAATAAGTCCCGAACGAGCATTTCAATCTCTATTTTTTGGTGAAATGGGTAGCGATAGGGCCTGATGTTGGGAGGAACGCTGCCAGGAAGGAGCTGAATACGATGGTATTCTGGCCTGGAAGGTGGCAATCCCACTGGTTCAGCAAAGACACCTGTATATCGATCCAAAATTTGTTGTAGACCCAAAGGAGTAGTGGAGACCGCTGATGGTTGCATCTGGATGGAATGGATCTGAGTGATGACACCATGTGAATTCTTCTTGAGGAGTTTTTCCATGTGATGTGAACTGATGATGCTGAGAGAACCTGGTTGTAATCCTGTCAATGTTTGTTTTTGTCCATTGAGGGAAAACTGCATCCAAAGTTCAGCAAAATCCCATAAGATAGGGCCAAGTGTGCGTAGCCATTGAGCGCCCAAAACCACATCACATCCGCCTAAGGGCAAGGAAAACATGTCAGAGCGCAAGGTATAATATCCCATAGAGATACACACATTTCGATACTTCCCTTTGCAAGGTAAGGTGCCCCCATTGGCAACCATGAATTCAAAGTTGGAGCAAGGATGGATAAAACAATCAGCTTGTTTGGCGATCTGAGGGTCAATGAAATTATGAGTGCTACCGGAATCAATGAGTATTGTAAGAGGAAGCTTGTTGAAGTAACCCCTGGCCCGCATTGTTTGGGGGGTGGTGATTCCAGCTAAAGCATGGAGAGATATCTCTGGTTGGTCATCCTGAGACGGAGGGTCAATAGGTGGTTCCTGAATGTCGACCGGAGCATCCAGTGTTTCTGGATCTTCGTCACCAATTTCAGAGGCAGGCGGAGACTCCACATCCAAGAGATAGAGCTTTTGCTGAACACATCTATGTCCCTGGGTGAATTTCTCATCACAATTATAGCAAAGCCCCTTTTCTCTACATGCTTGCATCTCTGTTTCAGACAAACGCTTGATAGGAGTCGATCGAGGAGTCTGCGGTATAGGTGGTCGTTGAGAACCCATATTTCGGAAGGGAACAAAAGTGGGCTTGGAACGTTGTTGGGCTGCAATATTGTCTTTTGCCAACTTAGCCAACCCTAGGGATTCCATCATTGTGTTGGGACAGAACATTTTGACCTCAGAGCGGATGGCATCCTTTAGACCACTAATAAAACAACTCCGGTAAAAGTCATCAGACAATCCTTCGGTGTGGTTGGATAGATTCTCAAATTCGGTTTGATACTCTCTTACCAAGCCAATTTGGTGAAGTTTAGTGAGGGATCCTATGAAGTCATCAAAAGCACTAGGACCAAATCGTTGCAAAAGGAGTTGGAAAAAGTCTGGCCATTTGGGCTTTGGATGAGCCTTGATGTACCAACGGTACCATTGAAGAGCTTCCTGTTCCAAGTGAAAGGATGCCAGTGGAACTTTGTTGACATCAAAAGTATTATGCAGACTGAAATACTGTTCTGCACGATAGATCCATCCAGTTGGATCAGTATCATTGAAGCGAGGAAAATCAAGCTTCGGACCACGAAAATTGCTGGAAGAGGAGAACCCATTGTCTGATGAAGACTCGGACTGCCGTTTGTTGTTCATAGCTGAATGTTCAAGATGGAGGCCGAGAAATGTTTCATCCAGATCCTGGAGTTTGGCTTGGATGGCTGCAAGTGCTTCCTCCATGGTTTTTGCTCCTGCACGGGTGACAACCATAACTAGGAGTTTTTTTTTTTTTTTTCTTCGGTTGACTGGGTAGGAAAACAAAAACAGAAACTACTTCAGTAAGGGAAAATTTGGGCTAGGGAAAAAATCTGAAGGGTAATTGGGGTTTGACTAGGTTTTGGACACTGTTGAATAGACATGGAAACAAAAATGAGGATTCCAGAAGCGGGGTGAAAGAATGGGAAAATTTGGCAGAGGGGAACAAAGAAGCAGAATTCAGAAATGAACTCTGTGGTAAAATTTGAGGGTGATTGGGTGAAATCTGAGGAAGTTATGGCAAACCCTAAAAATAGACAAATGTGGGATTTCGGGCTTTGGGAAGGGGAATTGTGGATAGGGTCCTCAGGAATGAAATATGAAGAATGGGGTGACAGGGGTTCCCCGAAAATTTCAAGGGAAACAGAGTGAAAACAAGGGAGATATGGAGAAAAAACTAAATTTTAGAACAAGGGCTTAGGGAACAAGGTACCTAAGTCAACCTTACCCCCTCACAACCCTTGGTTAATATTTGGATCCCCTCTTCAGCGTATCGCTCCACATGCAACCAGCTGGTATTTTTATTAAAATATAATTCCTGCTATGTACATACAATATCAACTCTAACCTGGGCCAGGGGGTGTTACACCTATGCAGTTAACCCCAGAAACTCCCTTGCGACCTTTCCCACTTATTTTACCAATTGAAATTCTTGGTCGCTCTTTAGGGATTGTTCCTGGTCAGGGGAAAAATCATAACAATATCCCTTTGTTACCTGTAACTTCTGGAATTGGTGCACATTCATCTTCACAAGTCAGTGCTACTATTGTAGACACTCAACCTGCACGATCAATCCATTCTAATGTTTCTGTTGGAAGACCGTCTATTCCCATTATTGGTATGACGGTTGTGACTGAAATTCAATCTTCAGCCACTATTTACGCCATCTATGGAGGCCAACCTTTCATTGGTGCCCCATGCGGGACCAGTGGCCAAACTCCTCCTCTAGGACCATTTGCTTCATGGGGACAACAAATACAACCTATTGGGGGGAAACATATAATAGGTAACTAGAATCCTTTTGGGGGGAAAACAAATCAATTTCAACCCTTTTACCCCCCCAACCCTAATTTGTATCTTGGGCTACCTTACCCTAGTGTCACAAATAATCAATGGATCCCACCTCCCTCGACACCACCTCTCAATCCAGGCGCAACAAAAAATCAATGGGTTGCCTCCTCCGATGCCTCCCCCTACTCAAAGTATGGTTAATCCCCCTAATCAAATATTTGTAAACAATGCATGGGTCCCACCACTCCCTATATCTACACCATTTAACCCCATAATGCATAATTTACAACAACTAGTGTATAATACGATTCCGAATCAACTTGTAATTCCTATGATTCCAAACCAACAATCGGTTAACCCCATGGTCCCCAACCCACATAACTTCCAATAGTACCCCGTGGGAAACATATATGGGTATAATATGCAACAATCTATAGTGCAAGTCCCTACGAGCGTTCTAGCACCCCATCAATACTATTCTTACCCGCAACCAAATAAACAAATTCCCTTCCTAGCAACACTGGACCTACCCGATTTGTCAATATTAATTAATGATCCCATTTGGCATGAACCACATTGGCCACCTATCCCTGCCAAATTACCATCGGATATCCCATAATTCGATGCGAAACCAGGGGAAGACCCAAAAAATCACTCTATGACATTCCATATTTGGTGTTCTTCGAACTCATTGATGGATGACTCCATACGATTGCGGCTCTTCCAATGCACACTCACTGGGATGGTAGCTAAATGGTATATTGAGCTGACACAACACTCTTTCCGAGATTTCAACTCCCTTGCAATGCATTTTCAACTACCCATTCGGTACGAAACTGGCACTGACCTATTAACTTCGTTGCGACAATCCACCTCTACTCACATCTCAGGTCATATTCATGAGTGGAGGAGACACCGAAGGTTGATTAAGGCTCCTATCCTTGATCAATTATTGGCTGATTGGTTTACAAAATCATTATTGCCACCTATTTCTAGGGATGTTGCAATGGGAGGGGCTATTATAGGAGAGAAGGCGATCAGTCGTGCTCAGTATCTGGACTTGGTTTACTCCCAATATGGAACTTTATATGAATTGATCCCTCATGCTCCTCTCCCCACCAACGATCCATACAGGCCTGCTACCGAACCTCCTATTGATGGTTTAGTTGGTTTCGTGAAGGCCCAGCCTGCATCAAAACCTAGTGCACCACACAATAATTCGGTTCCACTTCAAAATCAGGCTGCATCGAAAAACAATACTTCTCCTGCTCAGAACTACGAGGTGAATGCGGTTCAATCCTCATCACAACAATCCAGAGGGAAAAATAAGAACAATAGATGGAAATCCAAGAAACCTTCTCCTTAGCAGGAAATCTAAAACCCCAACAAACTAATGCTTCTAATAAACCAAAGAGGATAGCTAAGTTTCCCTGCCTTATTTGCGAGGAGGACGATGATACAAAAGGATGTCCTTACCGTGAGGAAGTCAACAAATTTGTGAAAGGTTCTTCCCATCCGGTAGTGCTAACTAACCCTTTCCCATCGCAACAACAATAAATGATCATACACACATGTTATCACCTAAATTGTAGTTACCCCTATAGATGGATCCATTAATGGATGGCAAGAGGGAAAGGAAACTCAAAAGGTGCAACCACGATCACCTCGAATTCCAATAGATGGTTGTCACGCCAATCGAGGCAACCTTCACTTTATGCTATCTAGCCCAGACAACAAAGGGGGAGACCCAGATCTACTCCCGACAGGAGAGATCAATCCAAAACACCGAATCAAGTCAAGTATAAGTGAAATATTGTAAGGTGTATGGTGTACCCTAGATCTAAGGATAAAGTCACAAGATGAATAAGGGGTTTAATGAGTATAGACTTGGTTCATTGTTGATGTGAGAATGACTTATAGTATTTGAAATGAGATCCAGGATTAAAGTACTAGTCAATTGTGAGAAAATCCACTGCCTTGGGAACCGTGTCAAATGCAGGGTAGTTTAAGGATTGAATTGGGGCTAACCAGTACTAATGACAAGCTTGATTATAAGATATGAAAATGTTAAGGGATTCAAGCAACCAAAACAGGGATCGAACCACAAGTTAACCCAACAATCTAGGAAAGTCGAATGAGCTTGGAGAAAGATCATTGCCTTGGAAATTGGGATGAATGGAGTCAAAAAGAGGTTAACTTGTAGATCATGACCCCTATGACATAAGACAAGTGGGCTATTAAAGGTATGATGGTTGGATCTTTCTAGATCTAATAGCTCATGATGTGACCCAAGTGGACACAATCCCTTAAAACAAGGAATGCTACCCCCAAGGCAAGATTTCACAAAATGACATACTAGACATAGGTTTCAAGGTATGCTTATTCCAAATCCAACAAAATCTCAACTACCCACGTCCTACAAGTGGAAAAACTCAAATTCCCCAAGGAGTGCGACCTTGCCCAAGGAGGGCCAAAAGCATGATAAATGGGATCAAGTCAAGTCCAATGGCCACAAAAATATAGATCCAAGTAGTTTGTGCTAGTATCAATGTGGATCTAAAAGATCAAGGTGATCCAAGGGTTAGATCTTAGTAGATCTGAGATTGAAGATATCACCAAGTGGTCCAAAATGGGGTTTAACCCTTAAAATGTGGAATAGGGCCCACAAGGTAGAAATCACTAAAGTTATGGTCTAGGGGTAGGTTATTGGATATGTAGATTATAGATCAAGTGAAATCTCAACTACCCACGTACTAGATCTAGGTTAACTCACCCAAGCCAAGGAGTGCGAACTCACTTGGAGAGGCTAAGTTGCCTTGGGAAGGGGGTCAAATGGAGGCCAATCTTCACCAAATTATAGATCCGGGATGCTGTGGATACTATAGAGGTGGGTTTTAAATGTCTTACCCAAGAAGCCATTAGATCTTTGTAGATCTCAGAAAATGTAAAATGGGGGTTTTAATTAATTAGGGTTTGAAGTAACTTAGACAAATGGATAGATCATGGAAAGAGAAATTACCTTGAGATCATACCTGAGTGAGTGGATGAGATTCCTTGTTGTTGAGGAAGACTCCCGCAGAGATCAAATGAGAGATTGTTGATTCCGAAATGATGCCCTAGCCCACAAGTGCGACCTCCTCTACCTGTCAATCCAAGGAAAGCGATTTCAATCAGAGAGATCAAGTATGGAGGAAATACAAGAAAAATGCAAATGTAACATGAAATAGAAGGTCCTGGGACAGTAATACTCCCTGTTACCAACGAAGAAACCCAAAGAAGAAGTAGGGAGGGTCGTCCCCTACCAATACGTCCTCCTTGAATGAATTCGGCCTCCACCTGTAGATGCAAAAATGGTACAAAAATATGGCAAGACAATATCTCCAATAACTCAGTGCAAAGGAAGAATCAACAAACGAACACCAAAAACATTCACCACAACACTGGAGATAGATGCAATAATAATTTTCTATTCCAATAATCTAGAGCCACAAGTCCCCTTTACAATGAGAAGCTCTCTCCTTTAAATAGGAGGGAGAGAGTCCACAATCTAACCACTTTTTGAATGAGTGGCTAAGATTAAAAGATCAAAAGATCTAATCAATGGTTGAGATGAACTCAACAATAAAATACATGGATCACTAATAAAATATAACAATAAGTGGACAAAATCGCTCTAGGAGAGGGGATCCCACCAAATCATGATGACAAAATATAAATACTACCTCATGGTGGGTCCAAGGGGTAATTTTAGACACCCTTGGTCAATCCCCATAGAAAAATATCAATAAAATAGTCATCAAAGTACCAAATCGTGCCTCTATGGACAAATCGTGAGCCTTAGGAGGCTCCAAAAATCATCAAAAAAATGCCATAAGTGATGGATGTGGGTCCCGATGAAGCTGAAACTGTTGGAGAAGGTGTGGGAGACATCCCACTAATCATAAGTGATCATCCCATGCCATAACATTGCCTCAGTAGCCCAAATCAAATTCCTCTGTAGCCATTTCTACCAATCCTGAACTGCCTCGAGAAGCGTGAAACTGCCCAAACTGCCTCCTGGAGTGCCTGCGCTGTCAAGGTGAGGGCACCAGTGTGTCTGGGAGGGGGGTAATATGATAAAATCAAGTGGCTGGACCACCCCCTCCATGCACAGCGCCGTAGGTGAACCAAATAAAATCCATCTCTGCTTTAACAGGGTCTCCGACAGAGCAAAACTGCACTAGGATAGCCTACTGAGGCTCAATCATCACTGTAACTGCCCGGAACTGAAAGTAGACTGTCTCATTGGACTCAGAAGGTCCAAATCTATTCAATATGTGTACTCATACACCATATGGATCTCTGCATGATCATATAATATATCCAATATGCCCAAACAAGTGAAATAATAATAATCTGTAAATGATCAAATAATGCTGAAAACCATAAATCATCATCATCACCCTGCATCTGATGCATGGAACCATCATGTACATGTACATGGACTATATATCATCTGTTTGTGTCATCATAAGGTCTAACCATCTCATGTCCTGTGGCTGACCTTGGTTAAACTGGGTTTGACCAAGTCAACATGACCAAATATAACTCAGAATATCATCGGAAGCTGCTGCAAAGTGTCAGAGGTTAGTGCATGCTCTATAATTCATTCAAATAGCAATTATAACAAGTAGCAGTCATTATTGGTGATCTACCAACAAATATATAATGTCATTAATTATTATTATGACTCAGACTAGACTTTCAAGACCATACTCACTTCATAGTTGTGATCAATTTGCTAGTGAAGGGTGAAGGCTAAAATAAACTGGCTAGGCTAAGGGATGACTTACTGACTCAACATTGTGACACTTTGGATATGGGAAAGGGAATACACACCATAGCATATACTGGACAAGCAACAACACAAGGAATGGCGGTGTCTCACAAATGGATAAGTTGTTCAAAGAGTGTTTTTTCACCTTACACAGATGCACACAATCCATAATACAAATGAGGCCAGCAATATTTTGATATAGCATTTAAGTTCCATTGCTTTCTGGGCCTAGAGTTTCCATAGCCTTTGATCTATGTGTGTTTAAAAACACATTGCATAGATTTACATTTATTTAGGCTTTTTGCTGCAGGTATGTTTTTAAGGCACTTGTTTACCTGAGCACTTCTAGGTGTGTCACAGACAGCTTGTTTACCTAGGTATTTACATTTCACAAGATATAACATTTTATTTCATAGCCATTTTCATTTGGCTTGCCTTTCATTCATGTGTGTTTAGAAACACATTGCATGAATGGGATTTTCATACAAGATATAACATTTCATTTCCATATTTTGTATTCATGGCAGCACTAAAGGTTTCAGGTTTATCCAACAACAACTTTAGTGACTAGGGGGATTTCTCGAGGAAATCCAACTCACCATAGGTAATTTTTGTCACCAACTTAGAGTCGAGACACAATAAAAAGGTAAGCTCATCCAATACAGAGGCTACAGTGGGGAAAAGTCCTCCATGCCACTAGTCAAGTAGTAAGTCAGGGTGATAAACTAAAAGGTAGGTAACGGATGGATGAAGAAAATGAATAATGAATCCAACACTAGCAAGCTAAGGTATAGTAGAATGATCACCTCTATTCTCCCTAAGGAGGGTAAAATCAATGAGTATGAATAATGAACTTCTAAGTCTGAGTAGGGACAATAGAATATATATAATAAGATCAACCAAGTCCACATATCTATATGATCGCCATATCACGACACTAAATGCTAAGACATGCTATAAGAATGAATATAAAAGCAATGTAACCACAACACCATGATATACCTGCTAAGTCATATACCTGAATGCTCATCCTCTGAACCATCATCTGTACTCTGAAACTGCTACTGTAACTCTGGGCACTACTGACTGTTCTGTACAAATGGTATAATAACTACATCGATCATCTCTCTAAGTGTCCTGAGACTCAGTCATGGCATGGGGAATATATACTGTCCAAAATCTGATAGTAATCCATAATAAATGCTCATCTTAGCATCTCAATGTAAGGGAACTGGCTGAATAGTGTACTGGAATCAGAAAAATAATGTATGGTAGCCCGGCTACTATATATGTGATAACAACACCCCTCCTCAAGGGGGCACTACAAATGACCCCAATCAACCAGAGTCATCCGCGACCCAGATATTCTCATGATGAGTAACGAGACTATTCATTTATCCACCAGGACAAAGACCTATGACTCTGTTCCAAATTCAAACAAAAATGGGAGTTCAAATCCTTTGGAAGATTCTCCCTCCACTCCTCCATCTATTGGCCCTCTTCATATCGAAAGGCCTATTTATGACAAAGTGTTGTGCCCACCAAAATCCACCATTCGAAAAGCGACATTCAATCCGAGTGCGCGAGTTGCACAGAACTATAATATTGTTGAAGACTTAGCTCAAGCACCCTGTGCAATGTCAACTCTCGAAGTTTTACAACATTGCCCTAGTCAACGTCAAACCTTATTGTCAGCACTTTGAGCCATCGAAATTGAGACTTCCAATATGATCATGTTTAATTTGGAATATTTTAAGCCACGGATTTCCCACCAACTAGATTTTCAAATTCACACTAAGATTTGTGGCAATAAAATCCATCATATCGTTTTGGACAAGGGTGCCTACACTTCTATCATTTCTTTGTCCTGCTAGAGAGCTATTGGCTCTATGGAGGTAACTCAGCCTCCTACCACTTTAAAATCCTTCGACGGCTATGGTTTCAAACCATATAGACTCATCCCATCACTCATAGTTGAACTGGGGGGAAAAACTGTATCCATCCATGTGGAAATCGTAGATGCTCCGTTGGATTACAATATCATACGTTGAAACTAGTTTTATGCCATGACCGCAGTAGCATCATCAGTATTTTGCCTGGTTCAATTTCCTCATCAAGGAAAAGTTGTTACCATTGATCAATTGGAATTTTTCACACTAGATATTCATTCCAACACCACCAATAATATCTCGCTGTTGACACAATATATACATCATTATGAAGACATTGGTGTTGGTCTGTTGAAGGACTCTTCCATCATCAGAGTCTTTCCAGAACTTCCACCTCCAGTATATTCTATCAACATGATATCTTCGATTAATTTTCAATCCCATGAACTTCATGATTCTTGGGTTGTACCGAGTCCCTTTGAATACAAAACCATTGGCAACTAAATTCCTTTTAACTTAAATGAAGCAACCTATCATGCGATTCAATATGCTTCGGATCATATCGAATCTGTTGACCACCATCCAATGGCACCACACCCTAAATTTATTCCATCTTAGATCAATTCATCCTTGCCCCATTTTGATTCCCTTCTACAGACTTTTCCCTCTGACGAGTCTATCACGGAAATCATGAGCATCGACGAACATCCATGGAAAGATCACCATCATCGACCATCTTTCCTTCCTACGATCCATGCGGTAGACCCCAATACCAAATCCACCGTTTCACATGATGTTGTCCAAAATCCTCAAATTCCCATCCTCACTCACAACGTGTTCTCAGAGGGAAATTTAGCTAATATTATGGAAACTTTTCCTATAGACATATCCGTGAAACCTGGTATCATGGAAAACATCCACCTAGGAAAAAATTGTAAACCCACTGAAGTGGAATTTTACACATCCTTGTTTAAATAGTTACACAACGTTTTCGCATGGAGTTATGAATAAATGTCGGGAATTGACCCTTCTATTATGGTCCACGAAATCAAAGCTTATCCGGTTCACGACCTGTTCGGCAAAAACTATGACCCGTTCACCCCAGAAAATATGCAGCCATTAAGGCATAAGTTGAAAATATCCTTCAAGCTGGTTTTATCTATCCTGTCCCATTGACAGACTGGTTGTCTAACATTGTTCCTGTATCTAAGAAATAGGGCACAATTAGAGTTTGTGTTGGTTATAGGGACCTGAACAAAGCTTGTCCTAAGGACAACTATCCTACCCCCTTCATCGACCAAATTATCGATAACTGTGTCGGGAGTGTCATGTTTTCATTCATGGATGGATTATCTGGCTATAATCAGATAGAGATACTCCCAGCTGACCAACATAAAACAACTTTCATCTGCCTATGGGGAACCTTCACATATCAAAAGTTACCTTTTGGCCTTAAAAACACTAGGGATACTTTTCAACGGGCCATGTCTTACGCATTTCACGATATCAAGCATGTTGTGGATCCCTATTTGGATGACTTACTCGCTCATTCTACTTTGCGAGACAACCATCCAGAGCACCTTAGTGCCATATTTCTACGGTGCCGCCACTACAACATCCACTTGAATCCTCACAAATGCATATTTTGTGTTGAAGTCGACAGATTATTAGGTTTCATAGTCTCCAAAGATAGTATTCGCATCGACTCACTGAAGGTTGAAGCTATTTTATCCTTACCTTCACATGTGGAGAAACACGTTATTCACATGTGGAGAAACTGGCTCTAGCAACTATTTTTGCTATCCAGATAGTCCGACATTATATATTACTCCGCAAGACCATAGTTATTGTCAACTTTAATCCCATGTACTATATCCTAACATGTCAAGTATTAGGGGGAAAATACTCCTGATGGATTGTTGTCCTCCAGGAGTTCGATTTGGAGTTTGCAAAAGCTAAATCCAAAAAAAATTGGTCTTTGCTGAGATAATCTGTGCTCTGCCCCGTGTCAATGATGCATTTGATCCCATTGACTCTCTTCCTGATGTGTCATTGTTCCTTATTGGCACAACTGATCCATGGTACATAGACATTGTTTTATATCTCCAAACCCAATGCTTCCGGTCTGATCTCAATTGCGATGAACGACGTCGCATCCGACACCACGCCAAATATTACCTCATCATTAGTGATACTTTATACCATCATGGTATCGATTCCATTTTGCGTTGCTGCTTAACTATCGATGAAGCTGAACGTGTACTTAATGACTGCCACTCCAGATCTTGTGGCAATCACCTCTCTGGGATGGCTATAGCCCAGAAGATTTTGCTCGTGGGTTACTTCTAGCCATTTATCTTCAAATATTGCATTGAAGTGGTCAAGAAGTCCCCCCCATGTCAATTCTTTCACGCCAAAAAGCGCTTCCATCCAGCTCCATTGCATCCCGTGATTGTTGTCGGCCCCTTTGCAAAATGGGGTATCGATTTCATGCATTGTAATCCTACCTCAGTTGGGGGGCATGGTTATGTCATCGTAGCAGTTGAATATTTTACCAAGTGGGATGAAGCTATGCCTACATATGTTGAAGATGGAAAAACATCAGCACTCTTCGTATTCAATCATATCATTGCAAGGCTTGGAGTCCCTCAAGCCATTGTAACTAATCATGGTTCCCATTTCAAGAATCATATGATGGATGAACTAAGTACCAAATTGGGTTTTCATCATGAAAAATCATCCCCCTATTACCCCCAGGAAAAGGGACAGGTAGAGGCAATCAACAAAATCTTGAAAAAAATGTTCCAACGCATGGTGGGGACACCCATAAATAAAATTGGTACTTAGCATTATTCTCGGCTCTTTGGGCCTATAGGACCTCCATAAAAAATGCGACCGGGTTCACACCATTTCAATTGGTCTATATCCTAGAATCTATCCTCCCGATTGAATGTGAAATCCCATCCCTCAAATTGGATGTTGAACTCTCGCCAAACACTCCCACCGAGGAAGAATGATTAATATACTTAACTAAGCTTGATGAAACTCATCGCGGTGCTGCACTCGCTAACGCGAATCACAAAAAGAAAATCAAGGTTGAATATGATAAATCAATCCAACCTCACGTTTTTAATGAAGGCGACCTAGTCTTAACTTACGATCAAATGCATGAAAATCTAGGTAAAGAGTTGGAATCCATGTGGTATGGTCCCTACATTGTCAAATGAGTGTTAGAGAAAGGAGCATACGAGCTAGTTGATTGCGATGGCATACCTTTGGTAGAGCCTCGTAATGGAATTTACCTAAAAATATTTTATGCATAGGGTCATCCTGCATAAACAGTTTGTATATAGTGTATATATGGCGTGATTTTGATTTATTTTTGCGTGTTAGGATCGTGTCTCGTTCACAACTATTTATCTCGATTTGTGCTTTCATGCGCATATGTCAATGTACTTCGGATTTGCAGACGGTGCTAGTTGACATACCCAAAATCTCTCTTCTGCAACATGGGTATTGTATTCCTCTACTGACGAGTTGATATCCTTAGGTGGAATTTTCTTAGGTCCCGGAACGAATAAAATAGTGGAATATCATGTAGTTATTGGGTTTTTAACTGAAGTATCTTCTCTTGGAATTCATCATCTCATAGTCTACCTAGACTCTCAACTCATGGTATCTCAACTAAATCACATTTATACCGTTCGTGATCCCATATTACTTCGCTTATATCGAAGGATACACCTCCTTGAAAGATCATTTGATTATATCTCATATCAACACATACCAATGAAATTGAACACACTGGCTGATTCATTATCTAACTATGTGTTGAATTGGAATCTAGATCATACATAATCAATGTCACCATGAAAAACATGTAAAAATGTAAAATACAAATCATTATAGATAAACAATAGAGATAGGTCCATGTATATATCATGTAGAAAGTTTTGATCATGTCACAAATAGTATCAAAATGTGTCAAAAGATAAAATCGGGATCACTTCCCTTACAAAAATCGACACTATCGCCTATATATCGTGTAAATACCGCTAATGATAAAAAGAGCTACTACTGATATCTAATCATGAGGAGCACGATGCTCCTGATATCATACCACCGCCCTAGCAACTCGACAGAGTAATATTCCAATACGCTCTGGCGCACCCACGGTATGCCTCTGGAGGTGATAGGGGACCTCATGAAATCTCATCGGAGGGATACCCATAGTCAAGCCCTTGAGATTTCGCTCTACATCACGAAATCCCCCTGCCTCATCCTCCTCTTTCTGATACTCCTCTCCTCGTCGTCGGAGTGGTGAATATCCTGCTGGCCTCACTGGTCCACGATCTGTAGCATTACACATGTAGATATTAGGTATTTTGCGCATATATATATATATATATATATATATATATATATGTTAAAAAATTCAAAAAACATGTTTAAAACTCACATACCTGACTCATCCCAGTCCTCATTCTCTGCTAAATCCAATTCAATGTCACCTCAGAAGTCTACCCCAGTGTAAGGGTAATCCTTGATCATCCCAATATGTTCCTCTAACCAGGAAAATAAGTTTTCACTGAATGCTATAACTTGTGGCCCACCTAGCTTCCCAACATAATCACTCCATCTCCCCATCCATGGATTAGATGGAGGACGACAAGGCCTCTCTATCTATGGTCGTAGTAGTGGGACCCTCTCTAAGAAGAAGGTGACTAGAATACCATCGTACCCAAATTCCTTGATATTTCCATTGTGACACATGGTGATTTGATCCTTGATGTTGACCAGGACTCCGTCACACCAATTAAACAAACTTGGCTCAAGAAATTCCAAGGCATAAGTCATTTGAGCCTTGGTAGCATGGTGAGGCCCTACACTTCCAGCCACTCGAGCAAGAGTGTACAAAATCGTCCTTAAGGGAAGATCTATCACATTAGCTATGAGTACTTTTCCGCTTTTCTTACGAGATCCTTGTCTGCAACAATGGGATATGTATCCCTATGTACTGTCTTCGGTGCTACGATGTCCAACGAAATTGACTCATGCCCCTCTCTTAGAGAGTCCGTTCAAGAAATATATATCCTCAAGCTATATCTCAAGGATATGGTCCCCTATACAGAAAGCTTGTAGATCCGACTCCCAAATTTCTATTATGTGGTTCAAAAGTTTCCCTTCTTTCAGGATCCCTCTTGTCTTGAAGAACTTCAACAATACACACTCTCTCAATGCGGACAAGGTGTTATCATCATTAAGGGAATCTCGGTCATCCCATTCATGCTCTCTCTCTTTCCACTCAATCATTCTCTCTCTTATCTCTTGGAAACTCCTGAAAAACATCAAAGGAACCTGTGATTAGAAGCTTGAACCCAATGTTTGCCAAATGAAAGGGGGAAAGCTCTTTAAAATTTGAATCTGTGTATTTTCACACCCCATCAATTACACAGAGCATGATAATTATCAGTTTTTGTGCGTCTTGTATGCACGATAACGTGAACATACTGAAATTTTCGTGCTTCGCGATATAGCGAAGGTGCAAAAATTCCTGGGGGCATAATTTTTTTCCCTAGGTTGCTTACTTTCCCCCAACTTAGCATTAAATTGAAAAAATAAAGACATCAAAAGAAAGAGTAGGGAAATATGACTAACCTGCTTCAAACGACAGCTCGAATGGTGCCCTGGATCTCCCTTTGGCTCCCAACAAAGGTAAAAATCTCCTTGAGGTAAAAATGACCAAGTAAAAATGACTAGTTTTACATTTTACTCTCTTTTTATAATGGAACTAGCTATTTTTTACCTCCTTTCGCATTTATGACCTTTGTTTAAAGCCTTTTTCTGCATATTTTTATCTTCTAATGTTAGTTTATTGGCTGTTTGACTAGATTTAGGCAGGTTCATTAAAGTTGTTCATACCGGTGGAGTCATTTGTTGACCTTTTTTTGAGCTCACTTTCTCTCATTCGTGCTATGGATCTGAAATATGAAAGAGATTCCAAGCGCTTTTCGCACTTGGGTCGTGCTTGTTAAACTTAAGTAAAAAGTGTCAAGCTTAGGTTGCTTTACTCGTTCTTGTAAAACAATGAGGAAAGTATCAACTTGGTATTATTTTATCTCATTTTCGGACTAGGGAGATTAACTCACAAAAAAGGAATCCCTCGAGTTTTCTTTAGGCTCTTTTCAGACTCTCGAAATAAGAAAAGTCTGCCAAGTGAACTTGTCTCTTTCACACTTGTAAAAGTATTTGAAAGGACATCTATTCGGTGGTAGTTTATCCCTTTTTCGAACCGCTTAGATTCTTTATGGAAATAGCACACCTTAGTCAACCTTTGACCAAGAGAGTTCCTCCAAACATTATTTTATACTTTTTTGGGTCTGGTGACTAAATTTACGAAAAAATTCAAATCTTGGAGTCCTCTTTAGGTTATTTCAGACTCCCTAAACAAGAAAAATAACTGAGTTTCCCTTCATTGGACTCGCAAAATGAAACATCAAAGGATCCTTATGGAACCGAACCTCTCCTTCCTTGGGTTTGTAAAATGTGCAAGGTTGGACTCATCTAAAGGTGAGCTATATCGATCATCTTTTATCCTCCTCCAGATCGTTAAAAAACAAAGGGGTACTCGTGAAACATGATGGGGGAAAACGAGGAGGAATAAGTCAAGTTTAACTTTTTGGTAGCCTGTGAGTAATTACCTTTGAACATGGCATGTGTCCACATCTTGTCCTATACTTGGGTATTCAGTATGTTTCTGGGTCATAACGAAATTTGTGAGTCGTCTTCCTTCTTTGAATAATTCAAAGAATGCCTCAGTTATAGTCATGTCACGTTTTGGTTTTTGCCTCTTTATATCCATGCTGCCCAGTCGTATGTCCTGTCGCTATATGTTCAAAGGAAAAGTGTTAATTTGAGTCCACTTTCTGCAATATCGTCAGCCTTTACACCCTTGTGTCAGTCCATACTCATTTGATTCATTACTTCACATCACTTTCCTATGTTGGTTTTGTGTTGATGATGTGGTACTCATTATGGCCCTCCTTCAACGAGTCTATTCTTGTCGACTTCAACTCATTATCCAAGAATTGGGATTAGAAACCAACCTTAGTACCTTGGTACCTCCATGCTTCAATGGAAGTTTTCCTCATGTTCGACAATAGGTTTTCATCATTGACCTATGATCGAATGATCTCGCTGATGTTCGACGTCAACTCATCTATTCGCATTTCATCGAGATGTACTACGACACCTTGGGAATCATTGTCATCATTGGTGATTTCCCTCGTACTTGTTAACGGTTCACATCATTGACCGGTAATCAAGTGGTTTCTTCCATGTTCTACCTCAACACCTTGTAATCACATGGTTAGATTCATATCGATTCGAGATCGGGTAGAAGACCCTAGATGGTTCTAATGTCTATTTAGAACATCCAGGTTGCGGTGGTGATTTTTTGAGTACGTTCCCACATGGAAATTATGTTGGTGACCTCATTGATGTACTGCCACACATATCCACTCTTGTATTGGTCGTGGTTGTGTTGCTATCCTATCATGGATCTACATTTGTAATTCAGTAGCCATGATTTCAGTCATGTGTTGAGTTCGTCATGTCATGGATTTGCAATGTATTGGTCAACAACCATGCTTTGATTCAGTTGTTCCAAGCATGGGTATGCCTGCCTCGGGGTTATTATACATATTGTTGATGTTTGCTTGCAACTCTTCTCTAGTTCTCTTCTAGCTATCTCTGCAGACTTCATTATTGGTAAAGTGTTTCGACCATCAGATTCCTTCTGACCTTGCACTTTAGGTGGAATCTATTACACCTCAAATTTTCACTTTGTTTACCATTGAGAGTCTTCATGTCATATCACCATGAGGAACATGATGTTCTTACCTCCTAGGGGTGTTAGGACTGTTTCTCATCATGTTGGTCCCCTCCCTAGTCATACTTGGAAGCAAATCCAATAACTTAGGGGTCGAAGGACACTTCACCAAACTCATTTCTCCACCTCCTAGAGATATTTTTGCGCCCTTCTAGTGGTGTAAGATGCGAAAATACAACATTTACGCACTCTGCATACCTATGGGGGGTGCAAAAATTACAACATTTTTCGTGCTTTGCTTAGTCATGGGGGCGCAAAAATCCTTGAATAACAATTCTCCTTAGATTTTGGATCTTGTATCTCAAGGATATTTTCATGGGATGAGGTCTCCCTTCGAATCCCATCTCACATTACCTCCTTGGTATGATTCAGGTCCTTGATCCACATCTCCCTCACTTAGATCCATAATATCCTCTTAAGCGGTTAGCCTCCCAAATCTTATAAGAAGAAGGCCATCCTTGAGATAGGGGGAGAACTTTGGAGGCATCAAACCTATGATCTTAAGAGTCTTGCAGAAGTAGCAAAGGAGAGATTGAAGCATGATCATGATGCAACAATATAAGGTATAATCCACTTTGATATACATGTCTTCATGGATTTCCCTTAATATAACTTTGCCTATTCCTCCCACTCTCATGTTTTTATGATGAATGCATGGAATTGTCTCTAATTTCATAGTTAGATCTCTGTTTATATGCATATTGCTTTGTATAAGGTGTTGTCTTCCTTTAGCAAACACGTCCACGAGCTTGTGATCAAAGGCTGGAGCTAGAGTAACATAAAGATATCAAGGGAAACCATGAAATCAAGGTACGTCATCTACCTGCTTCGTTTTTCCATAGCTTGAAAATTGTTGCATGAGCTAGATCTAGGAGGATTTTAGTGTCTTCTAATCCCAAGGGGATATCTACCTATTCGTAGGGATATTTTATTAGCACATTTGCTCCATTTTTTTTCACGTGTGGTTCACAATCCCCCCAACGGCGCTGCTACGTCCATGGTAAGAAATCACAGGGGGCCTACCCGAAGGGGCCTCACCTTGGTTACTTTGATTACAGAGCTAACCCGATGGGGACATCAAGTGAGGCCCTTCTATAGCAATGTATAGCCACTCGGGGATTTGACCCCCGAGACCTTCTGCTCTCAACTTATAACACTCAACCACTTGAGATAGCCCACCGGGCTTATAGTAGTCTTTTCTCCATGCCTACATAGTAAAACAATACTTGGCCCGCCCTTGTGTATTTTCAAAGGAGCCTTCCACATTAGCACTTTATTATTCATGGATAACCACATGAAGAATTTGATTCTTTTACCTTGTAGATATTGTCCGACCACCATTTTGTGTCTTGTGATTCATTGACTTGAAATACCCTATATCAAAGTTTGGCAATATACTACCCTCTTGTCTTGTTTTTGGTCTAGACCAAAATATTTGGTTCCTCCTTTAGTCTTATGTGAGCTCTGATAAGTTCTAAGATAAAAATATGCTATGAGTGTCTAAGATTACCTTCAAGTCTTAGATCCTAGGTTGTTAACCATCCTTGATGCCAAATAATAGTTGAAGTAGAATCTCCTAATAGATTCAAGGTACAACTAACTTCTCTTGTATTAACTGGATTGAATCTATGAGAAAAATTCCATTTCCACATCCTATTATGGTATAATTACCAACGAGAGGAAACATTAATGTTAAATCCTTTTAATAGTTGAACACATTTTTTTTTATGTTTTTTATATTTCTTTGGATCTAATCCAGTAATGTCCTTGGTACTAGATATAATTTTTTATTATAATCCTTTTCCAAAGTCTCTCTTTCATAACTAGGCTCTAGAGTGTTTTTGTTGCAATAGAGAGACCAAAAAGATGAATATTCCTAATCCCCCAACCTCCCTTGGCCTTAGGCCTCGTTAATGTCTTCCAACTTGCTAAGTGTGTGCCAAACTTGTCCATGCTCCCTTTGCAAAGGAAATTATCACAATTTCTTATGTTCTTCTCCAATATACCTATTGGGATATGTGCTTGTGAGTGCCAGTATACAGGAATGGCCTCTAATACTAATTTAATTAGGACCAATCAAGCTCCCTTAGAAAGCCATCAGTTGCACCAAAACATATTATCTTCTCAATCTTCGAAAGGAGCTATTCCCAGTCCCTCTTACCATATACATTAGGTTTTAGTTTAAATCCAAGGTACTTTATACTAGCTTGAAAATAAATAAATAAAATACTTGAATGCAAATTCCGCCTTAGCATGTGAACCACTTCCTCTTCAAGTTCATTAAAAATCACTATAGACTTATCAATGTTTATTTCCATACTTGTTTCCTTATTATAAAGATATAATACCTACTTATATTTCCCTCCCTCCTTGATTGTACCACAAGAGAATAAAATTACATCATCCACGTATACAAAATGTGTAAGTGTTACATTATCTCATATCTTAACCCCTTCAATTGGTATAGTCATCTCGCCTTCTAGAATGGACCTACTCAACCATTCAACAACTTGTAGGAACAAGTATGGTGACAAGGGGAAACCTTGTTGTAACCCTTTGGAAGGCTTAAAAGACCTGGAGGTTGATCCACTGCTCAAAGCAACATATCAAGTAGAGGTAAGAAAAACCATGATCTAGTTTAGTAGAGGTAAGTCGAAACCAATGTGAATTAAAAGCATCTTAAATAAAACCAACACACCCTTTCATAAGCTTTAGATAGATCTACCTTGATCACCATTGCTGAAACACTTTTGGCTAGTATAGTGTGCAGTCCTTTTCGTGCAAAACCTATTAATTCAGATACCTAAAGGGCTTCTAGAAACCCAAACTATTATGGATGGGTGAAGTTAGAAAGTAGCATCTTCAATCTAACAACCAACAACTTATAAAATATCTTGTTAACATAGTTACAGATAGAAATAGGCCTAAAGGAATCAAATGATTTGAGTTGATCCACTTCAGTATGAGTGCAATAAAATTAAAGTTGTAAGACCATCTTACCTTACCATATGTTCTCACATTTCAACCACCCAAAGTAAATACTCACCCAACACTTCAAAAAATCCCAATTAGAACTCCATAGTCTACTTATCAAGACCAAGACTCTTGCCCTTATAGAAGGAGGATAACACTTTCAAAATTTCTTCCTTAGTGACCTCCGCGCACAACCATTGATTGTCCTCCTCAATAACAAACCTTGGAAAGTATGATGTGATTTTAACTATCTCAACAATATTGTTTTCTCTTTTTGGATCCTTGTAGACATTCTCAAAATGTTTCATCCCGAGAAAAACCAAACCTTGAAATATTCTAACTTTATTTCTTTCCTCATCATAATTTCCCAGATGGTATCGAAACTCTTCCTATGGTTGGAAAATTTTGGAATTTTTTTGTGTTATGATCCCCTAACTCCAATGAGATAACTATGCTTTTTATCCTCAAATCCACCTCCCTTTATTTGGAAAGTTTAATCTTCCTAGCTTCCAGATTTCCTAGTATGAGCAACTCCTCCTAATAAAAAATACCACCCCCATTCCATCAAAGAACACCCCTATTTCGTGTTCAACATCCTCGAGTAGCTTATCTCCTATGTCTTTCACTATCCCAATTAGCCACTCTTTGCTTGAATATCATAAGAGACACAATAACCTACTCACAAGTCGAAGTGCCTAGCTCCGAGTCATATGTTTTTCACAACTCCTTGACCATAGTCTTAAATTAATCTTCTTCCAACCAACTAGGGTTGAACTTGAAGGGGATCTTGGATTTTAATCATTGATATCTAATTCCAAAAGTATTGGATTCTGGTTGGAGCATTTGTAGTGTCCATCTAAGTCATGTACCTATCCACACCTTATAGAACTACATCCAAGACTAGGAATCTACCAAGCCTCTTAGAAAAACTGCCCATACCAAGCCTATTTTTCCTCCATGTAGGACCCATTGTAATAGGTTCTATATTAACTAGTCCAATAGATTTAATGTGAAAATTAAAGAGGCCAACATGTCTATCTATTATAGTCGTAGCAACCCAAACTTCCCTTCTATTTAAAATGAAATTAAAATCCCCCCCGAGATCGCCTTACATTCATGGATACACTATAAATTGAAAATATTCTCCCATAACTACAACTTGTCCTCATAAGGTCCATGCATATTCAATATAGTTAGAGGGCTACCCAAACTCTCACTGAAAAAACCATGCATAGAACTAAAATGAAAACATAGACATCAATTATAAACATACTTTGTGACTAGGCAATGATAATACCTTTAGAAAGTCCCAAACAACAATTTTTTTTTTAGATCACCCACTAGTTGACCCCATTATCCATAGTTTCCCATAACAAAAGGAAATCAAGATTTTCTAAATATACTAAACGTTTGAGAACCAATTTCTTGTTTTGGCCTCCCAAACCTTGAATATTTAGAGACATCACTTTCATTTTAAACCTATGGGTACATGAATGCTTGCTCTAAGTACCCTAGTTATTGAATGTCAACAAAACTATTTGATTTCCTTAATTACCTTCTCTTGGGCATGACACATTGATTTTCTATCCACTACACTAGAACCTAGGTCTCAATTAAAATATTTTTGTAGGTCCCCAAGAGTGCAACATCCAATACCCCCTTGTGTTTTTTAGGTATTAACTGATAATGACCCCCTCCTCTTGTCACAATATGCCTTGCAAAACCCTCAAGAGTCCCTCCATTCATCAAAGTGAAATTAAAGCTAGTATCAGAGTCATTTGATAAGGAGATTTGTTCTATTGTCTCCTTTCTCAAAGTTATTAATGATGGTAGGATGTCATGTTTGCAATTCCTACTACGACTTCTACTTCCTGTTAATTTTCGAGCATTAATTCAATATACTCTAGGATCTTTACTGAGAGAATAACATGTACAGTATATCAATGCATATCAATCATAGCTAGCATATCAATCATCATAAGATGCAAACATAAGAGACAATAGACACACAGAGTTTCTGTGGGGAAAACCCTAAGGTGAAAAACCCCACAACTTCCTCAGAGATAGATAGAGCAATAGTACAACCAAAGTACACAGAGATAGACTCCTCCTAGCAGCTGATCCTCCTCCTCACATGTGCGCCACTTTCCGAGTGATGGATAAGTGAGTAATGAAGTGATCCAAATAGAGATCTACCGATCTCTATTTATACTTGTCCTGACTGCCCAATAAACTTATGGGGTCGACTTGTCTAGCTTAGTACAATAACCCATGGTTAACTTAATAAGGGCCGAACCCACACATGGTGGTCTAATAACCCATCAACAAGTTACGACACTTGCGACACTTGTCAATACAAATGACGACACTTCCGTATAGAGGAATAATAACATCTCTATAGGAGTACAATATACATAGATGAAATACATTCCGAAGTTACATATACATCAACACTCCCTCTTAACTAGGAAGGTATTTCTCGACATAGATCTGCTAGCACAGGTCTTCTTCTTTGGATCATCATCAGCGAATCATCGTCCTCGAATCATCGTCATCATCACTGTTGCTGCTATCTCAATCAATCTCCGAATCTACTCGTCATAGGAATTTCTACAGAGCCAGTCCTTTTTCATACTGGATGTAGGCCCACCACCTGTAGGTCTTCATCATCACTGGCCATACTGTGGAATCCTCAGGACTTATTACGTGCGTCAACAAAACCTAGCAAGAGCATCCCAAGACTGATTACGGGCACATTGCTCAACCTATCGGATCTCCCAGGGGGCTATTAGATGTGACCAAGCAAAACCTAGCAAGAGCATCTCAGGACTGATTACGTGCCCAGTACAACCTGCAAGATCTCCCAGGGAGACATTATATGCTACCAAGAAAAACCTAGCAAGAGTATCTCAGGACTGATTACGTGCCCAGCACAACCTGCAAGATCTCCCAGGGAGAAATTATATGCCATGGACAAAACCTAGCAAGAGCATTTTCCATATCTTCTAGGGAGCTATTATATGCCAGCGGAAAAACCTAGCAAGAGAATCTGCAAATCTCCCAGGGCGCTATTATATGTCCCTCCAAGCAAAACCTCGAAAGAGCATTTTCCAGATCTCCCAGCCACAAAACCTAGCAAGAGCATCTGCAAATATCCCAGGGCTGGATTATATGCTTATCTACACAACCTGTTCCACGGCCACCGAGTATCAACCTGATACTCACCATATATCATCCTGATGTACACATGATCATCCTGATCATCAACACTGCATCGTCCTGATGCATGTCATCTAGAGCAACATCCTGAAGCTCGTCATCCATGATCATCCTGATCATACAATGCATCCACCTGATGCATACATAGTATCTGCCTGATACATATCATCATACATGATCTACCTGATCATACAATGTATCCACCTGATACACATACAAATACATGATCCACCTGATCATACCTGATACATACATGATCTACCTGATCATACAATGTATCCACCTGATACATCTACAGATACATACACATGATCCAATTGATCATATCCAGCATCCAACATGATGCGTACATACATATACATATAAATGATCCAACTAATCATATCCATCATCCAACATGATGTGTACATATATATAAATGATCCACTGATCATATCCAGCATCCAACATGATGCATGCATACATAGAGTAGTAACTGGAGGATCGTCCTGATGCTCATCATCCAGCACTTACATCCACAGCCATGGGAAGGATCCTCCTCTCACCATGCTTGGAATGGATCCAACAAATGTCTCCATCACTTCTTCCTTGAAGTGTCATCAATCTAAAAAACACCAAGCCTCTCTTTGAAGTACTCGAACTTCACTCTGGCTAGTGGTTTCATCAGCACATCTGCAACCTGCTCATCCGTTGCAACATACAGGAGCTTCACTACTCCTCTCTGCACCATATCCCTGATATAGTGATATTTGATCTCAATGTGTTTCGACTTGTCGTGGAACACTAGGTTCTCAGATAGCTTCACACAGCTCTGGTTGTCACAAAAGATACCAGTAGCCTCCAGCGGGAGATCAAATAACTCAGACAGTAGCTTCCGAAGCCATACTGCCTCACAACTAGCCGAACATGCTGCAACATACTCTTCCTCGACTGTACTCAGTGCTACACAGGACTGCTTCCTACTAAACCAAGAGATCACACCTGATCCCATATTGAAGCAGCACCCAGAAGTTCTCTTCCTACTTGCAGCACTGCCTGCCCAATCTGAATCAACATAACCCTGCAGGTTAAACTTTTGATTCGTATCATACTTGAGCCCATAATCAACTGTACCCTTCAGATACCTCATAATATGCTTTACAGCAACCAGGTGAACACCTCTCGGATCCGTCGGGAACTGGCTCAATGTGTTCACCGCAAAGCAAATATCTGGCCTTGTGTTCATCATGTACATCAAGGACCCAATCATTTGACGATACACAGTAACATCAACCGGCTTAGATGAAGCATCACACAGAAGCTTCAGGTTTGATGCCATAGGTGTGGCCATGGCCTTGCAGTCCATCATCCCGAACCTCTTCAGGATCTCTACTGCATACTTTCCTTGTCCAAGGAAGATACCATCTGCACTCTGCCACACCTCCATACCTAGAAAATAGTGCATCATCCCCAAGTCCTTCATCTCGTACTCGGCAGCAAGCTTCCTCTTGGTATCAACAATCAAACTATCGTTACCTGTAACAAACAGGTCATCCACATACAGGAGTAGTATCACAGGATTGCCTTCCTCAACCTTGTAGTAAAGGTTGGAATCCACTTTACTCTTGGTAAAGCCCAAACTAGATAGGAAACTGTCCATCCTACTATACCAAGTCCTAGGAGCTTGCTTCAAGCCATACAAGGCTTTCTTCAACCTGCACACATATGACTTCCTGTCATGTGTCTCAAAACCAAGTGGCTACTCCACATACACTTCCTCCTCGACTACACCATTCAAGAAAGCAGTCTTGACATCCATCTGGTGTATCTTCCATTTCATCATTACAGCCAGAGCAAGTACTGATCTGATGGAAGTGTATCTGGCTACAGGAGCAAAAGTTTCTTCATAGTCGATTCCTTCTTTCTGTGAGAAACCACGAGCTACAAATCTCACTTTGTATTTCTCTATGCTGCCATCTGCAGCATGCTTGATCTTGTAGATCCATTTGGAAGTCACAATAGACTTCCCTTCAGGTCTTGGGACAACATCCCAAACATCATTCTTCATTATTGGTATTCCTCAACCATGGCATCCTTCCATTCTTTCTTTTCCGCTACTTCTTCATAACTGGAAGGTTCTTTGTTCATAATATCATAGAGTAAAGCAACATAGCTGGTATGTGATCTAGTTCTCTTCTTTGCTCTGTGTTGTTCTTCTGGAATGCCATATTTTTCTGCATCTTGAATGAGCTCTCTAGCCCATGCAGGTTTCCTCTTGTGAGAGTCCTTCTCACGAGGTGGATCTACAGGTTCTTGCGGATATTCAATTTCATGATCAACATTTGGAATTGCTTCAGTCATAGTAGTGTCTTGAAATCTGGTTTCGTTTGGTTCTTTATGATCTTCAACAGGTTTCTTCCTTGATTTGATGAATGCTGAGTTTTCATCAAATGTTACATCCCTGCTGACATCAATCTTCTTGAACCCTGGAAAGTATATTCTATAAGCCTTCGAGCTTTCACTGTAACCCATGAAGATACCCTTCTTTCTTGAAGGATCTAGCTTTGTCCTCTTTTCCTTTGGAACATGTGTATATACTGGACAACCAAATATTCTGAGATGGCTAAATTTAGGTTTCTTACCAGAGAATACCTCTTCTGGTGTCTTTTTGTCCAATAGGGACCTCTTCACTGGTGTCTTTTTGCAAATGCAACCCTCATGCCCTTTGCATCTAATGCAGAGATGGAGAGTAGGTTCTTCTTGAGCCCAGGTACAAATAACACATCTTTCATCTTTAAAGTCTTTCCAGAGTCTAGGTTGTAGGAGGCTTCCCCACTTTCTTTGATAGGGTATTGATAATCATCCCCAAGTTTCACCTTATGGGGTGATTTATGTTCAGATAAATTTACAAAAGATTCTTTAAACCCAATCATGTTTTTAGAAGCCCCACTGTCAATTAACCAATAATTACAACCATGAGAAATAGTACATGTGAGAGCAGAGATTAGAACATACTCTTCTTCACTTGATGAGTCATCATCATCACTTTCTGCTCTAGCCTTCTTCTTGGGAGGTTCATCATCCTCAGCAGCATGAGCATGATATGTCTTCTTCTTATTGAAGTTGTTGTTGTTGTCCTTCTAGTTCTTGGGACAATCTTGAGCAAAGTATCCCTTCTCATTACATGTAAAACATCTACCAAGAGAAGGATCTTTAAATTTCTCCCTTTGAGTATGGTGAGAATATTTCCTATGAGATCTCTCTCCTTTGAAATTTCCTTTCTTGGCATGAGCTGTGAGAGCTTGATCTTCATTCCCCATCTTTTCTTCTCGGGCCACAAGCCTTGCTTCTTCTTGTGAAAATTCTTCCTGCAGTCTGTTGAAGGAGATTAACTTCCTTCTTGCACAAATTCCTTGAATAAAGGAATCCCATGACCTGGGTAGGCCATTCAGAGTGGTCATGACAACTTCACCATTCTCCACCATTTCATCCACCGCTTCTAGTTGTTCCTTGATCTGAGAGACCCTAGAAAAATAAGATTGAATGGTTTCTCCATTCTGAAACTTTACCCCTTTCAATTGGTTCCGCAGGGTCATCTTCCGATTTATGTTCTTCCCTTCAAATAGCTTGGTCAGGGAGTCGAACATCTCTTTGGGTGTCTTTAGAGATGACACATGTGGGATGAGATGGTCCTTGATAGAATCAGCAATGATCCTCTTTGCCTTGACCAAGTTCTTATTGTGGAGGGCTTTAGCCTCTTCTTCCTCTGGGATAGGGACCTCTTCACTTATGTAAGTGTCCAACTTATTTTCTTCCAGGATTAACCCAATCCTATACTTCCATGCTCGAAAGTTATCAGCCCCTTCAAGCTTATCCTCAAGCTTGGTGTGGTGAGACATATTAAAGAGTACTTCAAATGGAAATAGAAAAGATTTAGGTCTTACCACTTGATTTGCTGAAAATTGGATCTGGTCCCGGATTAGGGTTTGTCAGAGAAACCCTAAAAATTCAAAATGTGAATTTCAACTTGCTGAAAGGATAGAAAGATGCGCCTTAATGAGCTGATCAGCCTGGTGTATTCAGAATTTGAGATCTGCAAAGCTTCACCCTTCAGAAATGCCTTTTAGTCTTCCCGGGTTCACTAGGGAGGACCCTGAATTAGGGTTTGAGTTTTCCAGAGATTTAACCAGCCAAAAATCTCAATCCAAAGCTCTAAACTTCGATTTTTCCAAGGAGCTTCCAGCTATGTCTTCAGATTTCAGAAATTCCTATTTTTGTGGAAACCCTAATTTTTAGGGCCAAAACTGAAAGTGCTCAGAACTGAATTCTGATTGGACAGAAAGATTCACCTTGCTGAGGAGAGTCAATCTATCATATTGCTTTTCCAAAATCTGTGGAGAGAAACCCAATAAACAAGAAACCCTGGTTTCCGCCACTGCACAATGTCTTCTTCTCAGGGAAGCTCTGATACCATGTTAATTTTCGAGCATTAATTCAAGATACTCTAGGATCTTTACTGAGAGAATAACATGTACAGTATATCAATGCATATCAATCATAGCTAGCATATCAATCATCATAAGATGCAAACATAAGAGACAATAGACACACAGAGTTTCCGTGGGGAAAACCCTAAGGTGAAAAACCCCACAACTTTCTCAGAGATAGATAGAGCAATAGTACAACCAAAGTACATAGAGATAGACTCCTCCTAGCAGCTGATACTCCTCCTCACATGTGTGCCACTTTTCGAGTGATAGATAAGTGAGTAATGAAGTGATCCAAATAGAGATCTCTCGATCTCTATTTCTACTTGTCCTGACTGCCCAATAAACTTATGGGGCTGACTTGTCTAGCTTAGTACAATAACCCATGGTTAACTTAATCAGGGCCGACCCCACAAATGGTGGTCTAATAACCCATCGGCAAGTTACGACACTTGCGACACTTGTCAATACAAATGACGACACTTCCGTATAGAGGAATAATAACATCTCTATAGGAGTACGATATACATAGATGAAATACATGGGTGAAATACATTCCGAAGTTACATATACATCAACACTTCCTCCTGTATTATAAGCATATGAAGGAGTCGTTTTTAAATACATAGAAATAGAATCTTGAATTAGGGTGTGAACATTACCAGTTGTAGAAGAATTACCACCTTTTGAATTGAGAGGCACAAAATAGTCCAACTATGTGTTGTATGTCCAAAGGTCATTGTTCTTCACGACCCCCACATTTACATATTTACCCATCATTGCAACTGAAGCTAGACTCGTAGACTGATGAATAGTTACCAGTATGTTGTCAACCACTAGTGTGTTCACCCATGGCTACTTATTGACGGGTATCATATCCAGACTATTATGAACATTCTCCCCCTTCGTCGTCATTAAAATTTTTGACTATGTCCACTGTCTTATGATTATTATTCAAACTCAATGCTAATTTTATTTTCAACTTGTGTCCATTGTCTTATGATTATTCTTCAAACTCAATGCTAATTTGATTTTCATGGGTTTGAGGATTCCTTCTCTCACCAAACATGTTTTACAAAAGGACGATTACAATCTTTGAATACATGGCCGTATGTATGACAAAGTGCACAACATAATCGAATGTTTATATTGTTTAGGGATTGTATGTAAACCACTATTCCCACTACCACTTCCACCGAGTCATATATCCAACTCTTATGTCAATATTGACTAGAATATGAGTCACCAAGCAATAGATGGTTGTTTTATATGATTAATCCACCATTATTATTTTTCCAAGTTGATTATCTATGGTTATAAGAATTTTATCACTCCTTAGCTTAAGTGGTAACCCTCATAATTTTACCCACAAAGGGATAATGGCACTTCAAATCACAAATCAAAACATGGATTCTAGGGTTTTAAATTGAGAAATGTAGTACCAAGAAACCATCTATCACCAATATATTTGTTACATCTTTTGATACTCTAAAGGTAAAACCCAACCATCCATGATCTAAGATATGAAAAATAGGTCTGTACCCTATTATAGATGCTCAGTGGAATTGAATCTAAGAGTTCAAAGTGTCCATTGAGTTGTTTCTTCTTAAAATTTTGCTAATCAATATTTTACCTTCGTATTGTAAAAATATTTCAACCTAAAGGTCCTAACCTACCACCAACCTAGCTTCTTTGTCCTTACATTTTATCACTTTCATGGGATTCCTTGTTGCACTTTGTCTATAAGAGGACCCCTCACCACCTATCAAGGCTGCAAGATCAAGGCTGCCATCTATCAGGCCAACACCACAAACTTAGACCAACTCATATGAAGGTTTCAAAGACTCATTTGCAATCAATTGAAAATACAAGGAAGTGTCAAGACAATCCCTTTCCAATCCCAACATCGGAAATCCAACTAAGGTCCCCCATTGATCCTTCTTAAAAATGGGTTCAATAACTCCTCCTATAGGTGCATCAACATTGACCGTTTCTTCCACATAACCGCTCTCCACAAAATGTACTATCCCCCGTTGTGGATTGCAATTTCTGACAACTAGAGTATGTGGATGTGACGATACTACAAATTCAACTACATTCTCATATGATAGGGTTTTAGTAGGGGTTTAAAAATATCCCCAAGGAAAACCCCTTATCAGCCACTAGTTTCTCCACCAAGGTAGTCATACTGGGATATGAAATGAATATTTGATCCTCCGAAAGAGAATCTTCCGAATAATCCACAAATTATAATACTCCTTCACCAAATATTTGTTATCCCATGACCTCGACTGTTGCAAAAAACCTCGCCCCCTCAACAACACTCATTATTAAGTTATTAGCAACGTTTAGCTCGTTTGTTATTATTACATATTTTTTATGAATTCACTTTAATGTTTTAGTTATAATAATTGAAGCTCCTTTTAAGAGTAAACTGCGATCATCAAAACATAAGTCTGTCATTACTTTAAAACCTAACAAACCCTCACTCTCTCAACACCCCTCATTATTAAGATTTTTTTTAACCATGGGAACTTAGCAACCTCCCAAGAGTATATGCAACAACTCACAAGTCACATATACCAATAAATCATAGGTCAACCTATGCTGAGACTTCACATCAAGGGGATGCCTACCCTTTCAGCTTCACTGTGACGAGTCAATATGTGCAGCTTTACCCCCCCCATAATTGAACATGTGACCTCATCGAAGATAACACATGTTCTTAACCATTTGAAGTTTTTTATAAATTCACTTCACCCAGGCCACCCTGCAATGGACCCCAGTACCTTTGGGGACTTAACCACCACAAGGTACTGTTGCACCACACGGTCTGGCCGTATATATATAAGCTAATACCCACATAGTTTTGAACCGATGACCTAACACAAGGAGTGCCTTAACAGTACACCCATTCACCATCAATTTTACACCCCATGGGCAATCTATAAAATATTTATGATGAAAATCCTTCTTAATATTTCTTGAAGTTGAAAAAATAAATGGTTGGGAAAATCTAAAACTTTCCTTTCTCCCCCCAAAAAATGATTTTCCATTAACTTTTTGATGTTTTTATGTACCTGCATAGCAGGTATATATAGTAATCGTGCAGGGAGATTATTTCATGTCAGTACATAGTTAATTTTTTTATTTCATAATGTTTACTATAAGCTTAAATAACTTGTATTAAAGTGAATTTAAAAAATACACAATTATTTAAATGTTGATTGGCGACGGGGCTTACGCAAGACCTATGCATATGCATCAATGTTTATTGGTAGATTATATTTGTCATTGATATCTTGTTCTTGTCTCTTGGCACACCTTGACCTCCACAACTGCCTCGCCAATAATTAAGTTTATTTGTCAACCCCTAAAAATGGGGGAAGGTGCAGGGTTTCATTCCACAAAGTAAATGAAGTTTCCTCGTAGACATGGTGGGCCTCCCTTTCCATTGACGAGCTTTCTCGTGAGTTGTTTCTTCTCGGGAACTATATCATGTTGGGTTCCAATCTAGATATAAAGGAATTTATCTCTAAAGCTTTCTATCGTCTCAACAAATCCATCTCTCCATCAAGAAGCTATCTATGAACCTATCTTGTTGTTTCAAACTGTTATTCCAATTAAGCTATGGGATGAATGAACTTATCTTGTTTCCCTCCGCTATGAACCTTTCTCTCCACATGTTGTTTATCTTCTCAATGAACCAACCTACCTCTCCGGTATGAAACTATGTAGTAATAAGGAATATCTCTAAGGCTCAAATCCATGAATCTATATCTTTTCAACAGCACTACCTTTGGTTTCCCCTGTTCCCATGCTCGATTCTTTCTATGGGTTCCCTCGCTCCCATGCTGCCAGATATATCCTCCCATGGATGGTGGCCTTCGATCGGTGCAATAGGCATTAAGATGAATTTCTTTAAGTGCAAATTTGTTCTCATGAGGTGAAATTTATACATGGTATAAGAGCTGTGCTATTTCAATTTTATGCCTGGTGTATGGAGAAGGAAACTACCTGGGATAGGGAAGCTGAAAACATAGGATGTCAATGGGTGTGGTGCTTAGGAAGCTCCAAACATTGATGCACGCTTAAGGAAATGAACCTCGTCATATTATCCTCTCACCACAATAGATGAGCTCCACTACATGATATGCAACCATGACCATTGATTCCCTTGTGTGAGAAGATTCATTGGGACCCACTCCACATTTCTTTTTGAATGTCCTAGATAAATGAAAATGGTGTAAGCTAAAGTCTAGACAATTTGCACCCATTATTCGACAAATTTTTCGGTCAAAATATCGCGGAAATGGTTGAAATGGCAGTTTTAGTTGTTGGAATTGCATAATCAGGGTGCTTAAGGGATAATATAGGGTGTTGAATCCATTTCTGCAATCAAAACTATAGTTTCAACAATGAAAATTGCAATTTCAGCAACAAATCATGTTGTCGGATTCCGACCAAACTCATCGGAGAAAGTGCAAATTGTCTAGACTTTAACTCACTCCAATGAAAATAGATCATATGCACTTTGTGCTCATATTTGTTTTCCATAACTATTTGAGCCAAGTTACTATTTCATTGAATTTGTTAAAGCAATGTTTACTTCTTTTTTTCCTGACAGCATTCAGTTAAGTTATTATTGGGTTCATATTCATTCTAGGAGTCTCAAACTCTTATAGATGTTATTTCTCATTTGTTCTAGGAGTCTCACACTCTTATAGATATTATTTTTGTATTACTGTGCCGGCATCTCTAGGTTATTTTTTACATCGTGTCAAACAATTAATAATAGTTTATTCTATATGGTGATGCTTTAGATAATGCTAATGGTTAAAATTCTCATTATCTCAATGTCGATTTTATTTCTGATAAATTTTGATATTATTTTTGCATACACATATTTTTATTTTTGGAACGAAAAAACTATTTCCAAGCCGTGGAGAAATGACTGCATTATTGACATTAGTATGTAATCATTTGAATTCCCAGCCCTTAGCATTATTTAACCCGAACAACAAGAGGTAAAAAAAAAAGACGAGGCAAATGATGCGTAGGAGGCAATTAGGAGCTACGGTGAACCAAAGGATGGAGAGAATGGATGTTCACAAGTTAGTTGGATGGTGCAACAGTGGTAGGATTCTTACTTGGGCCACTATTGGGTAGCATTGTGCTTATTCTTTAGGGGCCCTCTATAATTTTTGGTTATGGGGTATGGGTTTTTTAAGTTTTTCGTAGTTTTCTCTGAGCACTGTTTCATTGCCTGGGGCATTAACAATCGCCATTATTAGGTTTCTAGCTACTTTCTCAGGCCTTGGATGGAAGTGACAGGTTCATGTGACTCACCAGTTGTCAGATAGGATCTTCCATTTTTGAAGGTGGGTCCGGAGGGATGGGACATCTGACAGTTTCTCTGGGTGCTTCACTTGGGGATACCCTTATCGCTATTGACCCTTTACTATGTGAAATTGATGGTTCGAACATTCCTTCTTCTGGCGAAGATTCCGATTTTTCTAACGGTTTGAATCGGATGCACTTCCTAGGAGAGGCGATGAGATATCTTATAGCTGGGGTGAGAAGGCCCATATTCACAGAGCTGAGAAAGCTTACAAGCTTAGGGTGAACAACATAGAACTGGCTATTGGAATAGATATTCAATTAGGGAGGGTTTTGAGCCTCTCTTCTCGTGCTATTGTTGGTAATTGTTTCTTCACTAACATCAGTTGTTCGACCCTTTTATCTCGAGTTACTAATCCTGGAAACTTATACTTAAATATTGTCCCTAGATTCATATATTTGTCATTAACTAGATAGTTTTCCATTTCATTGATAAGGATCATGTCGACCAGATATTGGATCATCCATGGGTTATCGACCAGGGTTCTTTATGCCTTAAGCATTGGCATTTGGGCTTTAACGCTCGCACAGAGAATATCCAAAAGAATATTTTTTTTCGTTTTACGAAAAGGTTTTCCTCTTGAGCTCTGTTCTCGTGAGATTTTTTAAACCCTTGCCAACAAGATTGGACATTTTATTTATTTTGATGACAAATCCCTTTAGAATGAAGATAAATGCACAACTTAGGTTTTGATTGAACTGGATATGGATTAAGGCCTACCAGAGGTGATTTTTGTTCATTGGGGTGAGAAGTTGTTTAAACAACCTTTGGACTAATAGAGGGTCCCATTCCGCTGTCATGTATGTGGGCCAGCTGTACATATGAAGGCCAAATTCCCATTGAATAGAGCAAGTTTGGGTAGAATACGGGCTCAGTTGCTCGCTGTTTTGATTGATACTACTATTGCTAATGGGCCTAAATAGCTGGTTTACATTGACGAAATCCCTGTTTTCCATTATTCTGAGGTGGATTTAGGATCATTCTAGGGTAAGTTAAAGACCCTTTTCCCTGCTTTTTATGATTCTTTGTCAGAGAAATAACTTTTATTGTTAGAAGATGTTGATTCTTGTCCAACTGAGGAATTTTGGGAGACTTAGGACCCTCCCGTTCTTTCAGAGTCCAGGTATGCCCCACCTTCGGTTGGTTTTAATCAAGCAGTTGTGGGGGTTTGTTAACACCCAAAAATTGGTCACCTAGCTCATCCCCCTAGTCACAAACCCATTTACCCCTTTTTCCTACATTTTTGGCCTCCAAAAACCCAAAATCCCTACAATGGTAACCAAATGGGAAAACAATCATTATTTCCCTCGTTAATTAATGAAAATCCTTCAAAAAAGGTTAAAATCCCACAAAATGGGTCCAAATCCCCAAAAAAAGAAAAAGAAAAAGAAAAAGAAAAAGAAAAAGAAAAAGGGTAAATAGTCAAAATAAAATAAAAAAAGAGGGAAAACTCAAAATACCACTAGCCAATACTAGTGGCTTCCCAATACTATGGGTCAATACTCCAGTACCCAAAATTGTTATAAAAAGGTGATGGAGGCCCCCCATTTCACATTCATGATCAACTCTTCCTACCCTTATGCTGCCAAAATTCCTATTGAACTCTAGCATATCCATTTAGGATTTTGTTCCCATTCAGTTGAACCTTGGCCACCACTTGAGCATTCATAGAAGAGAAAGGAACCTTGGAGACCTGAAGCACTACTCTTCGTACAACTGCGAGGGCCCCCATCTACTTATCTTGTTAGGTAACTCTTTATTGTAAACTATACTTTTCAATATAATACAAAATACAAATCTTATTCATGGGTTCCTATTTATATGTTATTTTATCTGCAACAATTAGTTAGATTTATTTTTATTTGTTATTTTATATTCACACATTATCTATTCATGAGACTCCTACTGAGGATTCCATAATCCTTAATAGGTTCCCTTTTGCACAGGCTAGTGTGAAAACACTAGCTACAGTTTTGGCGACTCCAACTGGGTCGATTCCCATCGAAATATGGTATGGTATGATCAATAGTTATTTTTAGTTTTGTACTTGTTATTTTGCTTGCATTTTACTTTTCTGGCCTAGATTTGGCCCTTATACTTGTAGATATGGCCCTTTCGTTCGCAGTACCCTTTATTATTTATGTTTTTACGGCCCGACCCACGACTGCAGGTACACCTTTCCACACTCTAGAGCGCGACTTTCAGCCTGCAACTTGTGCCCGAGCACATCTTTCAACTTGATACCCGCGCGCTCCCTGCGCCTTTCGACCTACAATCCATGCGCTCAGCGCTCCTTTCGGCCTACAAACCATGCACTCTACGTGCCTTTCGGCCTGCAACTCGTGCGCTCCATGCGCTTCTGAGCCTCAAACTCCCGCCCCAGTCGCATCTTTTCCGCCCAGACCAGTGCCCCTTTTTCCTGATTTCAGTTTTCCTGTTTCGACGCGATTATTCTGCAGTCTGCAATGCCTAGAGTACGACCTTTCCCTTCACAGATGCAACCTGCACTTGTTTTTTCCTCTTTCCTTGACCTTGGCTACACCAACAACCCCCTATTTTCTTGCACCCATTTGCCATTGGTATTTATCTACTGTTTGCTTGTTGTAGCATTTGAGACATTTCAGTTTGCATGCATCCTTAGTGCATTGCTATCTCTTGCATTATATTTTCAGTGATCTCATTTACTGCATAGCTATCATAGCAGTTAGTAATTTTATTTTAAAAAGCAAAAGAAAGAGTTTATTTTAGTCTCAGTTGTTTATTTCAGTATTTATTTCCGGCGATATTGGGTTTACACCACTTGTGCACCCACACACTCCCCATAATTCAAGTGAGACTAAAATTGGCTTAATTAAACACACATTAACCCCACTTGGGGACCCAAAAACAACTTTGTATCTAGGTAGGACATTATGGTTAGGCATCCAAATAACACCCCCTTTGTCATACACATTTGAGACATAGTTGTTTTCCTTTAGGGAGCCAAAAATCCCCTATTATTTATTGGTACGGTTAACGCCGATTTGTCGGAGGGCCTCTCCCTTAGGAGGGAAAGTGGCAAGACTGGTTCCAGAAGTCTAAGTGGGATACCTCTCTCCATTCTATACTGAAGGACACCAGCCCGTTTTTCTCGTCGTGCATGCTAACGCCCATACCAAGTGCGCAATGACCAAAGAACTGAATCCGCAAGACACCTTTCCGGACATGCCATGAATGCGGTAGCTTAGTTTCCATTCTTATAAGACCCTTTTACCCAGAGTCCCTCTCAGTAGAGGGATATATTTAGCCATTTGGTTCGACATTTCGTATTGTCTAACTGTGGATTTCATCACCCTGCAGGGGATATGATTTGTGTGAGCTTCCATATCTTTTAGATAGGTGTTTGCATGCTCCTATACCCCCCTTGGTTAGTGAGTCTTTTTTATTTCTACGAGTGCTACTTGTTGGTATTCTTACCATTTTATTGCCACTCCACCTGTTGTAGCATGCTATTGCAAGACATGTTTTTGAGCCTGTTGTTGGATTGAGTGCCGTATTTTTACGAGCTCTCCTTTTGTATGCACAGTTGCACTAGGATTTTTGAGCATTTTATCCACCACAACCCCTCAGCACTTTTACACCTGTCACCATTGATTCACCGCAACACTCTCGTCGCCTACGGAGGCAATCCCCACAGTACGGTCCATTGGACCACGCTCGTCATGCTCCCTTGAGACACACATATTCATTGCCGAATCTTCACCCCGATGCCCCTTATTACACCTCTGACTCTGAGTCATATTTACCCATATACACAACTTCGTCTAGCCCCATGGCCGACGTTAATCCCAACCCATTTAACGGCAGAATTGTCGGCAGTGGGTCCACTACTAGCACCGTTACCACTTTAGCATCCATCCCTACTATGCCATCTACGGGACCTACGTCAGGCACCACAACTGCTACTATACCCATCCGTAGCGGATCTATTCCGAACACCTTCCCTTTAGTTACTAGCAGTACCTTTGGGGGAAACATACCCTCTTTTCAGATCCCTCTGCCCCTTACTAGCGGTCCCTCGATCCCAGTAATGACTCATTCCAATTCACCACGACTTAGCGGAGATGGCCCCATGATCGCCGCCATGCTTAACACATAGACCACTTTGACTATGTCACATCCTCCTGCTAGTTTTCCATTCATGGCTAATCTCAACCTACCCGATCTGGCTAGATTAACTAACGATCCAATCCAACATGACCCTACTTGGCCTCCCATGCCTACCAAATTCCCTTAGGACATCCCAAAGTTTGAAGGAAAGGGTGGTGAGGAACCCCATAACCATATCATGTCCTTCCACTTATGGTGTTCCTCCAACTCCATAATGGATGACTCGATCCACCTACGCCTTTTACAACAGACACTCACTAGTGTTGTAGCCAAGTGGTATATTGACTAGCCACATGGGATGCACCCCACGTTCGCTTCCCTTGCTTCGACTTTCCAGTAGTTCTTCCAGCTCCCTGTCCGCTATGACGCTGGTGTTGAGATACTCCTATCTTGCAAACAAAACAATACAGCTACCCACATCACCGACCACATTCATGAATGGCGTCATCGCTGTAGTTTGTGCAAGATCAAATTAGATGACCGTATCTTTTTAGATTGGTTCTTGAAGTCCCTCATACCAGTTATCGCAAACGATGTGGCATCTGAACGACCTCAAACCAAAGAAGAAGCCATACTAAAAGCCCAACAATTTGACCTTATCCATGCACAATTGGGCTACCTTTACACCATTTTACCTGATGCTCCTCGCAGTGATTTTCCAGGAAGGACGCGCTGGGGGAATCCCATGCTGCTGACAACATTATTGGACATGTTGCATCTACCAATCAACCATATGTCCATATGCCTCCCACCTCCTCCCCTTCTTCTAATCCTACGCCTAGTTCTGCACCACCCACCATGAGTAGTTGTCCCAACCTTTTACGTGCCACGACCCATTCTGGTGCAACACCTTCGTATGTTCCCCCGGCCCAAGCCCCCCATATACATGGACCTTATTTTCCGGTGCATTGCTACGGTCATACCCCGCCAGCATATGCCCCCTTGTCGTACCAACTTCCTACTACCATCACCAGTTTCACCTGCGACCGCACAACCTCAAACCCCTTCCGCTTATTATCCACTAATGGCTGCCCTAGCACCCTCCCAGCCGCAACCCCTCCCGTTTCCCAAGGGAAAGTTTATGCCCAACAAAACCAATCACAGAACCAACCTTCCCAATGGAATCGACAAGGACACAAAAATAGGTGATGCGGACGTAACCAAGGTAATAAACGGACTCCCGAAAGAGGTGGTCCACCACCGACCCCCCCTGGTAATCATGGCACCATACCGGCTAACCAAAATTCTAATCGACCAGCTCGACAAGGTAAAAACCACAACTTATGTACGAACAGCCCATGTTCTATTTGCGAGGTCTATGGACATTACACGCAAAATTGTCCCCATTTGGGGTGAGCTCGCCAACTCTGGAGTGAGGACACCCAACGTCAAGGACACGCTGCACCCCTGGCACCACCAAACCCCCTGCAACCCCAACCTATGGTGTTGCAGAACCCCCTACCCACGCAAGGGGTAGTAGCCACCCAACCTTATATTTTGAATTTAACATAGGCTCTATAAAATGTCCATGACTTCTTAGAGTGGAGTCAAATCAACATTATATCTCTATGCATGAATAGACGTGCATGTTAGGAGATGAACATCAATGAGGACAACTTTTCTATGATGAAGAAATAACTAAGAAGTCAAATCAACAATTGAAGAAGTCTCAAATAGCATTGAAGAAGTCCCAAGGAAAGATTGAACACAAGAAACAAGTCGGACCTGAAGATAAAATAAAAGATGAGGATCAAAATAACAATTCATTCCCAACAAGAAGACAAGTCAGCCCCATTGGTGAAAAATTCAAGTGAACTGAAGAATATAAATAAAGTGCTTCGGCATTTCATTTTCATACTCATCATCCAACATATTCTTTGCTAGATTGGGGTGCACATTCCATGAGGGCATAGAAAATGCCCAAGGAGTAATTATTGGGGTTATCTTATTGTCTCTAAAATCTTACTACCCTTGCTAGGGTTTCTTGTGAATAAGGGCACACCTTTCCATGTCCTAGGGTTTCTCTTCATGATTAGTATTGCACTTGAATTGGACTGATTTCTTTTAAGAATAGTTGGTTGTCTTTTCTCCCTTTTTTGGTTTCCCAAGATAAAAATATTTGTGTCTCTTGTGCATGTCTATCTTTCTATGATCCTTTATTTCTTGTGCAATTTAAGTTGAAATTTTCAGTGAGCAATTATTCAATGAAAATGTGGGATGAAATGAATGCTTGAAATCATTGTGAAATAATTGTCAGGATCTAGAAATATATTAAAATTCAACAATTAAATCTTTCAGATGAAAAATATGAAAAGGTATTTTTATACAAGTGCTCTAAACAATTGTGAAGAAGGACAATGAGATGTACATAAGGGTTTATTTTCATGTGACAAATTCCTATTACATGTTCAGGGATGTATTCAACAAAAAGAATGTCATTGTTTTTATAAACCCTAATAGAAAATATAATTTCATAAATGTTAATATGGTTAAAAGGTTGCAAGTCCCCACAAAGCACATTCAAAGCAAATAGATTATTGGTGAAAATATTCAAATTTTCAAGATTTAAATATTTTGTGGCCAAATATGTGTTACATTCAGTTTTTCATGCTATAAATATAGATAATGTGGATATTGTTTTGAGATATCCTTGGATGGATTCAATGGGTACAATTAATATTAATGTGCAAAAGAAGTTTTTGAAGCTTTGGTATAAGAAAAAGAAAATTACATTGCATGATATTTTTACTACTAAAATTTCAAGGGGGCACATGAAGAATCCTTATAGCTAAAATAGTTAAAGTATCTATAGACACAATATATGAAGAGTCTAAATTCAAATCACAAGAAGTGGCTACAAAAGCACATGAAGAAAATCCCTAGAAAGGGCATAAACAAAAAGAAGAAGTTAAGGGACTACATGTCTCAAAGGAACCACATGTTGTAGATTTAAAGACTAAAGAACCAATAGTTAAAGTTTTTGTATATCGCCCCCGTGCCATTCAATGAAACAACAGTCATCAAAGAAAGGTCATGAGCATCAACAAACTTACTAAGGGAAAACACAGAACCAAAAAAGAAACAAGTATGGAGGCACATGGACAACTAAAATCAATGCATGGAGATCCCATAGCACAATGACAAGACAAACCAAAGGATAAATTATAATCAAGCTTGAGGTGGAAAGGAAGCACTTGGACCCCATGTCCAATTTCACTAGTATGGATGGATCTCTGTGCTTGGTACAAGTTGGCTACATTACTAATTAAATTATATTGTATTGCTTCCTTCAATGTCTCAAGAATGAAACATGCGAAGGGGGATGGAATTTAATGTACCTCGGGAAGATAATATGGGGTACCTAAGGAGGTACCCAAAGTGAGCTATGTATTGAGGCCATATTTATTAAACAATACTTATGTACTATGTAGTGTGAAAAGAAACAATTTCAATAAGGCTTACTAAAAGGTTCAACCTACTAGAAATTTTCTTCTCAAGAAATTATCTAGAAGGCTCTACCTACTAGAGAGTTCCTTCTTTAGAACTTGTACATAGAAGTTTGGATAGAAACTATATAAAGAAGTATAAGAAATGGAATGAGATGTCTTGTGAAGTGGATGTAATAGTTATAGAAAGCATAGTTTGTGGAGTGATTCCTTCCCTAATGAATAATTAATGGTGTTACCCTGCCTTAAGGGTCTTTCCTACATTATTGTGTCATTATATTGATGTTATTGTTTATTGTGTCAACAATTTGTGTTCTTTGCAAGTTAATCTCTATCTTCTATCTTTATATCAAGAAAAAGTGTATTCTTGAAAATACCCATGTAAGAAGGTGGATTTGACAACCATTTGATGGACCTCTCATTTATATGAAGCAGAAAGGATGAGAACAAGGAAAATGGAATTCATTTTGGATGAAGGAGGAAAGGTTTCATTATAGTCAATCCCTTCAATTTGAGAAAATATTTTGGCAATTAACTAGGACTTATGTATTTCAATACTCTCATCTAATGCATACTTGGTTCTATACACCCATTTACATATGACAAGTTTTCTTCCTTTCGAAATAGGTACAAGATCCAAAGTATTGTTCACCATCAAGGAACGATATTATTCACTCATTTTTTCCTCCCAATCTGGTGTGAAATTCTAAGTCACAACATATCTAAGATCTGAGTATACCTCACAGAGAAAAAATGAGCAGAAAAGATGAATTAGAGTGAAAATTGTAGTAAAAATGAGCAGATAATTAATCATGCACGAGAACTCAGATAGGAGAAGAATAATGTCACATGATCCAATAATCAGTATAGTCAACAATGATGATACAATGGAGAGAATTCGAATCACACATGAGAATTTGAACCTCAGTTAGTCTAGCATAGGGATTGTCACCACTGGAGTGCTCCAAAAGACTCAAACTCAATTGAACTAAACCTAAACTCAGTTAACTGAAGACACAATCAGTTGACTGACTAAGGAGGGTCCAATAGTGAGTTTTTCATGCATGACAGTCAGAAAAGGGCGCATGAGGCCACAATCAGTGGCATCCAGATCTCTAAACCCCCACAAGAGTCAGCTAACTCAGGTGGACTGCACTGGAACACTCAGGAGGTTCCTATAAAATAGGGAACTGAATAAAGTGGTCCTAAAATGATGCATGCAGGGTTCAGAAGGTGGTAAATGGATCCTGGATGACATCTGCACACCACTAGGGGGAAAATGACATCATCAACTACTAGGAAAATGAAATAATGCTAGGTCGGACAAGGATGGAGTATTATAATATCCTAACACCCCCCCTTAATCCATAATTTTGCATCTTGGGCCCTGGTTACTAAGACCAAAGGTCACCCATACAATCAAATAAATGATAAAAAAGAATTTCCCATGAACCAAGGAAATGGGGAAAACCTCATGGGAAACCCCCCCCAAAATAGGACAGCAAGAAGCTCCGACAACCTTCACACTAGGTAGAGATCTGAGATAGATAAATCTCTTCTGAGTGAAAACTTTAGTGAATATGTCTGCAATCATCTCCTTTGTAGGACAATAATGCAGTGAGATGGTACGATTGTGCACTAGATCCCTGATGTAGTGCATGTGAGCCTCAATATGTTTGGTCCTCTGCTTTTGTAGTGAGTCACTAGAAATCCGGATGGCACTCTGATTTTAACAAAATAGGTCAATTGAAGGAGAAGTATGAATGCCAAACTTAGTCAAGATCACATGCAACCAAACTCTCTGGATGGATGTATTCACAGCCCCTCTGTACTCTGCCACTACTAAATATAGTGCAAGTGCTGCTTGCTTTTTGATTGACCAATAGATTGGTCCTGATCCAATCATGAATATGTACCTTGAAGTGGAATTCCTATCAGTACTGTCTCCATCCCAGTCTGAGTCAGTAAAACCAACTAGATCTAGTGGAGCACCAATAGAATAGTGGATCCCAAACTCTCTCGTACCTTGCACATAGTGCAAGATCCTCTTAGTTGCTTTCCAGTGCAGCTCATGTGTCTCTTGCATGTACCTAGCCACAACACCAATAACATATGATAGATCTGGTCTCGAATGTGTCAGATATAACAAGATACCAATCAACTGTTTGTAAAGAGTGCTATAAACCAAGGGCGTGGAACCACCTTCTTCCAATCTAATGCCAGATATGAAGGGAAAGGATGTGTCTTTGCAATCAACCATATGAAACTTTGTCAGTAAATCGGATGCATACATTGACTGTGAAACCATGATCCCTAAAGCATTTTGAGTCACTTCAAGACCAATGAATTGTCTCAACAGTCCCAGATATGTCATAGCGAATGCTTTGTTCAAGGAAGATTTGACGTGCTTCAACCCAGTAGTAGATCCACCAGTGATGAGCAAGTCATCCACATACAGAACAATCAGCAACAAACATTGTCATTTTCCCTTTTGTTGCATGTAAACATTGCACATATTTGCATCTCTCAAACTTCAGTGCTAGTAAGAAGGAATCCATCTTGGAATTTTTAGGAACCCGTATCAACCCTTCTCTTTACTGTGTTAGTACATTATTGTTGGACGCATATGCTTTGTAAGTCGTCCCGTAGTATTTGTTGATCCATATTTTGTATTATTGTTGTTGGACGCATATGCTTTGTAAGTTGTCCCGTAGTATTTTTTGATCCATAGTTTGTATTGGTCCATGGTTTGTATTGGCACATGGTATTGACCCATGGTATTGGTGCCTAGAATTCGTATATAAGTTTGTGTTGAGACCAATGAAGGTACTTTGAAGTTATTTGTATTGAGCTTGCTCAAAGGAGGTTTCCCCCTCGAAGTGGCCTGCGATCAATAAAGCGATTTTGAGTTCTATTATTTCTGTTATCTCGTGTATTTTCGTTAATTAATTATTGCAGGTTCTTCATATTTGCTATCAGAGCACTTTCTTGGGCTCGTTGGGTGAAATTTCTGCCCAAATTTTTTTTCGCATCTATTGCAGGTTCAGATATGGGAATAATCCCTATCCACTTAACTGTGGGAAGTACTTGGGCATAATCCCTAAAACTCATTGTGAGGAGTACCACAGAAACCTTGAAGTAGCTGGCCCATTGAGAGGACCTGCTGGCGAAAAGGTAAACGACCCCTACCTGATTGACTAGTTCCCACCCGTGAGGAAAACCAAGAGCTGTCGTTTGTGGCAAAGCGGTTATCGGTTTACCTGAGCCGTGGAGTGAGGGGTACTGCCCCAATACGCAAGCCGTCAGACAATATTGGTGGCCGAGTGAATCCCCTGAACCGTTAGGAAGCCGAGCATACCTGGGGTCCATATCTATTTTCAGATGATAAATCGCAGATTTCCTCTGTCCATAACTGTTGCCGATCACTTCCGCGCCGTTGCAGATCCGTCTATTGCCGATCACTTCCGCGTCGTTGCAGATCCATCTGTTTCCAATCCCTTCTGCACCATAGTAGATCCATTCTGAAAAAAAAAAAAGTCCCTTGAAACTTCCCTGACACCCCTGTAATCCCATTCTGCATATTTCATTCCTGAGGACCCTATCCCAAATTCCACTTCCCAAAGCCAGAAATCCCACATTTGTCTATTTTTAGGGTTTGCCATAACTTATTCGCCTTTCATCCAATCACCTTCAAATTTTACCATAGAGTTCCTTTCCTATTTCTGCTTCTTTGTCCCTCTCTGCCAATTTTCTCATTCTTTCACCCCGCTTCTGAAATCCTTCTTTTTTGCTTCCCTGTCCATTCGAAAGTGTCCAAAACCTAGTCAAACCCAAATTACCCATTAGATTTTTTCCCAAATCCATATTTTCCTTTACTAAAACAGTTTCTGTTTTTGTTTTTCTACGCACTCTAAAAAAAAAAAACTCCTGGTTGTGCTTGTCACCAGCGTAGGAGCAAACACCATGGAGGAATCATTTGCAGCCATCCAAACCAAACTCCGGGATCTGGATGAAAAATTTCTCAGCCTCCATCTTGAGCATTCAACCATGAACAACAAACCACAGTCTGAGTCTTCATCAAACAATGGGTTCTCTTCTTCCAGCAATTTTCGTGGTCCGAAGCTTGATTTTCCTCGCTTCAATGGTACTGATCCGACTGGATGGATCTATCGTGGAGAACAGTATTTCAGTTTGCATAATAATTTTGATGTCAACAAAGTTCCACTTGCATCCTTTCATTTGGAACAGGAATCTCTTCAATGGTACCGTTGGTACATCAAGGCTCATGAAGAGCCAAAATGACCATATTTTTACCAGCTCCATTTGAAACAATTTGGTCCTAGTGCTTTTGATGAATTCACAGGAGCCCTCACTAAAATTCACCAAATTGGCACTGTGAGAGAGTAACAAACTGAATTTGAGAAATTAGCCAATCACACAGAAGGATTATCTGATGAATTCTACAGGAGTTCTTTAATCAGTGGTCTTAAGGATGAAATCCGCTTAGAGGTTAAAATGTTCCGTCCCAACACAATGATGGAAGTCCTAGGGTTGGCTAAGTTGGCGGAGGACAATATCACTTCCCAGCAACGCTCCAAATCCACTTTTGTTCCATTCAGAAATATGGTTTCCCAACGACCTCCCATCATGCCAACTCCTCGCACCACTCCTATCAAACATTTTTCTGAAGCAGAGATGCGGGCACGTAGAGAAAAAAGGGCTTTGTTATAATTGTGATGAGAAATTCACTCGGGGACATAGATGTGTTGAGCAACAGCTCTATCTCTTAGATGTGGATTCTCCGCCTACCTATGAACTTGGTGCAGAAGCTCCCGATACATTGGATGATCAGGTCTAACTTCAGCAGCCGCCTGTTGACTCTCCATCTCCGAATGACCACCCAGAGATATCTCTCCATGCTTTAGCCGGAGTCACCAGTCCACAAATAATGCGGGTCAAGGGTTGCTTCAAGAAGATCCCTCTTACAATACTCATTGATTCTGGTAGCACTCATAATTTCATTGACCATTGTATCGCCAAATAGGCTGATTGTTTTGTCCATCCTTGCTCCAACTTTGAAGTCATGATTGCTAATGGGGGCACCTTACCTTGCAAGGGGAAGTGTCACAATGTGTGTATCTCTCTGGAATATTATAACCTGCGCCCTAGCATGATTTCCTTGTACTTAGGCGGATGTGATGTGGTTTTGGGCGTTCAATGGTTACGCACACTTGGCCCCATCTTATGGGAATTTTCTGAACTTTGGATACAGTTTTCAGTCAATGGGAAACAACACAAATTTACAGGCTTACAACCAGGGTCTCTCCGCATCATCAGTTCACATCGCCTGGACAATATCCTTAAGAAGAATTCACATGGTGTCATCGCTCAACTCCATTCCATTCAGATGCACCCATCAACGGTATCCACTACTTCCTTGGATAGATATGCAGGTGTCTTTGTTGAACCAATGGGATTTCCACCTTCAAGAGACCTTTTCGGTACGAATTTAGCTACATCTACATCTGAGAAGGAAATTATGGCTATTTTACATGCAGTACAAAAGTGGTCACTATCCCTATTAGGGAATTATTTTTGCATCCAGACTGATCACCAAAGTTTGAAAAATTTCCTGGAACAATAGGTCTCCTCCCCAACACACCTTAAATGGGTTAGCCAACCCATGGGTTATACCTATGCACTCACTTACACAAAGGGTAAGGAAAATCTGGTGGAGGATACTCCTTCTCGCACAATTCATGACCCAGTTTCTCTTTCAGCTATTTCTATGCTTGTTCCAAATTGGTTGCAATCTGTTCAACAGGGCTATGTCTTCAATGAACTCCACGCTTCTCCATCGACAGGGTACTCTAGGTTCCTCAACACGTATGACCGAGAACGGTGTAACTTCTTTTGGCGTGGACTGCAACTGACAATTCAATAGATGTTGGTTGACTGTGATACTTTCCAGGTCAACATGGGTGAAATGACACTCCTTCTAGGACTGCTCGAACCCTTTCCCATCCCTACACAGATTTGGACAGCTATTTCTATGGATTTCCTTGAGGTGCTCCAATGGTACAATCCCAAATCTAAAATGACACCATATGAAGCAATCTATGGATAGGCACCGCCAGTTCTTCTTCCATACACCCTCAACACTTCCCCAATTCAGGCAATTGACTCGGTTCTTTGAAACCGCGACCAGATTCTTCTCATTTTACAGGGCAATCTTCACATGGCAAGAATTCGAATGAAACAACACACTGATCAACACCATTTTGAGCGCACTTTTCAAGTAGGTGATATGGTTCTTCTTCGTCTACAACCTTCCAAGCAATCCTCCTTGGAACTCAAAAGGCGTCAACATTTCTCTCAATCTATCACAGAGGTATTAATTCAGTGGCATGGAATGCCCCCCAAGGATGCTATAGGGGAACCACTCCTTCAGATTCCGCATCAATTTCCACATCTAAAGCTTTGAGGACAAAGCTTTTTCTAAAGGAGAGGGGATGTTAGGAACCCATGTCAACCCTTCTCTTTACGGTGTTAGTATATTGTTGTTGGATGCATATGCTTTGTAAGTCGTCCCGTAGTATTTGTTGATCCATAGTTTGTATTATTGTTGTTGGACGCATATGCTTTGTAAGTCGTCCCGTAGTATTTGTTGATCCATAGTTTGTACTGGCCCATGGTTTGTATTGGCACATGGTATTGGCGCCTAGAATTAGTATATAAGTTTGTGTTGATACCAATGAAGGTAACGTGAAGTTATTTGTATTGAGCTTGCTCAAAGGAGGTTTCCCCCTCGAAGTGGCCTGCGATCAATAAAGCGATTTTGAGTTCTGTTATTTATGCTATCTCGTGTATTTTCATTAATTAATTATTACAGGTTCTTCACAGGAATACCATGCCCTTGGGGCTTGCTTGAGCCCATACAATGATCTCTTCAGTCTGCATACTAAGGAAGGATCGTCAGTGTATCACTCATGATGTCTCATGTAGATCTCTTCTTCCTGGTCACCATGCAAGAAGGCACTCTTTAAATCCATGTGATGTACCTCCCATGCATACAAAGCTGCAATGGCCTAACTTAACTCTCACTGAATCCATCCTTGCAACAAGAGCGAATGCCTCATTGTATTCCAATCCTTGGATTTGTGAGTACCCCTTTGTAACCAACTGATCCTTGTACTTGGTTGTAGATCCATCATATCCAAGCTTAGTTTTGTAGATCCATTTGCACTGAACAAGTTTCCTCCCAGGTGAAAGAGGGACAAGATCCCATGTTCCATTATTTTGCAGTGACTCATGTTCTTCATCCATGGATACTTTCCATCTCGAATCATGGAAAGTTTCTCTGTAATACCGTGGATCAGATCCTACCATCATGAAGCACCTCTCAGGGAGAAGTGTATCTGTATGGAAAAGTGCAATGTTTGCATCTTGGTATTGAGATCTTGTTCTTCCGTAGTTAGATAGATATCCAGCAGTAACCCTAGTTGCCTCAATAAGATTTTGAGCCCACTTAGGCCTTGGATTAGGAGTAGGTGCTGGATCTAGATCTGGATCTGCTATATATTCTTGCTCAATATCTAGATCTGAATCATATTGGTCTTCTTCTTCTTCTTCTGAATATGGATCACCTGTAGAAACATCATTAGGAGTGAATGGAGGAGTTATATTAGTTATACCTTATTTGTTATTGGTTTGTAGATCATGCAATGGATCCTCATTGAACTGCACACTTCTTTCAATGAAGCATCTCTTTGTTTGAATATCCATCAGCTTGTAAGCCTTTGCATCTTCTGCATATCCAAGAAGGATGCATTTGCTACTTTGAGATTGAATTGATTTCCTCTTGTCAGTGGGGATTCTGGCCCATGCCTTGGATCCAAAAAACCTCAGATGAGAGACATCATGTTTGTGTCCCTTCAATGCTTTGAATGGAGTGACCTCATCAACAGATTTGTGGGGTACCCTATTTTGAATGTATGTGTCACAGTTTATTGCTTCTGCCCAGAGATTTGATGGGAGATCTCTTGCTTCAAGCAAGTAGGTATCCATCTTTTTCAATGACCTCTTACTCCTCTCTGCTACACTATTTTGTTGTGGTGTGTATGGAACATAATGTTGCATCTCGATGCCTTTAGAAGCACATAGATGCTGCAAATCCTTTTTGATGTACTCCCCTCCATTATCAGATCTGAGTGATTTGATCTTATTTCTAGCAGTGTTCTCAACTAGGGCTTTGAAAACATTGAAGCTTCAAACACCTCAGATTTCTGTTTGATAAACTAGATCCAAAAAAACCTAGAGTAGTCATCAATGAAGGTCAAAAGATATCTGGATCCATTCATTGAAGCAATGGGCATCAATCCTAAAACATCACTATGAATCAGATCTAGGATGGAGGAGGCCCTCTTTGCCTTCCCAACTTCATACTTTCGCTATGGGTGCTTCCCTACCAAGCAACCTTTGCAGATCCCTTGAGAGAATTTTATGTTTGGTAGACCTTCAACCATCTCTTCCTTGTGCAATTGCTGGAGATATTTGAATTTTAGGTGTCTGAATATTTCGTGCCATAGCCTACTTGTCTCATTTGCATGAGTCAAGAGAGCACTTTGACAGGAGTATGGAAAGAATCAGGAGAACTCATAAGTCTTGGAGGCATGCTTTGAAACTCCTTTGGCTATCATCTTCCCAAATGAGATCTCAATAAACTCAACTAAATCAGGTCCAAATACTACTTTCTTTGGAGAACCTGTGTGCCATCTGGTAAACAGACAACAAATTGGCTGCTAGAGAGGGCACATACAATACATTGTTGAAACTTCCATGCTCAATCTGTATGGTAACTTTCCCTTCAACAAAGATTTGAGAGTCATATCCCATGTGTATGCTTGGTCCATCGATGAGATATAATGAATAAAATGGTTCTCTAGAGGAAACCATGTGGTTGGAGGCTCCAGAATCAATAAGAAAAGCTTGGGATTGTGAGAACCCAGTCTTCAATGCATGGCATTTCGCATGATATTATGAATTGCCTCCTGGATCAGTATTCCTTGCACCTTCAGGGAGGGAAATGTTATGCTTCTCAAGGATTTTTTCCATTAGATCTATGGTATTCTTCATACAAGAAATCTCAGGATGATTACCCTTCTTGCACTATGTACACTTGGATTTCTCAAACTTCTTTTGTTTGTCCTTCTTGGATCTAGAGGTTCCTTCTGATGGAATTGGTTTTGTATTCTGCTTGGGTTCAGATGGCCTCTTATACTTTCCCTTGTGCTTCCCCTTTCCATTCACACTTTTTTCTTTCCCATCCACAAGAGCTTGATTTTCAGAGGCCTTCAAGGTTCCCATCTGGATGAACTTATCTTGTTCTTGGATGAGAGATTCAGTGAAAACATCTAAGGATGGAATCTTCCAATCAGGGATTGAAATTCGCACAAAATGGAAGGTAGAGACAAAGATGGAGAACTCAGGACCTAGCTTACTCAGAATGGATAGCACCAACTGCTCATCCTTCTTCTCAATGCCACACTGCTTGCATTGCATAACCAGAGATTTTAATTTTGAAAAGGATTGTTGAATGGTCTCGAAAATGCTCAGTTGAAGAGCAATCAAATCATTTTCCATAATATGGCCTCTTAGCTCACCTTGTTTTCCTAATAGGGTCTCTAAATTCAACCATAATTCTCTTGGAGTCTTCAATGCATAAGAGGTGGAAGAGTAGATCTATGGAATCATGAATACACATGAAACCAAATGCTTCATCCAATCTATTCAGATACTTGGCCTTCTCCACAACTGCTTGTGGTTCGACCTCCTTCCCCATTGTTACCCTATATAGTGATTTGTTGCGCAATACCATCTGCATATCAACCCTCCAATCAAGGTAATTGAAGGGTGTCAGGATCCTAGGAGAGAGAGGAGAGTTTGAATTGTCCATTAGAACTGCTGGAGCGAATACAAGGTGAAAGTGATGCTACTGATGCAACTGCTGCACTCAAAAAAATATTTGAATAACCTGCAAAAAAATCTCAATTTTGGAGATAGACTAATATTGAGCACTGCTTTAGGACAATAGGAATATTTTTCCGAATCCTTCACACATGGCTAGTCTTCATTGGATTTCTCCAATGAATTCAATGCAATGACACCAGGATTTGCTGTGGAAATCCATAGGATTTTGGTGCACAAACGAAAGAAGCTGATCAACCTATGCTCAAATGGATCTGATACCATGTGAAATTATAATTCACAGCAGATCTAAGAACTGAGTATACTTCACATAGAAAGAATGAGCAAAAAAGATGAATTAGAGTGAAAACTGCAGTAAAAATGAGTAGATAATTAATCATGCATGAGAACTCAGATAGGAGCAGAATAATGTCACATGATCCAATAATAAATATAGTCAGCAATGATGATACAATGGAGATAATTCAAATCACACAGGAGAATTCGAACCTCAGTTGGTCTAGCATAGGGATTGTCACCATTGGAGTGCTCCGGAAGACTCAAACTCAATTGAACTGAACCTAAACTTACTTCACTGAAGACACAATCAGTTAACTGACTAAGGAGGGAACAATAGTGAGTTTGTCATGCATGACAGTCAGAAAAGGGTGCATGAGGCAACAATCAGTGGCATCCAGAGCTCTAAACCCCGACAAGAGTCAGTTAACTTAGGTGGACTGCACTGGAACACTTAGTAGGTTCCTATAAAATAGGGAATTGACTAAAGTGGTCCTAAAATGATGCATGCAGGGCTCAGAAGGTGATATATGGATCCTGGATGACATCTGCACACCACTAGGGGGGGAATGACATCATCAACTACTAGGAAAATTAAATAATGTTAGGTAGGACAAGGATGGAGTATTAAAATATCCTAACATTTGGTTGGCCAAAATATTATGCAAAAAATGTATCTAGATCACGAGTCTCTAAAACTTGATCCAAAATACACGAAGCTCATTGGAACTATGAACATATACAATGTTGATCTTAAGGATCACCAACTAATTCTCATGTTGTACGAACCCATCTAGAAAGCATTGGTGTTGGTGCAATTTCATGTTCAATGGACCCAATTAAAGGAAGGTGAGAAATTGTAGGTGGATTTCCATCCTCATTGTCATCATCTAAAGAAGAAATTAAAATAGGATCACTAGTAGAAATGATGGGAATAAAAGATGGCACAATCATCGAACATGGATTGCAGACCAAAGATGGCACACATGTCGAATTAGGATTTCAAGCCAAGATATTTTCATCAAATTTTACATCTCTCCTAGTAATTATTTCATTGAAATGAGGTTGAAGAATTCTATAACCTTTTGCATCTTCAAAATATCCAACAAAAATGCACTTCTCACTCTTAAGCTATAATGCTTTGCTTTATGGGAGTGCAATTAGCTATGTATTAGTACAATTAATAGATTCCACCCAAAAATGAGGACTTAATCCATTAAATTGGATTGTACAATTTGTCATCTCCTTTAATCTATGATTGTTCGTCTCAACAACACCATTTTGTTGTGGTGTGCATAGAACAATATGTTGCATTTGAATTCCCTATAGAATGTAGTAAGTTGTAAATTTTTTGTTAACATGAGTCAACTCCATTATATGTTCTTAACTTTTGAAGTTGATTTCCATATTTTTTCTCTACAAGGGCCTTGTAGGCCAAAAACATGTCAAAAACTTCACTCTTAAGTTTTAAGAAATAAACCCAACTGTTTCTGGAGAAGTCATCAATTAAATTTAAGAAGTACTTGAACTCGGAGAAAGAAGAAAAAAGAAGTGATGGCACAAATCACTATGAACAAGCTACAAAGGGGTCGAGGTGTGCCAAGAGGCATGTTTGTTAAAATTTATTCGATGATGTTTGTTGAGAACACACTAGAGACAAAAAGATTCTCTACAAGAAATGAGAGGAAGAAAAATCACCATATTCTAATTACATAGTTGCTACAATGACCAATTACTTAGATGATCAAATTGTTCATGCCAAATTTTGCTCAAGTCATTGCTATGGGAAATAAAAACTAATGGAAAAAATGATGACCCAAACTTGTCAAATTTGTACAACCTGGTAATATCATCAATAATTCAAGTAGCTAGGACATGGTTATGGTCTTTTAAATTATTGATTACAACTTGATGAGGTGAAAACTCTATAGTATTACCTTCACCTAAATGAGTGATGTAATAGATTGATAAAATATTGTATGAAAGAATTGGAACACATAGTACATCATTGAATTGACCATCATCTAGTTGAATTATTCCAAACCTACAACACTAAGAGATATATCATCACACAAAAAAATTGGTTGGTGTTATGTTGATTAAGAGTAGAAAAAAAGTCTTTATCCTTAGCCATATGATAAGATGCTCTAGTATAAATAAGCCACTTATTAGTGTTGATGTATTTGTAACTTCGGAAGATATTCACTTGTATATTGTATGTATTACATTTTTAATTTATTGTATCCCCAACGGAGATGTATTATTCCTCCGATTGGAAGTGTTGTCATTTGTATTTGCAAGTGTTGCAAGTTACATTGTAAGTGTCGTAACTTATAATTGATGGGTTATTAGACCAACTTAGAGGGGTCGGCCTTATATGAGTTAAGTGGAAGGGTTATTAGACTCCCTTAGGGAGTCGGCCCAATTAGGGTAAAAGGCAAGTAAAGGTAAAGTATAAATAGAGAGGAGCACCTCTCTATTTATCCATTCACTCACTCATCCAACTTGCATAGTTGAGAGAGAGGAGTGCACACAGGTGGAGGAGGAGTAGCTGCTGAAGACATCTATCTTTTGGGGTTTGATCTTTGTGATCTTTGTATTGGTGCTCATTCTATCTCTGAGGAAGTTGCGGGGTTTTTCACCTTCTTGGTTTTCCCCGGTGAAATGCTTTGTGTCTCTTAACCATTGAAAGGAAAATAGAAGTAGAAAGTGAATGTCCATGCGAAAAATAGTTAGAAGAAGAATAAAGATTGATGTTGTGCTTCTTCATTATTGTTTCCATGGATTCCATTTTCTTGAAGCATTTTACTCCAAATGACCATATTTCCCACAAAAATTAAAATGACTCTCAATATGCATGCATTTTGATTTCATTCCCTTTTCACTGCTAAGAGGAGGAGCTAGCTAAGAGGCTTTGGGACCCTTTTTTATTGTTGCAAGGATGTTGCTTCTCCAAATTCTTGGCTTTATCATTCTATTGCACCACTAAGGATTTTTTAGATGTACTTGCAGTGTTGACCACTCCAAGATGCAAGATATTATCTTGTTCTCTAATCAAGGAATCAAAAGAAGATTCGAAAAGGATATTTTGTACATATACCCTTGAATATTAATAGCTTCTCTGGTGGAATGGAAGGTAGATACAAAAACATAATAAGTAGTTATAAGAAATAATAGAATATATAAGTTGGTCATCTGTCTTGATTATTTTAAATTCATAAAGTAAAAGTCTAAGAGTTTTGAACTTAGATAGAAAATATTCAAGCAAGAGAAATCACTGGGATTCAAAGAAATCAATTGATTTTCATGTTGGTGGGATTGAATCTCATTGTGTTTACCAAAAATGATTTCCAATTTTTCCATGTTCAATGGGGTCTCAATTCCTTGAAGGTGAAACTGAATATCACTAGAGATGGACATTCTAATTAGTCCACATGATTCATCATTTTTACTATTCCATTTGGCTTTATTTAATACATTAAGAGGAACAATTTATGTTCCCAAGGTAACTTAGTAAAGTCCCCCAAAACCTATATTTTTGCCTACAAAACAATTCAACATAACTGCACACAAAAAAAATAAAATTTTCAAATCCAAAACTTTTCATGCTCATTGTTAGCTCTTGGTTATCTTATCCAAAAAATGCAAATTGTCTCTCTGTTTTTTATTTATTGAGTTCACACAAGGTGCACAACAAAGATAATACATAGAAAAAAAGAAAAAAGAACATTTTTTGTTATGTTTTTTATTTGCTGAGTTTGTACAAAGCACATGGTAAAGAGCATACATAGACAAAAAAGGAAGAAAACCATGAATATGAATAGAATAAATGTAACTAAAATATTAACTAATATGAAAAAAATAATTAAAAGAATCATAATGAAAATAATATACCTCTAAATTTGGTAAATTGGTCATATCGGACAAATGAAAACATTTCCCAACTAAAAGCAATGCTATGGGTGCAATGTAATAGCCCCCTCAAACCATAAATGCATAGAAATACAATAAACTAAAATAAAACTTTCGATGCATCCAACTACACAAGCTCAAGATCTCGATCAACAACAAGAGCAAGCCTTTGGAATTGCTTTGACACCATGTTCAACTAAACAAGGGTGTTTCCACATAGATCAAACACCTTAAGCAACCATTCACACAAATAGAATATAGATTGACACTGTTAGGAACCTATGTCAACCCTTCTCTTTACTATGTTAGTATATTGTTGTTGGACGCATATGCTTTGTAAGTCGTCCCGTAGTATTTGTTGATCCATAGTTTATATTAGCCCATAGTATTGACCCATCGTATTGGACGCATATGCTTTGTAAGTCGTCCCGTAGTATTATATGTCCCATGGTTTTGACTCATAGTATTGGGCATAGACTTGGTGTATAAGTGTGTGTTGAGGTCATTGAAGGCACTGTGAAGTTAATTGTATTGAGCTTGCTCAAAGGAGGTTTCCCCCTTGAAGTGGCCCGTGATCAATATAAAAGTGATTCTGAGTTCTGTTATTTCTGATATCTTGTGTATTGCATTAATTAATTATTGCAGGTTCTTCACATCTGGTATCAGAGCACTTTCTTGGGCTCATTGGGTAGAATTTTTGCCAAAATTTTTTTTTCGCATCTGTTGCAGCTTCGGATTTGGGAATAATCCCTATCCGCTTAACTGTGGGAAGTACTTGGGCATAAGCCCTAAAACTCATTGTGAGGAGTACCACAGGAACCTCAAAGTAGCTGGCCCATTAAGAGGACCTACCAGCGAAAAGGGCAACGACCCCTACTTGATTGACTAGTTCCCACCCGTGAGGTAAACCAAGAGCTGTCGTTTGTGGCAAAGCGGTTATCAGTTTTACCTGAGTCGTGGAGTGAGGGGTACTGCCCCAATACGCAAGCCGTTAGACAGCATTGGTGGCCGAGTGAAACACCTAAACTGTTAGGAAGCCGTACATACCTGGGGTCCATATCTATTTTCAGTTAACCTATTGCCGATCATTTCCGCTCCAGATCCAGCCGTTTCAGATCTATTCTGAAAGTCGTTCCCCAATTCCCCTTCCCAAAGCCCGAAATCCCACATTTGTCTATTTTTTGGGTTTGCCACAACTTCCTTAGATTTCACCCAATCACCTTCAAATTTTACCATAGAGTTCCTTTCTGAATTCTGCTTCTTTGTCCCTCTCTGCCAAATTTTCTCATTCTATCACCCCGCTTCTGAAATCCCCCTTTTTGCTTTCTTTTCCTTTCGACAGTGTCCAAAATCTAGTCAAACCCCAATTACCCATCAGATTGTTTCCCCAATCCAAATTTCCCTTTACTAAATCAGCTTATGTTTGTGTTTTTCTACCCATTCGACACAAAAAAAAAAAAAACCTGGTTATGGTTGTCACCCGTGCAAGAGCACACACCATGGAGGAAGCACTTGCAGCCATCCAAACCAAACTCCAAGATCTGGATGAAAAATTTCTCAGCCTCCATCTTCAGCATTTAGCCATGAATAATACCAGACAACCAGAATCTTTTGCAGCCACCGGGTTCTCTTCTTCCAGCAATTTTCGTGGGCCGAAGCTTGATTTTCCTCGCTTCAATGGTACTGATCCGACTGGATGGATATACCGAGCAGAACAATATTTCAGTCTGCATAATACTTTTGATGTTCAGAAAGTTCCACTTGCATCCTTTCATTTGGAATAGGAAGCCCTTCAATGGTACCGTTGGTACATCAAAGCTCATCTCGAGCCAAACTGGACAGATTTTTTCCAACTCCTTTTGTCATGATTTGGTCCTAGTGCTTTTGATGATTTCACAGGAGCACTCACTAAACTTCACCAAATTGGCACAGTGAGAGAATATCAGACAGAATTTGAGAAATTGGCCAATCACACAGAAGGATTGTCTGATGAATTCTACAGGAGTTGTTTTATCAGTGGTCTCAAGGATGAAATCCGCTCAAAGGTCAAAATGTTTTGTCCCAACACAATGATGGAAGTCCCAGGGTTGGCTAAGCTGGCCGAGGACAAGATCGCAGCTCAACAACGCTCCAAACCCACCTTTGTTCCCTTCAGAAATATGGGTTCCGAACGACCTCCCATCACGCCTGCTCCTCAACCCACTCCTATGAAGCATTTGTCTGAAATAGAAATGCAGGCACGTCGAGAAAAAGGGGCTTTCTATAATTGTGATGAGAAATTCACTCGGGGACATAGAATGTGTTCAACAAAAGCTCTATCTCCTGGATGTGGATTCTCCGCCTACCTTAGAACTTGGTGAAGAAGCTACAGATACAGTAGATGATCAGGTCGACATTCAACACCCGCCTGTTGACACCCCATCTCAGGAACACCCACCCGAGATCTCTCTCCATGCTGTAACTGGCGTCACCACCCCACAAACAATGCGGGTCAGGGGATACTTCAAGAAGCTCCCTCTTACCATACTCATTGATTCTGGTAGCACTCATAACTTCATTGACCCTTGGATTGCCAAACAGGCTGATTTTTTTGTCCATCCTTGCTCCAACTTTGAAGTCATGGTTTCCAATGGGGGCACTGTACCTTGCAAGGGGAAGTGTCACAATGTGCGTATTTCTATGGAAGATTATAACTTACGCTCTAACATGTTTGCCTTGTCCTTAGGCGGATGTGATGTGGTTTTGGGCGTTCAATGGTTACGCACACTTGGCCCCCTCTTATGGGATTTTGCTGAACTTTGGATGCAGTTTAAAGTCAATGGGGCACAACACAGATTTATGGGCTTACAACCAGGGTCTCTCTGCATCATCAGTTCATATCGCCTGGAAAAAATACTTAAGAAGAATTCACATGGTGTCATCGCTCAGCTCAATTCCATTCAGATGCACCCATCAACAGTCTCCACTACTTCCTTGGATAGATATGCTGGTATCTTTGCTGAACCAATGCGCTTGCTGCCTTCAAGAGACCTTCCCGGTAATAATTTAGCCACATCTACCTCTCAGCAGGAAATGATGGCTATTTTGCATGCAGTACATAAGTGGTAGCCATACCTATTAGGGAATTATTTCTGCCTCCAAATTGATCTCCAGAGTCTGGAAAATTTTCTGGAACAATGGGTCTCCTCCCCAACACACCTGAAATGGGTTATCCCTATGTGATCACTTACAAGAAGGGTAAGGACAATATGGTGGAAGATGCTCCTTCTTGCACAATTGATGACCCAATTTCTCTTACAGCTCTTTCTCTGCTTGTTCCAAATTGGTTGCAATATGTTCAACAGGGCTATCTCTTCTATGAACTCCATGCTTCTTCATCAACAGGGCACTCTGGGTTCTGCAAATGTATGACCGGGAACAATATAACTTCTTTTGGCAGGGACTAAAAATGACAATTCAACAGATGGTGGCTGACGATGATACTTTCCAAGTCAACAAGGGTGAAACGACACTCCTTTCGGGATTGTTCAAACCCTTTCCCATCCCTACACAGCTTTGGCCAACTATTTCTATGGATTTCCTAGCAGCGCTCTGGTGGTACAATACCACATCTCAAAGGACACCATATGAAGCAGTCTATGGAAAAACACCGCCAATTCTTCTTCCATACACCCTTAGCAGCTCCCCAGTTCAGGAAATTGACTCGGTTCTTCGAAACCGCGATCATATTCTTCTCATTCTGCAGGACAATCTTCACATGGCCAGAATTCGCCTGAAACAACAAGCTGATCAGCACCGTTCTGAGTGCATTTTCCACGCAGCTGACATGGTTCTTCTTCATCTACAGCCTTCCAAGCAATCTTCCTTGACACTCCAAAGACGTCAGTGGCACAAAATGCAACCCGAGGATGCTACCGGGGAACCACTCCTTCAGATTCTGCAGTAATTTCTCCAACCAAAGCTTTGAGGACAAAGCTTTTTCTAAGGGAGAGGGGATGTTAGGAACCTATGTCAACCCTTCTCTTTACTATGTTAGTATATTGTTGTTGGACGCATATGCTTTGTAAGTCGTCCTGCAGTATTTGTTGATCCATAGTTTATATTAGCCCATAGTATTGACCCATAGTATTGGATGCATATGCTTTGTAAGTCGTCCCGTAGTATTATATGTCCCATGGTTTTGACTCATAGTATTGGGCATAGACTTGGTATATAAGTGTGTGTTGAGGTCATTGAAGGCACCGTGAAGTTAATTGTATTGAGCTTGCTCAAAGGAGGTTGCCCCCTCGAAGTGGCCCGTGATCAATATAAAAGTGATTCTGAGTTCTGTTATTTCTGATATCTCGTGTATTGCATTAATTAATTATTGCAGGTTCTTCACAGACACACAAATGTATTACATGGTTAAAACCCTTAGAGAGGGAAATAGTCCACATGCTCAACCAACATGACCACTTGAGGTAATATATTAATGCAAAAGGAAAATGTTTTACACATGAGATTCTCACAATCGATCATCAACAAATGACCCTCCATGCTCTTTAAATAGAGATCATGGACCAATCGCGTGCTAAGCCATGAATCAATATAGCTTTTAAGATCAATGAGAAGATGAACCAGCATATCACTTTATGTCCAAAACATATGATTATCATTAGATTACATGAGTACAAATGCATACTAATGAATATTATAGAAACACACTTTACCTAAAGAGACAATAGACCAAGTTGATCTTAACTAACTCGTGAGTGTCTAAATATCCTAACACAAGGGTGAAAAAAGTGGATTAAGTGAGGTTGTGCTTCTTGGCGTGGTGAGTTTGGTGTTGTAGCAGGGTGGGGTAAATGATGACTCCAGATGTTTGGAAAAAAAATGTTGTGTGTGCGCCATTATTTCCGTATGGTGTTGTCATGTGATATCTTACTTGACTTCATCCTTCCTTTGTGTGTTACATTACTTTAATCCATTTATGATGTCCTATTTGAATTCACCCTAATCTCATTTTACATCCAGGTTATGTGGCTTGAATTTATCCTCCCACTTTTTTTTTGGTTGTCTATAATAGTTATTGTTTTCCTTCTTCCCTTTGCATGAGAAATTTTGAAATTTATGAATAGCTACCAATTTTATGCTGGTACAAATTGTACAACAGATATAGGGGATGGAGAATTGACAATTTAGTGGTTGGCAGGAATTGGAATGTGGTGGAGGGTGTTGGGATGGGTGGTAGGGTATGGTGGAAACATGACGAGAGTGCAGGATGAGGAAGGTTGTAAAGAGTGGTGGGAAAGGGTGGAAGTATGGTGGTAGGGATGCAACATTTAGCTAGGTGGAATATGTGAGGATGTAGGTGGATAGAGAAGGAAATGGGAAGAGGATGGAAAATGGTAATCAAGGTACATAGGTGGAAAAGAACACAAGGGGAATGTGAGAGCATGTAAAATTTGGTAAGGTGTAATCATTGGAGTGATAAGTGGAATTTAGAAATATTATAGGTGGACAAAGGAAACACATTTAAATGATGGTTGAGTGGAAAGCAACTTGTGCATGGGGATGCAATAACGGGGATGTAATGGTGGGGAAAATAATTGTCATCTATGTAGTACAAGATGTTATTGACTTGGTGTCCAATTGTTAAAAAGATCCGATACCATTGTAATAAGCACTTTTGGAAGGATCCACCACATTAGGAGTTCTTTTTTAGTTCTTCCACCAAGAGGGTGAACTCTAACTCCTAATAGGTTGATTGATATAGTTGCTAAGTGTTTTTGTTCAAAGAAAATCCTACACTAGAACATGATATGTTCATGATTCACAAATTGGATCTAACTGTGGTCATCATATCACAACATATTTTGATCTAGAAGTCCTTTCAATGCTCAAATGTGTATAAATGCAAAGGAAAGCAAAGGTAGTTGCATATTTAGCCCTAGTGAATTTATTAACATAGAAATAATTGTCCATGATGTGACCAATGTATTCAAAAGACTTGGGGCTCCAAAACTACTAAGGAATATTTGACAAACGCACCTAAAGAGGAACCGTGGATAAATATTTAGTGTAAGGGTCCAAGTTATAGCACCGTGATTTCATGAAGAGGTCAACACTTCCCATAAATATTGGGCCACACATTACAACTTCCAAATGAACCTTAGTGGAATCAAGCTTAAGAGTGAAGAATATTTTTTTAGTGGGATGAATAACCACATCTTTCATGAGAAAGGGACCCCATAATGATTCAATCCAAGCACACAACCACTTAAAATAAGGCCTTAATGAATTGAACCTACAAATTATGTCATGATATTTGAGATTGTTAAATTCTTACTCTATGCAATCATCCTCCAAAATAACATCGTGGGTCGGTATTCAACTTCTCTACCCTAAATGTTGTTGGAGGGGGTCAAGAAGAGGTTTAAGGCACTGCACTAGATAGAGATGTGTGCCCTTCATGTTGGATTTGATAATATATTCTTTGAAAGATACAACAATGCCACAAAAAATAAGCTTAGTAAAGGCTTCAAAAGCAAGGTCAATTGGATCTAACACAATTTTCTAGAGGGTACTAGTAGGACCTTAAGTAGACATGGTGGCCACAACCACCCATGGGCCAGATGGTTGCTTCTCAACATCAACCATGGATGGTTGAGCACTCGTAGCAGGAAGAAGGGGAATCCTAACTAAATGTAGGAGGGACAAGAATTTCCTAAGTGTATATGTAAAGGCATGGATACACATGGAAGGAGGGATGCAAGGCCCAACCACAAGTAGGAGAGGCGAAGGCCTCATGAAGGCATATATAGTGGTCATGATTTCATAGAGGAGAGGAGGGAGAGGTTGAATTTGGTGACCCCTTCCCATGTTAGAACCCTCACATGTCCATTTGAGATACTTGAGAGGATAGGGCCATTTAATATGTATACAAGGTTGTTTTATTTGCTAATATTAGAGCACATAATGTGTTTAATGTGTCTTTCCTTAAAAGAGATAAATGTGTCAAATCTTAATCATGTGATTTATTAGACTTCAATTCAAGTGAATATAGAAGGAGAGTTCCACATCAAACCTTTTTGCATCTTCAATAAGAATGTGAATAAACTAGATAATTGAGTGTATGCTCAAGTTAAGTTGTAGTGGGAGAAATTTGGGATGAATGAAGCAACCTAGGAATTGAAGGATTCCATGCAAGCAAAGTACGCATTTTTTTAAAGCCAAAAAGGTTGCAACAAGGATGATGCTAATCTTAAGCGGGGTGGGAACATAATACCCCACTCAAGCTCCCCATTTTGGATATAGATATTGTATATGTGATTAGAAATTATGTGGTGGATACATATATATTTTTATTTAATACCAAGTCCAGAGTATCATTGACACCAAGTAAAAAATGTAAAAAAAATCTTATAATTTATATGGCTATATAAAATTTCTAATGAAGACCCAAGGCTAAGACCCCACTAGAGCATTTGTAAATAATGATGAGGTTATGAGTCTAGTTTTTCCTAAATAAGGATTAAATGAAATGACATATATTTATATTCTTATTTAAATCAAACCAAGGAGTTACCCCAATCCATTGTTTCCAATGTTGTTGGGAATTTGGCTAGTTCCGTGTTGACAAGTGCCCAATTCGAATCACGTTTTGTGAGGTGCACTAGTCCATGTCATTAGGCTTACAAGAGATGCCATCCACAAATATGGGGATGTAACCGTTGGGTTTATCTACAAGGTTTTCTTAGAGAAAATATATTCTTAGTGAAATCAACTATATGTGAGGCATTAAAATTTTTGAATGGAAGAAGAAAAAGGAATACGAGTTGAAATAAGGTAAAGAGTGGGTAGGAGAATGTGTGAGGGGTTTATAGCTTTCCTATTGAACCAATGTGACACCATGAGAATTATTTCATGTCTAAGAAGCATGGCTTATAGGGAAAAATGGGACATAGGCTATTAATTTTCCACCTAGAAAATACATGCAAGCTTATATGAGTGGAAATATTTTTATCTTTGATTCATTATGAATTATTCCTAGTTCACTCTTCATATATCTTCCATGATCCCAAGCATGATCCTCCATCACCCTTGAGCCCATGTATTACCCAAGGGAACAAATTTGTACTAGAGGAACCAACATTCATTTGCATAGGCTATAGGCTCTTTGGGTAGTGTTGAGTGATAAGAGATGGACATGCAAGTCCTTAGTGAGTAATTGTTACATCTAAGGGAGGGCATATTTTGGGGTAGTTGTTTGTTTCCTATTGTAATCCTATGCTTCTAAGGATAAAAGGTAGTGAAGGGAATAAATAGTAATGTTGATAGGAATTTATGGTGTCCCACTCTAAAGATCAAGGTATGAGTGGGATGTGGGCCTTTGAACAATAAATAGGCTAGCTAGGACACTATTAAGTGTTGGATTAATTGGCTTGGTGTTGGTTCCATATATTCTTAAGCTATAAGATCTCCCATATGTATGTTTAGCTAGGACACTATTAAGCATTGGATTAATTCCCTTGATGTTGTTTTCATATATGCTTAAATAATAAGATCTCCCATTATAGAAAGTAGGTTGGTAAGCTATCTATGGGGATTTTTTAATATGTGAGATGCGATATTTTTCTAAGCATATGAAACATTTTCATCTGTTTCAATTCATATCCTCAACTCCAAGGTAAAAATTGTAAAAGATTGCCTACATTTAGGTGGAAATTATTCATTCACCAACAACTACTTAATCATGCAGTGTAGAATTTATATAAATAAGTGTTAATGTACCTTTTTGTAATCTCTTCTTCTTCTTTTAATCTATGAATGAAAAAGACAAAGTGATTGAGATGGATGTAATGTGTAAAGCCACCTCCTCATATTTTTGGGGCATAAAGTTGAATCTTTGTCACTAATACTAAAACCATGCTCCAAGGACATGTTGATAAATCCCAAAACTCATACCATATATGCATGGATATTGTCTTCCATATACTAGAAGAATATTGTTTCAACACCAAATCCCTACTTTGGCTTGGTAGGTACCGACAGTGAAGACATGGATTTATGTGTTGAAGGTTTGGGATGAAATATGCATCATGAAATGTATATGGGTTTACATACTTCATTAGAAAATTCATTGTTTAAAAAAACTTCTTGTTTTAATTTTAGACATACTTAACTTATAGGAGGTTAAAATTGTAGGATTTTTGTTAAGTATAGCTTTTCATTTTATCTAGCCTTGTGTCGTTAATTTTTATACTAATCATGTAGAGGAAAGAGGCAAAGTATATACTCTTGTTTCATGTTGACTTGTCATCAATGTATTTGATCTATCACAGGTCTAACCCAACACATTATATGGTGTGGATGTTATTGAATTTTAATGGCTAGGTGCTCATCTTTACCAATATATATGCTCCCAATCAGGGATCAAATTTGAAGGGTGGGGCCCCATTTCACTTTGAAGGGTTATGAGATATTGAACCCTTCAATGCTGACATGTAAAAATAAGTCATTCTTTTCATTTGAAAATGTACTAGTACATCAAAATTTCATTGTTTACTTACGTAGTAAAGTCAAGAGGCTTTATTTTGTAGTGGATACGACAACACTGAACGTTATATATATGTTATATAACATAACCATATTTCGCCCCGATCTAGTGGCTCAGTCTCTAGGCCACTATGCCACCTTTGTCGTCTCAATAGTTTCCCAAATTGGTATTGCCTCTTAAAATTTTAACCAATACAATTTAATACAGTTAACTTGCTAACCCCATTCCAATCCAACTTTCATCCTTACAGCCAAAATTAATACTATTTTACTCTTTCATGATCTGCCTGAACATGATGAATTTATTAGTGAAACATAACTTAGGAGACACATGGAAAATCCACTTTCCAGATGTTCAGTGTGAATTTCCATAACTAATTTTATAGATTTTTTTTTCTGCATCAATGTAGCTACAGTTAGCTTGCTATCCCAATTCAATCCAACTTTTAACTAGTATAATAATATTTAATACCTCTTAAAATGGGTTCCTAGGCTGCTTCGAACAATACAAGTTCGATGAAGAATTGAGTTCTTAAACTCTTCTAAAAGCAACACGATGCTTATTCTTGGAAAATTTCAATCTTTGTAAATCACTAGCGTTCTTCAAACTAATATAAATTCCATCCTACATAACATCTAGCCTACTTAACAATGGAAAAAATGATTGAATGTAAGCCAAAAAATGACGAAATTGTTTCAGAAGCCAAAAACATTGGACGTTGAGTCTGGTCTGTATCTGCTGCTAAATTAGTGAGCAATAGAGATGTATGCATAAAAGCAGTAAAAAAGGTGAAGGGAAAGAATATGAATGTAACTTTTTTTTACATCGTTGAATTGAGGACCATAATTCACTTTCATGCACCTCTATCAAACAACTGCATTGCCTATGCCATTTATAATCCTCCTTCATGCAAGTCTATCAGAGAGTTCACAGTTCAACAAAGAAGTTGGATTGGATTGAAAAACGGTAGCAAGTTTCTTTGTCACTCTAATTGTGTACCCTACAGCAGAATTGAATGGCAATGACAACAATATATGTTTTAATTTTTCATTCAACACTATGAATGCCACACGTACTTGGGATAGAATAAGTTTAAGTGCTCCATACATGTTGCATGCTATGTTATGGTTTGAGCAAAGAGAACTATCGAACTCCAGGCAGCTTTTGTTCTCAATAAATGATTAAGGACCCTGGCTGCTTCTTCTCTATAGCCCTCTCCCTAGATCTCGTTATAAATAATAACTCTGTGGTATGACAGAGTAGAGGATGGATTGTGAAGCATAAGTAAAATGTAGGAAGACCGTGTAGAGAAGAGATGCATAGATGGTTGAAGTTCTTGTTATATGGTTGAAGTTCCTGTTCTATTCAAGACCAACCAATAAGGGCAACAAAATAAAAAAGTAAAGTAGCTCTGTCATTCTAAAAATCAAGATTACAAAAACATTTTTGTCCTAGTTCGTACAGTCGAATGCAGGAGTGGGAATTGGGCATTCTAAGAAAATTTCCAGCTTTCAGCATTGTCCTTCACCAGATGTTGTTACATATTCTCAATCATATTGAAATTCGATAGCTAGTTGGGATTGTAAGTGTAGTAGTATCGGTGGTTTTCATATTAATAAATCCCAAGAATCTTAAATCGTGTACCAGAGTGTCGAGTCGACGATTGAGCAATTGGGGAAAATGTCTCATGCAATACAATTTTAGATACAAAGTCTGGATTCTTGGTCTGACTCATTAACTAGATGCATGGAGGCTGGCAGAGTGGGAACTTCCCCAAATCCCCAGGATTTTTGGTAAAGTTGGGGGGCGCAGTGCACACAAATGTTTCCCGTAGGGATACAACTGTGGCCAGTGGAAGTTGCGCGGGGAAGCACTTGGTTTCAGAGTGAAAAATATGGTCTTCCTTGTCCCCTCCATTTCAGGAAAGTTAAAGGACGACTAAATTCTCAAGAGTTTCGATCAGGTGACAATGGCAAATAGCGCAAGGAAAGGAGCACATGGAATCATATGCATGTACACAGAACATATGAAGAAAGAAGCAATTGTTGTTGTTGTTGCGGTTGGGAATCGATAAATGTTGTTCTGAACAACCTCTGACCGAGATTTGTGCAAATGCACTCTCTAGTCCATGCTTCAAATTTGAAGCCTTCTAGGCCTGTTTGAAGTTACAAAATTTTAATCAAATAATAATATTGTGTTTGAACTTTGACGTTATAGAATTTTAATCAAATGAATTTTTTTAGATAATTGATGGGATCATGAATGGATAAAATGATGTACATACCTGTAAATTCATAGGATGCCAACAATCTATTCAGCCTTGAAGTTGAGCTCCTCAAAGAGAAAAAAATTCTTTATATATGTTTATGGCAAGCTGACATTGGTAACTTTACTCTGCAAACTCTCCTAGAGGACTCGAGGAGATAGGTAGGTGGAACTTGGAAGTAGCTCAACCATGGTGTAGCAGGGGTATAAGCAAAAGCTTGTTTGTATTCCTGTAATATTATATATTGATGGTCAGATCCATGGAAGCATGGAATTTGAGCATTGACTTGATACAACAAATAAAACACAAAGTGGGACTCGGGAGCCGTAGGATTGACTTGATACTACAAAGAAAACATAGGGTGTGAGGCTGGGAGCCGTAGATGGTAGGAATAACTTGATACAACAAAGAAAACATAGGGTGGTGGGCAGGGGCCACGGGCGGGAGTGACAGCCTGCAACATTACAAGAATTTTCTTGATTGTGGAGTTTGTATGAAATGCCAAATTCGGGGCACATTAACATAATATATTATACATTGAATACTCAATTAACTCACAGAGTCAGAAGTCATGAATTGGTATGTGATAACTGGTAACTTGGTAATCCCACTGCCAGCAACATGTATGGGCCACCAACCATGTTTAATAAAGTTGTTGCTGCCATTAAATGTGTTAAACATGTAAGCACTTGCCGCTAACACAAGAACTTAGAAGCGTTCAAGCCATGGGTTGCACATTGTAAGCCCGTCTAAGTAAGCTGGTCAATGATATTATTAGAGGCCCAATGGTCCATGATCCATTGATGATCGGACACGTCGATATTGGAGAGCAACCGAGTACCAAGTCCCACTCCCAAGTCACCTAGCTAGTAGCCGCATTCCCAATTTCCCACTGAAAACTATCGATGGGTGAAATTTGAAGCTGCCCTTCTGTTGCAATTTTAAATAGTAGTGGTTAATTTAATTATTGAAGGGCTTACCATGAAATTGAATTTTTTTTGAATGGTAAAATTTGAGGTGGTCTTCTATGACGTGTAAAATGGCCTCTGAAGGGCCCTGAAGGCTTCAAATTTGAAGCCTGCTCCCAATGATATTGACGGTGGAGTAGCTTTTTGGTACTAGCTAGTCATTTAAGGCCTTATGTAATCCAATTGGCTAATTTGTGGGGATTCTCAATAATGCATATACATGGGATGATAAAGAAGGTTTTCACCCTATGAGAAATACCATGTGTAAGAGAATATATTGGAATGGTATTCAAGCCTCAATTGGCATGTATGAACCCAATGATTTTGCCAAACATGACCCTATGGAATTTCCATTTACTTGGTCCAAATTTAGGAAAAAGGAAAAAAAGGAAAAAGTATTGAAATAGTTGTACAAAGCCGTGTTAAATCATATACAAACTTCATTTTGTCTGATTCCAAAATGGGTAGACTACTACAAGTGTTGGGGGATCTTACCCCTTTGATCATCAACCCATTATGTTATCCATTTCATGTGGTGCTACTAAAATAAGAATGTTGAAAATAACTTCTACAAGTGTTGGGGGATCTTACCCCTTTGATCATCAACCCATTATGTTATCCATTTCATGTGGTGCTACTAAAATAAGAATGTTGAAAATAACTTCTCCATGTATCTCATTTGAAGCATTCATCTTATGTTTAATGCATTAAAAGGATCTGAAACTTGTTGCATGAACTGAGAGGTAATAATGTTGCAAGGGATGGTTATATTAGTTGTGTGATAGATAGATTATGGTAGTTAATATACACAAATTGGGAATGGTTGTTAACAAATAATTAGAAGGGCTATCTTAGATGCTTTAATTCCTTCCTTATGATGAGGCAAATGATAAGTCTCCCAAACTTGATGGATATCCATGTGAGTTTTGTAGGTCACACAACATTTTGTTGGGTTTGATCTTCTTAAAGTGTAAAAGGAAGTTGTGGTTGAGAAATCATATCAACAGAAGTTTGATCAAGTTTATTCCTAGAGTTGATGACCATAAATTGAGCACAAGCTAACAACCTATTACATTGTTGAATATTTCATATAAGACTTTGGATAAGGCTTTTCATATATGGATAAGATACATGTTTACTACAATGACTGGGCATGAATAAACTAGATTTAATGGATTCTGAATCATTTTGCATAATGATATAGTATTTCAGGAAGGAATGAAGTGAGCCAAATGATTGGACTAGAATACTCATGTCCATTATAATTTATTTTGAAAAGGATTACAATAAATTGGGTGGTAGTTTATTCTGGTTTTGTTCAAGGATTTGACTTTTGGTCAATTCTTTCTTAAACTAGTGAATACTCTACTTGTCAATGTTAAAACCTAGCTCTCTATTAATGGGGATAAGTTAGAGGAGATTAGAATTTTTAGGTCAATTAGGAAATATTTCCTACTTTATCCAACATTATATGTTATCATTGTTGAGGCTCTAATATACTTAGTTCATCATAGAGTATAGCAAGGGCTCATTAAGGGTATTGCATTCATCTCCCTATATTGGATAGTAGACAACTAGGAAATGACCACTTTGTGGATGACTCCTTACCATTATGAAGGAAAAGAAAATTTGGATTACATTATGGAATGAATCAAAATTTTGAATGTTTCCTCCAATTTAAAGCTATAGATGGCTAAGACTTGAAGTTGGAGATAAAGCCAAGCAATCCCCTAGAATAATTGGTTGACATAACATTGTTCTATCTACAAAAATTATAGTTCTTCAAACTTATGAACATCCCCTTTACCTTTCAAACCCCATGATAATTCTTCAAACTTATGAACATCCCATTGTGGGAAGTTTCACTTCATATAATCATCAAGAAGGTGGACAAATGGATTACTAAATCCATGAAGCTAGCAATTTGGTTTTAGATGTGTACTAAGGTCCTTGCTTTCATTCTTGTATATTATTCATCATGTTGGGTCCCTTCGATATTGGCCTTCTAAAGGCTTGAAATGATCTAAGGGATTTTCTTTACAATGATGCTAATGGTAAGAAATGCTTTCACATAAATACTTGGATCCTATGTTGCACACATAACAACTAGGGGTTAATGGCCATCATTGGCACCTAAATGTAGGCCCCATCTTTATGTGAAAATGGGTTATCATGGATATTGAGAGCAAAGAATATAGAAAAGTGATGCTTTGAAACTTTATGTCTAAGATTAAGGGTGCTTTTTCTTTTAAGAGCATATGAAAAGTTTGGGAGATTGTCAAGCCAAAATTGACCTAAAGGTCATTCTTTGGGGATAAAATGATAACTTAATGAAACCTTGTATTTGCTGGTCACCAGTGGTGCAATATGAAGGTAAGTCTTTGGTGAAAACCACTTAGTTTTCAAACAAGCTCTTACACAAGCAAGGAATCACCAGATTTGCTGCCCTTTTTAAATTGTAGACCAAAGATTTGAAAAAATGGCATCAATTGAAGGCTAGGTTTAATTTAGCCGCCAATGAAAATCTAATTTTAAGCATGCTAAGAGCCTCATTCTAGATAATATGTTTGTCAAGATTGGGCTATAAATTCTCACTACCCGGTGACAAGATTAGAGATGCAATTACGCTGAAGGGTTTAGGAAATATCAACCAATGGATGGAAACCATTGGCTAAGTAGAATGCATGTTTGTGTTGGATTTAACCATTTGGAAGCCCTATATCAAGCCAAAAAATGCATTTTTTGTCTAGGTATTTATTTTGAATGACCTTCCTCTTTCCCAACAACTTGATTATATAGGGGTTTTTGAGCCCATAGTGCCATTTCTATAATAGAAAAGAGTTGTAAGCACTTGTTTTTTTATTTCATAAGTTTTCTAAGTCAAATTGGGAGTTTGCCTATAGTTTTTTTAACAAAATTGTTCCTTGTTTCCATTTCCTATAATTTTACCATATTATGTAGTAAACTCCCTTAGGTCAATGAGTTCCATTGAACATGATAATGAGTTAAAATATTTCATTTCATGTGGAAAAGGAGAAATCAATTTTTATTTCATAATGCCCCTTATACCAACAATCGCCTAGCATGATGACTCTGTAATAGGAGTCAACCTTCATTTACAAATCCAAGTGGAAGTTGGCAAGTTTGATTTGGAGTTGACCCATTTACAATGAATGTTGCACCAAGAGGCGCTTTCTACAGTCCAATATGAGGGAGAAGTGTAATTTCGTGCTCAATGTGGAGTTGACACATGGCACTTTAATAAAATAATAAAATATTAAGTAAATAAAACTTTTACAATGTCGACCCTAGTCTAAACTTCAAACCAATATGAGGGAGAATTGTAATTCCCTGCTAAAATAATAAATTATTAAGTAAATAAATTTATTACAATGTGAACCGTAACCTAAGGTTCAAAACCTAATAGATATATATTTCAATTAATTAAAACTAAAAAAATTAATTAAAATTGGATACTTATTACTATGAGATGTGGGAGTTGAGCCATGATTAAACCGTGGATTTCCATCTTAACTCCAAATCTACCAGGCCTTGAGAATGATCAAATCCCTTGAGGTGCAAGATTTTCCTTAAATTTTGCATTTTAAAAAAGGTTTGCACCTCAAGGGATTTTATCCCTCTCGACGCTTGGTAGATCCGGAGTTAAGATGGATCTATATTCGTTTAAATTTGGGGGGGTGCTCCATGCACCAAGAGCCAAGTTCCCTTGTGTGTCAAGTCTTCTCTTTGCTCAACCTACTATCACATGTCTAAAGGTCACCCTCAACACAAGACTGATCATGTTATGCACGAACACAAAGAAAGCCATAGTTGGCCTCCTCCTCTCCACTGGATAATGATCAATTTATTCACTTGGCACTCACTCATTATTTTAGAAGTAAAATAGCCCCTTGAAAAAAAGAAAAATAATGGATGGTACCCTAGCCTCCCTAATTAAGAGCTTATCATTGAACATTATGGTATGAACCCAAGGACAAAGTTGATGTCTCATCCTTGATTGTTTTGTATAAATCTCAAGGACAAAGATGAACCACCTCTTGACATGAAGATATGTCATTACTCTATGATGATCATCCAACCTTCATTTTTAAATCTTTAATTTATGTTTCTAAAAACATGATTATTATAATAGTTAAATTATTTTACTTTAAACCTCTAATTTTGCTTAGTAATTAGAGGTTTAAAGTAAAATAATTGTGTTTGAGATCGCATTTAGTAATTGCGTTTGAGATATAAAACTCTCTCTACATAATATTACTTTTATTTATATTTATGTTATCCAAGAAATATGATTTTATTTTATTTGTAGTTAATGATATTTTACTTTACACTTGCAATATGTGCCCTTTAATTAACTTTTATTGAATCTATTATTTCTTAAAAAAAATTCTAACATAAATATTTGATTCAAAATTGATTATGATAATCAACTTAGTGATAAAAAATATAAACATGTCAAAGATATAGTTGTCGGTTAGTGGGGATAGATGGATTTCATTCCATCCACTCAAGGCCAATTCCGTTAACTTAGATAGTTAAAACACAAACTCGTAATCCTTTTTCAATAACTTCACCTAAAAAATATCTTCAAACTTCTGAAAATTAGTTAGGCTCTCATCATGCAACGATCTAAACTCACATAAGTTGATCAAGAGCGTATAACTATCCATAAATTGTCGTCCTCGGAGGAAATTAGGGTGGTGAATGAACAGCCAGAGCTGGATAATGATATGGACGTGTCATTATTCTTGTTTATGAACTGTCAGGGACGTGTCGATTCAAGAATCATCCAATAAAATCATGCGAAATGCGATTTGGTTTAATTAAGTTTGCACTCACACCCTGAATCTATCTTGGGTTTCAACTTTCACAATCACAGAGGTCGTGAGGTCGAATTCGGTGCTTTTGTATCGACAATGGGTCAGTCTACAGTCTGGAATTCTCACCCCAAGACACGCCGCACCTGGTATGTATAAATAATTATGGAAATTTCATAATTGAAAATACAGTTTTGCAGCCTAATCATTCACTATATTGTTTATTTCATTACGCAATTGAAATATATTCAGATGATAGATTCTATTTACCAGCCCTGATTGTCTCATATGCATTTTCGCATGGATTCTCTGTGACTTTTGTATCAGTCGGGTGTGTGGGAACCCACATGGGTTGATTATGAAATATGGTCTTATGTTATGTCGGCAGTGCTTTCGTGCTTATGCCAAAGACATTGGCTTTGTTAAGGTATCTGTTTCTTTTGGACTTCATTATGATTTCCATGTTACAGCTTCTTCTATATCCTTCACATGTCTAGATACTATATTTTGGTGTTCTCAATGTTTGAACTTAAATTATATCATGGGTATGGACTTGGGGAGTAGACCTTCACTCTTTCTGACTCGGTGTTTATTTAAGGTTATAGTCAATATTGCATGATGCTATTGAAGAAATTTGAAATTATGGAGAGTTTTTTGTTTAATTAGAAGTCATTTTAATTCAGCAAATGGGTGGGCCTTTTTTCAGAATCGGTAATTGATCAGTTGGACAGTAATGGTGCTGCAGAATTGGCAATAGATCTTTTTCTATTGGGGAAGTTCTTTCAGTATGAATATGTATAGCTTAGCTCAATGGTTAAATATAGTTGAAATATATATATGATTTTATAAATGTTGTTTTACTCTTTAATGTACAGGGCTAATGGATAATAATGGATAAGGACATGTGTTTCAATCTTATGCCAGATGCCACAGGTTCAAATCTGGAAAGGGTTTGGTGTTTGGTGTTCTTGTTGTATGACTTGGCAGTTAAGGTTCAAATCTGGAAAGCATAATGCCACAGGTTCAAATCTGGAAAGGGTTTGGTGTTTGGTGTTCTTGTTGTATGACTTGGTAGTTAAGGTTCAAATCTGGAAAGGGTTTGGTGTTTGGTGTTCTTGTTGTATGACTTGGTAGTTAATTAAACTTGTGTCCATTCCATTCCATCTCTATGCGTGAACGACTGTCTGGTTTTTAGTGCATTGTTTTTTATGATGATGCTCAAGTTCCATTTAGTCATTCCAGGACGCATTAATGGAAAGATGAAAATATATAATGAGTTGCCAAATTTTTTTATTTGTTATTATGTTGATTTATAACAATACACAGTGGGCTATATTTGTACAGCTTTAGAAGGCCTTAATTGAATAAGATAATGTCTTTTAGAATTCAGTGAGGAATAGAATCATGTTCTGTAGTTCGTTTAAATCTTTGGTTGATTGGACTGCAAAAATGCTTGATTGTGATTCCAAAATCTAATACACTAGCTAGACTTTCTGTTATGGATTTCGAAATCGTCATTGAAGAAGAGGGAACCCTAATTTGGCTTGGCTACTTTAATCTAGAGGTTTGGGTTTAGACTTCTTTGCCATAGGAAAAAACCTTGGAAGATGGATATCCTTGCAAAAGGAAAGAAACAAGATAAAAGAGTTCCTGGGGTAACATTTTCAAAGAACCTTTTGATGAAGGGCATTGTCCAAATTACTTAACCTCCAGATCAACCTGGCTCCTAAAGTTTCGGAAATGAGCTGAATACCACTTTTTCCTTGACTGATCTCTGAGTTAGGAAGACAAACCACATCACATTTATCCTTTATTCTATGCAAATTTGCTTACCAATTTCTTCTTTTTTAAACGGTCAAGGGAATAGCAAGCAGTGAAATTTAACCACTGACTCTTTAAGTGTGCTGAAATTTTCAAATTTGATCCAAATTTTATTCCAGTTTGGATTAATGGGGTTTGTGGTCTGCTTGTTTTAACTCCGTTTCCTATAGCAAGCAGTGAAATTTAACCACTGACTCTTTAAGTGTGCTGAAATTTTCAAATTTGATCCAAATTTTATTCCAGTTTGGATTGATGGGGTTTGTGGTCTGCTTGTTTTAACTCCGTTTCCTTGTGTGATTAATGGAAGTCTAGGATTAGTATAGTTTAGTGTGGAGTAATAAAACTTTATCATGGCTTATTTTAGATGGCATTGAAGTTTTAAGTTTATCCACTTTGGTTTCCCATTTTAATAGTGTGCATATTTATGTCAACAAATATAGTGTGCATATTTATGTCAACCAATATAGTTGGCGTGAGAATTGATACAGCTAGAATTGGGAATTTTTAATTCAATCCTTTTTCTGTTCTGGTGGGAGTTTAGTCCGTCTCCAAATTTTAGAGAGCAGTTGAGTTAACAAATTTTGTTCTTGGAGTGTTTTAGTTCTTCTAATAGGTCATTTGGAGTTTATGGATACTGATTCAATTTAATAGGAATGAAAGTCTTGGAAATTTTATTTTCTTTGTTTTCTGGTAGTCAATGGATGCTCCGGTTATTGTCACATGTTCTCTTTGTTTGTTGTCTTGCAGAAAAAATATATATATGTTTATTAACTTAAAAATGTATTTGGGATCCATAACAATTCAATGCTAGGTTAAAGAGAATCACCACATGTGATTATTGCGCGGAAGAGGTGCATTCTACAGCCCAGTAGGGGATGTGTAACTCCTTCTGTGCTCATTCTGGAGCAGTAGCTGCAGCTGACACATGTCTTTTTTTTAAATAATAAAATATTATAAAATAATTTTTTAGGGGATGTGTAACTCCTTTCGTGCTCATCTTGGAGGACAAGTGTCCTTTTTCAGAATAATAAAATATTATAAAAAAATAATATGTCCGCTCAAATTATATTTAAAACATTTACAAAGGTATTATATAAAACTACACAAATTAGATAAATTAAAAAGCTTCCTCAACATTTGCACTCTAAAAAGCGGTTTGCACCTTGAGACATTTGATCCCTCTATGCACTTGGTGGATCCCCTTTTAAGATGGATTTATGCTGATGGTAGAAACAACTTCAGAATCAACTTTTGCTTAAACACAATCCAGAGTAAGTTTCAACTAGATTATATGTGATGAAGAAGTCCAAATGAATTAAGGAAGAAATGAAAGAATTGCCTATTGGACTTAGTTTTGGGCAATTCATGGTGGCAGGATTTGTGAATGGGAAGGTAGAGCATGTGGCCATGTTTCCTGTAGATACCTTGAAAATTCGTTTGCATGTGCTAGCAAGTGCATGTAGTTTGTCACGTCCCCTCCCATCCATCCACTATGTGAAGGGAACATGACACTAAGTTTGGGCTTCTAGCCCCACGATCATTTTTCAAATACATAACAAGTGAAAATACATGTGCGGATGTATAATTCAAAATAAACACAATGGAAGTAAAATATGCTACACGTCTAGCATGCATCCAACATATTCATAAGAGTCATGAAATAAATACATTGCATAATCAATACAAGAGAAAATACCTATCTTTGTATGAAGTTGTCCCGAGCAACTGGCTATGCAATTGCAACGTTCCACCCAGCCATAAGCCAGTTGTGCTCATCAATCTTTCAACACAGCTGCCACCCCTAAGATGGGGCATGATTTCCACAAGGAAAAAGGGAACAACCACTAACACAGCCAAGTAATACATCACAATTCAGCCAAGCCAATCCACAGTTGGGTTTATCAGGCTACTAAGGCAGTAGAAAGGAAGAATTGCTAAGCTAGTGAGCTCAACCACAGAGCTATTGGTACCTCTACAAGGTATAGCTAACTTGGCACCCACAATACCTACACACCCAACACAAGGAAGTATTCCCTTCACTGTTACACAGTCCCTTAAGCCATACCTTCCCTTCTAGTGCTCTTTGGGGTGTGCATAGAAAAGTATCCAAAGCCCTTTGATTTTTCTGTGAGGTCACTCTCTTCACTAGGTTTATCAAGCCAATTCTAAACCTCTTCCACTCCTAGTTTCTTATACATAGTTAAAGCAAAATCAAGGGATACCCATAACCCAAGCCTAATCTATATCTCAAACACAACAATACCCAATTGCTGGGAATGGAAAAATGATTTTTAACTATGGGATGAACAAAAATGGATTTCCATGGGTTTTCCCAAGTCGTGGCACACCAAAAACAAACTTCGGGATGGAAAAATAGCCACTGAAAGATACAAGTCGAATTCCCAAGATGTACAAGGGAAACTAAGCAACAAAAACGGATCTCACAGACCCCCAACTCGTTTTTCCTTCTTCCTAGTCGATTTGCAACACCAAAACACCCTTCTCCCAGCTGAGAATGAAGGAAACACAGGGAAAAACATGGAGAAAAACGCCTAGCATGCCCAGAACTCATGAGAGAGAAAAAAATGATGGATGAATAATGGTTGGGGAAGCAATTTCGTGGGTGTTTTCTTTCCCAAGGAGCCAAACACGATTTTCAAAATTGATGGCTTGCCCATACATGAAATTGGGCAGCCATACCTCTCCATTCACCAAAGCATTAACTACCTCAAACAACTCTTGGAAGAATTAAATGATTGGGTGCATAAGTCAAAATGGGTAGTTGATGGTTTATTGGTTCTCTCATTGACACTTGGCTTGACACTATTGGTTCAAGGGTTTGAATATTTCCCTCCCTATTCCTTGTAAAAATCATGCCCCCATACTCGTGTTGCATTGCATAGCTAGTTGTGGGTATTTTATTAAAATGCATATTTACATGATATTTGTATTTTCTATTGTGCTTGGATAGCACGCAAACCATATGCATTGATTTTTAATTGCCGATACATAAAAAGTTAAATTGATGGTGGGGCTTTGTCCTTGAGCTCCTCACCACGTTTTTTGTAACGATATTACATCATTTACAATTTTAATGTGATGGAGTCAAAATTGGGATATTACACGGTTCTTCCCATTCAGGTGTAGGAAAAGCCCTTCTTTCAATTATGACAAGTGAGGGACGTTTTGGGCCTATATAGAGCAATAGGAGCAATGGAATTTTGGGAGCATGACCAGCTCATGCAGTATATTTTTTGATGTATGAATTGTGCAAGAAAAATACTGGAGGCAATCAATCTGGCCCTCTATCATTTCGTCCTTGCGGTATCTAGGGCAACTGCTATGATTGTAAAGCAATGTAGTAATGACAACTATGGATGTGGTCTCTCAAAATATTCTTGTTTGATAGGCAAGGAAAAGTTAGTATACAGTATACAAATCCACCAAAGCTCCAGATATTTTACAGAAGTGAAGTATATTCTGTGTAAGGGTAGTTACTTCTCGTAAGTGTACGAATGAGATATATTCCAAATACCATACAAAAGTGAAGTATATTATGTGTAAGGGTACTATAGTTACTTCTCGGAACTGTAAGAATGAGATATAATTCCAGATACATTAGTAATTTAATGGTGTAGTCTAAACATTCTACGTTTTCAACCTTTTTCGAGCATATTTTCCGTCTGATTTTGTTCGAAGTTCGGTTGGAAATCTTTAGAAAATCTTAGAATCACATATATCAGCTATGGAAATTGCATAATTTGGGTGTCGTGGGGGTATTTGAGGGCGGTAAATCTATTTATGGATTCAAAACATAATTTAAACACTTCCAGATTTGGATTTTACCAATTTTTTTTTATACCGGATTCTGACAAAAAACCACTGTAAAGTCCAAAACATCGAATAAATAGACTAATCCTAATTTAATATATCATTTTGTTGTTGCAATCAATGCGCTTTTCATGTCATTTGTTGATGCGATTATATTGTCTGCATAATGAAAGTGAAATTACCCTCTAATTTTTGTTCTCATTTTCACTTCACTGCACATCTAGAAGTGAATTAGGGTTGGGAGGCTAAAACTAATATATATTAATATTATATTATAATTAATATATTATAATAATATTATACGTCTTGAAAAGTTGGGTCCAATAACTTTTCAAAATGGCACTGTGTATTTAATTTTCTTTCCTTATTTTTGGTAAACTTCATCTTCATAAATTGATTTTAATATAAAATATATATCTAAGGTAGTTAAAGTGAAATAACCTTCTCGAGTTTTCATAAAAGTGAAATAGTATAAAAAAATTGTTTGCATGACATTATTTTATCATTTTTTCTTAAGAGACCCATTTTTTATCCAAATTTCTTATGATACATAATTTTATGACAAAGCTTATTGTAACTATCGATAAACTTGTACTTCTTGAAATCTTTGTCCTTATTCCAATTCTAATCATTTCACAAAGAAAATGGAAATCGTATGCCTACTTTCATAAGAAAGAAATAATTCTAATCATTTCACAAAGGAAATGGAAATCGTATGCCTAATTTCATAAGAAAGAAAATTGGAATGAGCTACTTAACACATTCGAAGATGATCCTATCAAGTTAGCAAGTGTGAACTACTTTATTAGTGCATGCCAATGAACCTAATGCCATGTTTGAGAGTCAAGATGTCTATGATTGTGTTAGTACCTCTTTTGAAAAATCAAAAGGTTGAGGTTGAGGATGTTCCATCAAGGTTTTCCTTTGTTCAAAATGGTAGGTATCCACACAAGGAATGTTCATTGAAAGCCGAACCAAATATTGGTATTCCCTATTCAAGGATAAGGATACCTTTAATTAAACATTGGCCTATTTTGTAAGAGATTGGGGATATCCCAAGGCCTTTCCTACCATCACATAAAACACAAAACACAAGGATAATGAACATCCTTTTAAAATAGATGGAAATAATCCTACTTTTAATTTACATTTATTGATGTAAATACAGGATGTTTCCTTTGAGAAAAGAATTTCTACAACTCTAAGGAAGAAGGTTCCAAAGCCGAGAGATTTGAGTATGCACAGGATGAAGAGTGTATGAAGCACTTCTAATTTCAATTTGGATTATGAGTGTATGGTACCTTGAGCATCAATCCTTGTTCTATTTAGTGCCATACAAATATGGCATTGTGTGAAACAAATCCACACGTAATGAGAGCAATGTGTTTGGGTTACAAATATGGCATTGTGTGAAACAAATCCACACGTAATGAGAGCAATGTGTTTGGAATGGATGTTCATAGGCAAAATGTGCTTGATACACATACTAGAACCTTCGAAATAATCTTGTATGGGACATTGAATAGTGTGATTGGTCTCTAGCTAGTGATAAGTTCAAGGTCCTTAGGTTTGGGGATGAATCATATGATACTTTATCTTGGTTCCTAATGATTGTTTTCTAATTGCTTCTTTGTGTAGTTGAAGTAGATCTAATCAACAAATTCTATGGTCATTTTATAAAATTTGAATAAAAAACCATCTAGTCAAAGGGAGCTATCTTTGGCCATATAAAATTAGCTATAAACTTATTCATGATAGAATTTGCATAAAAAATAATCTAATCTAAGGGATCTATCTTTGATCATCTTATGGAATTTGTATCGAAAATCATATAGTCCAAGGGATTTATCTAGTCATCTTATAGAATTTGAATCGAAAATCATCTAGTCCAAGGGAGCTATCTTTGGCCATATAAAATTAGCTATCAACTTATTCAGGGTTAGCCACTCCTAACCCATCTTTTTTGGTATCAAAGTTTACATAGGATCACATTGAGATAATTCTACATAGCCACCTACATTTTACATTCCTTATAAAATTTGGATAAAAAATCATCTAGTCCAAGGAGATTGTCTTTGGCCATATTATACAAGGCAACTATCAAGTTGCTCTAAGGTCAACCATTGCTCATCCATCCTTGTTTAGGCATCAAAATTCATATGGAACCGCATCGAGACAAGTCTGAAGGCATCTAGAAGGCATTATCGACCACCCTACATGATTGAAATGACATTTTGTAATGGGAGACAAATTCCTTGAAAATATCATCTTGCCTAATCAATATTCCATCCATACTTTTGATTTGTCATTTTGTAATGGGATACACATTCCTTGAAAATATCGTCATGCCTAATCAATGTTCCATCCATACTTTTGATTTGTCATTTTGTAATGGGATACAAATTCCTTGAAAATATCATCTTGCCTAATCAATGTTCCATCAATACATCTTCTTTGTAGTTTTTTATTTTGAGGTTACTCCTTTAAAATAAGTTTGGTGGCACAAATATTTTGGAGGAATGGTGGGTTATGAGGTAGGAATGAATATTGTATATGTAGAAGGGTAGTTTTAAGGTAATAATTATAGGCATGAATGATTTGATGAGATACTTTACAACATAATGATTTCATTATAGTTATAAGAAACTTCAAAAGTTGAATGGTTGAGGGAATGTGTAGTTTGTTTTAGAAAACATTTTAAATGATCTTTACAATATTTCATTTGTAGTTTGTTTTAGAAAACATTTATGACCATCTTTACAATACTTCATCAATCAAAACTTTTGATGATAACATCAATACTTTGATTGTAAAAATCTTCTTTGTAGTTTTTTATTTGAAGTTACTGCTTTAAAATAAGTTTGGTGGCACAAATATTTTAGAGGAATGGTGGATTCTTAGGTAGGAATGGATATTGTATATGTGGAAGGGTATTTTTAAGGTAATAATTATAGGCATGAATGATTTCATTAGATACTTTACAACATAATGATTGCATTATAGTTATTAAAAACTCCAAAAGTCGAATAGTTGAGGGAATGTGTAGTTTGTTTTAGAAAACATTTATGACGATCTTTACAAAATATCTATTATTTTTGTTTTTTATTTTATTTTGTTATTGTTATAATTGGTCTTTTGTGTTTTGCCAATGGTTGTTGCAAGGATCGTTGGATAATCTTACATTGATGAAATGTACTAAACTTATAAACAAAGTCCTCTCTTGCATAATTCATGATGGAAATAATTGTTATAGAAATAAAATCTATTTGAATAAAAAATGGGCTTAAAAATTATTGTCCTCTATATTTACAATGTGTTCCGCAAGATTCCATTGTTGTTCTAGTCTTCAATGACATCCTAAGATGAGATGAGATTGTGTTATACTATAAAATCTACAATGAACATTATATGTTTGCCATGCTATAGTGTTTCTTATTGTGATGGTGATAACACCTTAAGAAAACATAGGTGGGAATCAATTTCTTACACATTCAAGCATGGTTTTTCATGTTTGATATTTTATTTACCATGTAAAAATTTCACATAAATGAATGGTTTAGTGTGCATACTATAATAGTGGAATATCCATAGATCCACAAGGTGATCACGAGTTTGGTTTGCTTTTATATAAATGTTGACAATGTGGCTTCCCCTTAGTTGTGAAGTAAAATCTGGTAGGATAACTTCTAATTGTTTGGAGGAAATGAATTAAACAATTTTGTCGCACCAATAGAGTGAGGTGAGGTTCACCTTGGCAAGGAAAGGTGCCTTAAACTTGTAGGAGGCAAACTTAGACATCCATAGACTTGTGATATATAATTAAGTTAAGTGAGCATCATAGAAAGCATGAATATTATGTTCAATGGCAATCTTCCCCATTGTATTGTGGTATTACATGGGGACATGCATTGACATCTACACACACTAGATAGGAATATGGTTTTAGGGATGTGGGGTATTTCCTATGTATGATTGACATATATAGGTATGTAGTGAACATAGGGTGGTACAGATCCAATCCTTAATCTTGTGTCTCAATCACCCACATACACCCTATGAGGTAAGTGACCTCCAAGCATACCCTACACATCCAATGCACACCCAAAAGGACAAAAAAAAAAACCTTAACCTAATCCTCCCACCTTTCCCAATTGGTCCCTCAACCCTCCTATCATCTACTAAGTCCATGGAAAATTTCAGTGGGGAAACCCTGGGGGTGCTTCATCACATTCCATGAATGGAAACTGGGGTAAATATCACTGCAGTAGATGTAATCATGACCAATAGGACTTTATAAAAATTGAACCCATGACCTCTAAGCGATCTCCACTTTGAAACTATTGGACTTAAAGCAATTGAGATAACTCATTGGATTATTATTATTATTATTATTCTTACATTGCCACCTTCTACAAAAAAAAAATTGTCCTCATAGAATTGGTAGGGATGGGTGTTCTTGTCCTAATATTTGATTTTCCATGAGGCATAGATTCTTCAACTAAGTTCTTCCATTTGATGAGGTGTTCTTACTATTCTAGATCAGATTCATTTTTTCCAAGTGTGGGATACATATATAAGCCAAAATGTATCACTATATAATTTGTCATCTATTTTGGTACTTTCTAGGTGGAACAAAAGTGGGGTTATTAGCTTGTAGGGGTTATTTTAAGCGTAGGTCCTATTTTGGTGATTTGGGGTCTAGAAATTTATGGAGCCCATTTGAGGCATTATATGTAATTTTTGGGTGTCCATAATTTTCATAAAAAATTCTTAACCTCTTGACACTATTCTACGCATTGAGATATTTCCAACAGTGCAAAGAACACCTCGATCAAAGTTCGTGCGAAAAAGTTACGCCTTTCACAAGTTGACCTACAATGTTGGCCATAATGGTACTAAGTGGATGCCACATCAACTCCCATTATTCTGACATATAGATCTATTCAAGTGTGGACTTTCAAGAATATTCTACATTGTCCAAAACCCTAGCCCTAATCAAGAGTTGAGGCATGCAAAAACCCTATCCCTAACTCTAAATGACTATCAAATCATAGGCCACTAGGAAAGGGGTTTTATTTATGTTGTATTGATTCATTGTTCCATAATTGAGCAGAGCATAGGAGTGGGATATTAGAAGGGAAAAAAGGAATTGTAAGATCATATAGAAACCATATAGGCCACAATGTCCATACTAAGGTCACCTTTCTTTGTATTTGCATTTCATATCTAAGAAGAAAAGAACAAGGCATAGTCCTCATCTTGATTTCATTATGTGGATGGTGTGGTATTTGTTTTTATCTTTCTTTTATTTTTAGTCTCAACTTATTTTAGTATTTTGGGTGCTAATCTAATAATATTAAATCTGAATCTTAAGTAAAACACTCCATAATGAAGAATTTGCAAAAAATTCTAAGATTTGTTGGGACAAACTATTCCAGTGGAATATCCACAATAGTTTACAAATCCTTATAGTATAAGAGAAGATTTATTCTGGGTTTTTATAGGAAATTATAAGATCTAGAAATTGGTGTAAAGAAGCCTCAAACCCTAGCCATGGTAGATAAGTATAGTAGAAATATGTGGGATGACTTGGAGGGGATATTTTCTAAGTTGGAAGCGCAAGTTGTTGACATCTCTTGCAATAGATTGTTTGCGTGGTATGTCTAGTGTGCAAATTTGGATCTTTTAGGGAGTCTGGTAGCTCTAAAAACATGAAGACAAAGAAGACCCTAAAAAGGAGTTGGAAAAGGATCCATGAGAGAGAGACCAAGTTCCAACATCGCCTCTTCCCAATCCTCATTCAAAATGGAAGTGAAAGTGGACATCAAGCCATATCAAGGTGAGATTCATGTTGTTAATTTGATCAATGGTTGCAACTGACTTAGAAGTCTATTTTAGTGTTCATAACATAGGAGGAGAAAAATATATCATTTTCCCAACTGAAGTTAGAGGGCCATGCACAAACTTGGTGGGAAAGTCACACGAAGACACTCAAGCAAGAGGGTGGTCCTTTTATAACTAAGTGGGAGGTGTTTAAAACCCTCACTAAGTCTTAGTTCTACACTTTTAGGTACAAAGAGGATCATTGTATCCATTGGCATTACTTCTGGAAGTCTATTTTAGTGTTCATAACATAGGAGGAGAAAAACATATCATTTTCCCAACTGAAGTTAGAGGGCCATGCACAAACTTGGTGGGAAAGTCACACGAAAACACTCAAGCAAGATGGTGGTACTTTTATAACTAAGTGGGAGGTGTTTAAAACACTTACTAAGTCTTAGTTCTACACTTTTAGGTACAAAGAGGATCATTGTATCCATTGGCATTACTTTTGGAAGAAGTAAGGGAAAAGTGTATAAGAATATAGCATTTATTTTAGAAAAGAAGCCATTATGTTAGGTACATCTCCCAAGAACTTGGATATACTCAAGTATATTATAGTCATTTAAGGAGGGAATTGATGCTCTTTAAACTTAGGACCATTGATGAAGCTTATGTGCAAGAACAACATTTAGAGAATATGGACAAGAAGAAAGGACAACCAACTAGTTCTAAGCAGAAATACCACCAAGACAATTATAAGGAGGGAAAGAAGAAGTGGAAAGGAAAGGATAAGAAAGCAACAACCACTGCACATTAGTGCAAGGATCCATACAACCATTATAATCATTGTAATATCAATTTTCATACTGGATATAAATGTTGGAAACTACATTCAAAATTGAATCCAATGAACCACGAGAAGGATGCCAAGAAGAAGATTATGTTGGTCATGGATTTAGGCAACCAGGTACAAATGAACTTAGATGTAGATGAAAATATTGGATGTACTACAATGCAGAAGGAGGTGAACATGAGTAACCTCCATCCCATGGAAGAGAAGAAGATGACTAAACTCTTTGATATTAAGATTCAAATCAAGAAGACAAAGATGGATGCTCTATTTGATTTTGGTTTGTAGGCCAACCTCATAGTAGAGGATACGATTGGCATGGGTAAATAAGGATGCAAATTTTAAGGTTAATAAGTAGTGTAAGATTAATTTTTTTATAAGTGCAAACTATATTGATGAAGTGAAGATAGATGTAGTACTACTTGATGTGTGTGGTGTAGTGTTCGCAAGCCCCTACACGTACATGTGGGATGCGATATTCATGAGAGAAATCCAATACTGCCTTATCAAGAATGGAAATTCCTGCATAATCAATGCACATAAGGTAAATCCGACATCTCTTTGGTAAGTGCTAAACAAGCCAAGAAACAAATAAATTCAAGTACGAATTTTGTATTGCTCTTCTTAAGAGAGAATTAACAAGGATATGAATCAGTAAAGGTAAAGGCATCTCTAGAGGGATGTACTAAAGAGCATAAATACCAATTGGAGGAGATTTTGTAGGCATATAGAGAATTGTTCTAAGATCCTAAATGGTTATTACCTAAGACTTGAAAGTGGAGTACAAGGTATTGTTGTTGCTCTACTCCCCATTGCTGAATATTGGACTATATGATAGCCCATCTTGGAAGCGGATGAAGTGAAGAAACAATTGGAGCACGGAGTAATTCAACCACGCACCACACTTGTGGGTCACCTATCATCATTGTACCCAAGAAGGATGGGACTTGGAGAATGTGTATCACTTACATAGCTTTGAATACGATCGCCCTCAAGAATGGATACGCTCTACCAAGGATCAATGCCTTTTTAGATTAGTTGCAACATGCCAAGTAATTCACTAAGTTGGATCTCAAATTGGGATTCCATCAAGTACAAGTTAAAGAAGAAGAGACCTAGAAGACTGCCTTCAAGACAAGGCAAGGTCTATATGAATGATAGGTAATTCCTTTTGATTTATATAATGAATAGATACATTTATGTGTTTGATGGATGTTGTATTGCATCTCTTTCTAGACTCATTTATAATAGTATAATTGGATGATATATTTATTTATAGTTGTACATAGGAAGAGAATCTCTCAGATCTCATGTAGGTGTTATAGACCCTGAAAAAACATCAACTGCTAACAAACCTTAAGAAATGTGAATTTTCCCAACAACCCTTAGTGTATTTTGGGTATGTGATTGGTGGAAATGAACACAAGATTGATCTTGCCAATATGGAGGCTATCATCAAGTGGCCAACTCTTACTAACGTCACTAGAGTTAGAATATTTTTGGGGTGCAACATAGTACCTTCAAATGTTTATATAGTCCTTTTCAGGTGTGGTTGCACCACACCATGCTATAACAACTAGTGACAAGAGTTTCCACTAGGTAAAGAATCAACAAAAGGATTTTGAAGAGCTTAAATGAATGATACGATTTGCATTAATGGCTTAATCTTGCTTGGAAGGATGCCCCCCTTTCCACCTTGAGAAGTGTGCCCCTCTCATTGTTGTATAGACTACATTAACTTAGCAGTCCATTCCTTGAAGTGCGTGTCCCTCTTCCTCCTTGGAAAATGCACCCTTCCTCTCTTTTTCTCAGCTCCTCAACCCTTCTCTTCCTTGGAACTCGTGCCCATCTCCAAAATGCTCTTGGAATATGTGCAAATGAAGTCTCTTAGTGTCTTTTATCTTCTCATTAGGGTAACTTCCCATGACCCTTCGTCTTCAACAGTTGAGATTAGTTCTTAGCCACAAGATCTAAGGTTGGGATTTAATCTCATGTTCACTTAAATATCTTAAGTGAACAATATAAAAAAAATCTTTTCAAAATGTCACATTTACCCTAAATATAATAAAAGTCACTTTACAACTTAAAAGTCACTTCATAAAAAAAAAAGTACATCTCACTTTTAAATTATAAAGTCACATTAAAATGTACTTTAATAAATGCACTTTAATAAAGTCGTTTAATGGCTTTTATGAGATTTCATCATCTCGGACCCTTGCACTTAAGCATCGGATGCAGGAGTGCTTCCGAGCTACAAGATGCTAACACAATCAAATATATGAAAGGCAGAATTCAAGAAGTATACAAGGCTCTAAATGCCTTTTTTCATAACAACCACCATAGGCAAACAACATGGACTTATGATGGAAGGAATGATTGGGTTTTTATAGTCTAGATACAAGGTGTGAAGGATGTGTATTTATGTTAACGCATCCAATTTATCATGAGTGTGTCCTAGAATTTTTAGCATAATAAAAACCATGGCTAGATGATCTTTTTTATTCATAGCAAACACTAACTCAGGGATTGGAATACATTTCTATGTAAGAATCCAAGATCTTGAGAAATGGTACTCAAAGGGCCCACCGATCATAGCAGAACCCGAAGCTTGCTTTGCCACATTTTTCATACAACTTTCATTCAGATGTTTGAGTCCAGAAAAACACCCATTAAAATATTGAGCACATGAAACTAAGAGAGTTTAATATTTATGCAAACGAAACCAAGAATTTACCTTATGATAGTTTTTTCATTAAATGCAAGAAAGTCTACTTATTAAAGCATACAACATGAAAATAACTATAGGATGACTGAAATAGCAATAGATTAAGCATAACATAAATAAAACATAAAAATATAAACATACACACTGACAAATGGTGGTCAATAAAGCCACAATCTTCATTATCTTCCATAAAGCTTGATCACTATGTGTCAAATATCCATAGAGAACAAGCCAAACATCATGACCACAGCCTAAGAGATCATTCCTTGACCAATCCATAGTGTAACCATACAAGATTGCCATATTCAAGCATCAACCTCCATAACCTATATCCATAGAGAGCAAGCCAAACATCATGACCATAGCCTAAGAGATCATTCCTTGACCAATCCCCAGTGTAATTATACAAGATTGCCATATTCAAGCATCAACCTCCATAACCTTCACCAACTACAAACCCCGAGTCATACCAAGACCCTTCACTAACAAGACTCCATATGGCAAAAAAACAGCCACAATACTTTCCTTGTTCACTCAACCTCCCTGTGCATGTGTATTTTTCTATCTTAGCAATTACACTTTAAAATATAACATCATCGAATATCTAATATTAAGCTTTTATATCCAACAAGATCGTTAGTGTATTTGAAGAGATTCTTTTCAAGTAGGAAAACCACTCAATCATACCCTATTTTGAATTTTAAAACTATCCAATAGAAAGTTGATTCGATGTCAATATCTATGTGCTATCACAGGGAAGAAAAATCGATTTGTTAGGAAAACCTATTACTTTAACACTGACAACGTTTTTTTTTGAAGATCGGCAATTTAGAAACAGGGCTCATGGGTGTGCAAGTGTACAGTTTAACAGCAAGGTAGCAATTAGCAAAGCTTGTATTAATGTGGAGACCTGGGTTTAAAACCTTAGAGTGGATGTCAATGACACCAAGTGCAAGTCCTAGTGATTTTGATGGCATAGAAGCACTGCACATAACACGCCAACTCAGCCAAAAGACAACTGTGAGTTACTGTAAGCAGCATTTTCAAAAAAAACATAGTAACACTGTTATCATAATATCTATTGTAAAGTATCACAACATAACAGCCAAGAAATCTTTTCGGCACATTTTGATTGAATTTTTAAAGCTACTTTTAAACATTTGACAAAAACGGTAACACTCCTCATTTTAAGTCAATTTAATAACAAAGTTCCAATGATTTTATGTCGTAAAAATACCATAACATGACATTCAATAAACATCTTCTTGGCATGTGTAAGGGTTACAATAGCGGATTACCATGTTTTATAATGTCCCAGAGAGATAGCAGACTTTTAAGCCACTTTTATCATCATATATAATAGGTTGGTAAGTCGAATAATTGAACATTTCATCACAATTAGTTGAGCATTCAAAAAGTTCTTCAATGCAACTAATGCTTTCTGATAGATAGACAATTATAAAAGGGCCATTTTTAGCTCTGTTGTGTGTACACCATTTGATTAAGATCGTGGATTCCATTATTGAGCCCCTGCAAACTTGTAATTTCATTACCTACTATTTTTTCACAAAAGAAGCTCCATCCTATGCACAAGTCAAAAACAAGTCAAGGTCCAAATAGAAAATCTCATAGAAAACAGAAAGATACAACAGACAGAGAGATAACAAATTCAATGTAGATAAGTATAGCTATTACACCTCTACAAGGAGACATTTAAGAAGAAAAATTGAAGTCGAATACAAAATCAGCAACTGGGATTAAAGTCATAGGCACAAATGCCTTCAGTTGATTTTCCTCTATTCTTGGAATTACACCCAATTTCAACGGATAAACTCGTAGTGTCTAAGCCACTATTGATATATCATGGACAACAAAGCAATACAACCTTTGTAAAAGTTTCACCCAGATAATCAACAACAATCAACAAAATATGCAATCTTCAACAAGATGGTGAAGCAATGAATTTGCCAAATCCCACACATCCAATGTTTCTCACATTTGTAAAGAAAACTCGAGGCAGTTAATCAGCTTTTATCGGAGAAGACAACAGAATCCATAAGTATTTTGTAAACGGGTGTGTAGTCAACAAAACAACTTAAGTAGATAGAAATAAACAGTTGCATCTAGGAGCTATTTTATCATTGAATTCATTGTTTATGATTGCAGCTTGCATGTCACAAATAATAAAAAAGGAGCTGGACTTAAGAGAGAGACGAAGGGAACCCCTCAAACATTATAAAAAGGTGTCTACGGATTAAGCATTCTTCTTAACTGCTATATTCATTTTCTTCTTATTTTACTTTATCTACTTCTATGAGAAAATTCTAGATTGGTCCAACCTGTCTAATGAAATTCATTTCCTTCCATCTTCCTAGTCTTCTGTTTTACTGAGACAAAAACTTCTATTTGTCAGGCATGTTGGATCAAATATCAACAAATTTATGCAATGAGCAAAATCCTTGTCATGGTTTTTGTAATGCACACAACTGCAACGGAAAAAATCATTCATAGTCTCTTCTTTCTAGTCATTTCCATAACTCCAATGCTAGATTAATGAATGTGCTTCAACATTCACAAAATACAGAGGTTTAAACATAAAAATTAGCATTGTCACAAAGATGACTGTACAAAACCTGGAACAGATACAAATCAGCCTCATTGGTTATCCCTTAGCAGAGGTAGATCATCCGATCCTAATCTATTATACAATAGATTTACTAAACAAAGGATAAGGACATTTATTAACAGTTTCCTATTAATTAATCAAAAGATTATTTTAACATTCTATACTGAAAAAATCTACAAGTATTAGGCAAAGTCATGACCAAGAACTCTGCATTTCTAACAGATCCAACGTATATATTCATATACATGTTCGTAGAATTCAAATATCAAAGCTAATTCTAGAGTCAACCATATAGTGTATGTTTCTATGTAAAAATAGTCAATGAGAATCACTTAAAAAGTATAACATGCTGAGGTCAATGCTTCCTTCACAATCTTCAAGAAGTCTCTGACCTCAGTTTTCACTGTTGTAAATGTCTTCTGATGTTACGTATGATGTTTCAGAACTCTCATAGTCGTCTTGACTGCTTGAAGCAACATGCATCAAGTACTGTGCTCCATTTATAATATCATAAAACATGAGTCCCACCCTTCCCCCGAACCAACTTCCCAACTGACTCCCAACAAGATAACCTACCCGGCCAAGCCTTTGCTCACCCTGAAAACCACCTCCATAAGCACCAAATAAAGTTCCAATACCTCTCATGCACCCCTCAATAATGCTACCACCATAGTACAAAGCTTCGAAGAAGTCCCATCCTGAAGATAAGATGGGTCCAATAATCCGCTTTGCTTGTTTGGAAGCTAACTTTGCTGCTTTAGCTCCTTCCTTCTGTGCTTGTTTTGTGGCAGCATTAACATTTAGCCCCCCAGATAGGGCTTCATTCAAGGCATTTTCAATAGCCCTCTGCCTTGTGCTTTCTACATGTGCTCCTCTGAGATTATAAACATAAAGTTTTGCCCCCTCTTTTGCTGCACAGGCTAGTGTTCCAGAGCCCATGTCAAAGCAATTAATCCATGTAAACTTTCCACTCTTTGAAGAACTATCTTCTCCCACAAGCTTCCTGCATTGTTCGGCTGAATACCCATGAAAAGCTCAGAAACAGGCTAACAATAAATGGCAGGCATATATATATCATATATAGATAAATACAAGCAGAATACAGAGTTGCCTAAGGCCATTTGCAATGTACAAAAGCAGATGGAGTAAAAATTGACAATGTAGAAGCCTAGCATAGTAACTCATGTAACCCCAGTGTTAAATATCTGCTCAAAAACGTCTCAATCTTCTTTACTAGTTGGAAATCCATCCATTTACATTGATGTGCTGTCATTAATATATCAAATGAAGATAATGCTACCTAAAGAAATGCATGTAATTGAACATAATGAATAGATTATCAGTTGAATATGGCATGCATAATACTTTTTTGAATAAAATGTTTTGTTTAACTATTAAAAGGATCAATTATGTATATACAGAGCATTTTATACCCCCACCCGAAAAAATGTGGATTGCATTAAGCAGTCTCCATGAGGTACTAGCCTCTGGAACCTAAAAGCCTAGGTAGTTTAATAAGTTAATACTAATAACAAATAAAAAATTCCTTAAAGGCATAATAACCAAGTACATAAAAAATTTAACAAAATCTAGAGCCTGTTTGCCTGCACAGTCCATTTATAAACACAAGTTAAGCAGCAGAGGGAATCATGCCCATATCACGTGGAGGGTAATTTTTTTGTCCTTTGGGTCCAGTCCTCATCTGTCAACAGCAGGTCCAGAATCAGTAATGAGGGATCCCACCCATCATTATGCTACTCGGGCTCGGATGGCTTTTCAGCCTCTGCTTTTGGCCAAAGCAAGGTGCAGGAATTTGTTTCCTTGGGCTAGATAGGGACGCCAGCTATGGCATCTTTCTTAGTGCTCTCAAATAGCTTATCCTATACAATGGCCAGGTCATCATTCAGACCAACGGAACTGACCCAAGGGACCTTAGCAAGCAGAAGAATTAGTAGGGGTGGTTCCCTGTTCATGGTTTCAGAAGCACCACCCAAAAACATCAGTAGCTAATGCAGATGTGCCATCTCCATTTCCACCTTGAATACCTGACTGTGATCTGCAAATGAAGATGTATACATATCAAGGAGCCATCAAACCAGGTAAAGCATTTACCATGCTGAATCTTCCTAAACAATGATTCATTTCTTTGTTTTCAATCGAAGAAGAGAATTTAATAATATATATTTTAATATGCTGCATTGAAGCAACAGCCAAAAGAAATTTATCTCTTTAAAGGGTGGCTTTCCAGGAAATGGAGGAAGGAAGAAGCTCGCTGCCAAACATAGAGACCCATGCCCAGACTGACTGGGCAAACTTACAAAACCATAACAAATGCTTCATGGTGTCCAATTTTCCACATAAAGAGCATTTTGGTTGGGCAACCCACAAATGTGTGAGGCGCTGGCACAAAGCCAAGTTCACAAGGACAAATGACTATGCAAAGGCCTTCTTTGGCTTCACAAAAGACATCCAGATATTTCAAAGTATGAAAACCTAGGTTTTCTGTTTTGACTTGTAGCCACGAATTAGCAAGCCTGGTGTCTAGAATAGGCTTTGGGCACAACCATCTATATCCATCAGTGGGCCTATATTTCCTAAAGGCCTTCAAACTATTCCATCTCCAATACCTTCACCAAGCAACAAGTCCCTGAAGGCTGATCTTAATAAAGAGATTATCAGGGACCAAACCTTTGACATGCTCCAGGATTAGTCTGGGTAGGTTGCCCAGATGGAATTCGACCTTTAGATTGGGTCAAGTCTTCCAATCATGGTTTGGGTGTCAAAGAGATCAGTGATATATTTGGGGTCTCTCCAAAAGAGGAATCAATCCAAGGTCAAGAACCATGCCTCTTCTCCTAAAGTTTTACCATTAGATGGAATTCTTGTTAAAGGAGAGGCTTGATCTGAGTGAGTCACCTTTCCAACAAAGCTTTGGCTTGATAGCCTCCCAAGCATTCCAAATACTCTTAGCCACAGACATTCCTTTTATTTCTAAATGGGATGGGGTAACTAAAGAGTCTAGAGGTTCAAGCCTTTACAAGCACTTTTCCCCAGTGGAGATACAGAAATTATGCAGTTCCTAAGCAACACTTTCCATGTCACCTTCCCAGCAATCATCCAAATGATCCATTTAGCACATAGTGCATGTGCTTGAGTGAGAGTTCAGATAATCACCTTCCCTCCCCAATCTCTGGGAAGGCAACACAAGTTCCAGTTGACTCTATATAAGCTTTTTCTCCCATCTATGTTGGCCCAAAGAAAATTCATGAGTAATATTTTAGGTTTCGATAGGCACTGACAAAAAGGGATCTTACTGGAGGATTAGTAGACATGAGGAGCAACCAAGAGTTTTGTGCAAACCTGTAACTTAGCAACTAAAGTCATATGCTTGGTTATCCATTTTTCAATTTTCGTATCAATCCTTTGGGAGAGGTTTGGAATGTAAAAGGGATCCTGAGAAATTTAAACACCTTCCCAAGTGAAGTCAAGACCATCCTTGAGTTGCTAGCTAAGGCGGGATTTCTCGTGGAATTTCCCTTAAGCATTGGGTTTTAGCCTATTGAATCTTGAAACCTGAAACTCTATAAAAATATTGGAGACAGTCCATTGTGTTTTCCATTAAGTCCTGGTCCTCAAGAATGGAAAGGAAAGAATCATCAACAAAGTACTCATTAAGTTGTTCATGAGCATCTAGCTTGAGGAGAGGAATTTCTTTGATAAGGCCCCCATTTATTATGTTTTGAAAGAAATATCCCAAAGCCTCGGTAACCATGACATATAAGCAGGGGCTAGGGAGCAACCTTTGTGAATTGACCTAAACAAGCCAATGTCCTAAGACTTGGATGAATTGATGGAGAGGTAGGTCATCGCTTCTGCGAATAGGGTATTCACAAATTTTAGGAAGCAATGACAAAACCCAAAGTGAATTGAGCATGGCCAAGATGAAGGGCCACTCAACTCTATCATATGCCTTTAAAAAGTCAAACTTGATGAAAAGGGCATCTACGCCTAGGAACCGAACCTATTAGATTCCTTCATAAACATCAATAACAATATCTAGAATGAATCAGCCTTGAATAAAGTTTGTTTGTTCTAGTCACACAATATTAAGCAGGATATGATTAATGGCAATCAGTTTTGGGTTGCCTGGTTGGGAAAAAAACCTAATCAAACTTTTGTTGATATATTCCCCCAATGATTGCTTATGTATAGCTTTCTTATATACTTGTAGCCTCAGTTACCTTGTTTAAGTTTGCCAGTCCAAACAAAAATGATAAAATTTGTCATCGAATTCAATAAAGAAAATTAAGCAAATTCGATTCTAGCTTCACATATTCAAACAAAAAGCAAATACAAACATTTTTCAACTTCAAAATTAACCCAAAAATATGTCAAATTATATGTCAAGACCGAATACATACTTACATACAAAGCTCCTAACTAACATGACATGAGGACACGGGACATGGAAGACATGGAAATACGAGTATCCGAACAGAATACGACAACCCTAGAAACAGGACACTGTGACACAGAATAAGAATATATATAATTATATATATTAAAAATTTAAAAATTACAAATATAAAAATGAAATATAGACATAAAGATCCAACTTTTTTTAAAGTAGAACAACTGGAATCTCTTCAAATCTTGATTTTACCCTTCAAATGCACAATGAAAACCTGTTAAAGCTCTTTCCCTCTGCTGAAATGCTGAAATTGGAAAAAATGAATGACAAAGTCACTTTTTAAAGGCCCATGGGTCTCTTTTTCCACCCACGCGTGCCAGAAACATGGGACACAGTTAGGGCATGTGGCCTGTTTCCTAGATACAAACATACAATCTTGTATTTCTCTTTTTAAAGTTTAACAAAAAATGAATCTTAACATTTATTTTTGAAACTGATAAAAAATTGCCCATGACCAATTCAATTCACCACTTCTTGAGATTCAACAAAGTTGAGTTTTTTTTCCAAATCGCCATAAAAAATGACTAGGCTTGTAGCAAGTCATGCCCAACAAAATCCTATGTGGCCATTGAATTCATACAGAAAATCATCAAGTCCTGGAGATATATCAACCATTTCCATCATAATAGCTATCAGCTCATGCAAAGTCAACCCCTGGTCACATATCCTCTCATGTTCAAGTGACAAGTCAAGTGACAAGCCATAAGGGGCAACATCTAGGCACCTTTAGTTAACCAGTTCATAAATTGATTCCAATACGAGTCCAATCTAACTCTCAGCCGGTTCCAAGTCCAATTTCCACTTTTAAAACATTGCTATGATCACAATAAAATCATCAAGACCAACAAAATCCTATGTGGCCATTGAATTCATACAGAAAATCATCAAGTCCTGGAGATATATCAACCATTTCCATCATAATGGCTATCAGCTCATCCAAAGTCAACCCCTGGTCACATATCCTCTCATGTTCAAGTGACAAGCCATAAGGGGCAACATCCAGGCAGCTTTAGTTAACCAGTTCATAAATTGATTCCAATACGAGTCCAATCTAACTCTCAGCCGGTTCCAAGTCCAATTTCCACTTTTAAAACATTGCTATGATCACAATAGCAAATGGATAGACCATGATAATGAAAAATTCCGAAGAAGATGTGCATTGTGGATCTCCCAAACCACAGTGATACACGGATGCCTAAGCAGCATGAAGTGATGTATGAGCCCTGATCTTTGTCAGCCTAAAATCAAAATAATATACAAAATAATCATATGATGTCTTACAAATTTTTAGATTTCTGGTCAGGGGGACTCCAACTAGAACTTTTAACTAAGATTTTCATGGGTTAGCTACGGATCTTCCATTAGGGTTAGGGTTTGCAATCTACCAAGGATGGTTGGGAGTTTTCAAATGGATTTACTGATAGGTAGTACTTATAAATACTCGCATTGAGGCTTGCCGTAAGTTCATTTTGAATCGTTTGTATTTTTGTCGAAATCGTCATCTCCGGTTCAAGCGGCCCCTTTCATAGATAGGCAAAAGGGTTCAGGCCAATTCTTAATCAATTGTGCTCAATAATATATGTATGATTGAGTCCTTGTCTATTATTAATCAATTCAAGAAAGTTCAGATTGGCATCAATGTACCTAATCTGGAATTTGACAATGGTCAGATCATAACCATACTGTCTAAGTTCAAAGTCTCTTCAGAAAATAAAATCGCTGGGATCAAACAAAGAAGTGGGCATGCTTCAAGAAGTCCAGATGTCTTAATCAAATGTGAAATAATGAAAAATTGTATTCTTGAGCAATGAAGATGTGCCGAGCACCCAGCACCCATCAAAAAGGTAGGATACCGTCTAGCACATTTATGGCTAATTCCATACCCGATCCAATTTAACAGCCATTACAGCCCGTTATTTGATAAAACTAAACATATCACACTCTCAGGGAAATTGCCCCGGTAGAGGGATATCACCGCCCCTAGACCAATCAGCGAAGCCGTGGTCAAAGCCCCAATGGTACTTAAAAATATTAATATAACAAGCTACATGCAAAATGCGTACCTGTCATGCTAAGAATCGCAAGGCCTCCCACGAACAGCAGAAGCTGCACTTTTCTATTCTGTATATCCATCTTGGGGATGATTTGTCCCCGCCTAGTAAATTTCCTCAAATCACAGTGCCCAACAACGCGAATCTAAGTCGAGTCAACTACCTCTGAGAAAACTAATACACGCCACAAACCCAAAACGGTTGGCAAACCCAAGAGTTGAGGAAACAGAAACGTTGTAAATTCCAGTCAAACAAAGCTCGACAACAGTTTGAAGAGAAAAACAATTCAATTATTGTTGGTTGAGCATACCCTTTATTCAAAAGCTGGGCTTTGGTATATTCCGTCCTTTGCCAAATGTTGTTTGGCCACGGTAGTGTAAAGGCCACCACCATATCATCACATTACTATAGTTTACTTGTCTCGCCATGGTAGTGTAACGGCTATTACACTCGTCGGGATTAATGTTTGACATGATGAAAGTTTGAGCTCAAATCATTGCGGGTTAGAATTTGATGGTTCGGTAACGTTTTGTACGATCATGGTGACAATTTATTCTCATTGAGTGTTTTTTTTTAACATTAAGATTAGTTTAGGGTCGTGGTTTTCTCTCCAATTATGAAATAGAGCGATTAACCAAGAATTTCCAAAGATAATAAAAAGAAAAAATAAGAATTAAAAAATTATCACCACCTTAAATACATAATATGTTATTTATGTACTAATATATCAACATTAAGATTAGATTAGGATCGTGGTTTTCTCTCCAATTATGAAATAGAGCGATTAACCAAGAATTTCCAAAGATAATAAAAAGAAAAAATAAGAATTGAAAAATTATCACAACCTTAAATAGATAATATGTTATTTATGTACTAATATATATTCAATATTATAATATATTGTTTAATGTTATGAATTAATTTTATTTTTTAAATCATATTAAGTTGAATCAAATAAAAGATTATTTAAGAGAAAGTTTTGATGACCTTGTCAACATGAATGAAGTTTACTTATTATATTTTGGATTCTCATTGCATACATCTATATTCAATCATTTTAAAAATTAGATTCAAATAGAAATTTTCGATGGCATCATGAATATAGAAATTTTTTATGAGAATATAATAGATGAGGTTCATTGATTATAATTTTGAGTTCTCGTTGTGTGTTACTTTATATTCAAATATTACATAGAAAAAATGTATAGTATTTTTTTTAAATAGTATAATAGTAAATAACAAGGGGATAAAAGATGGCATTTATAAGTATTAAATGTATAATAAATATTTGATATTAAAAGTATTGTGTGGTATTTTTTAAAATTTTATTTATTAATTAAAAATTGTATGTGTGTATGTGTAATTATCATTTATAAGCTCATAATTGATTAAGGTTTGATTTTTGGGAAAAGAGGGCTCTACAATTAGGTTAGGTTTTGATGGCCATGGTTCCTTCCATGGTCGCCTTACCCCTTTCTCCCTTGAGATGTTATTTGTTTTAGCCTATTGAAGGTGATTTTAGAGGGTTTCCATGCGCTTGGAGTGGTGGCTCCACCTTCGCGCGATGACCCATTAGGTATGAGGCTCTTCCTGCGCTCTAATGGCGGCGGCGGCGATTTCTTTGCATTCCAGTGGCGGCGGCGGCGGATGACAGTGCGTCCTCGGTTCAGCAACGGAGGCAGCGTCGGATCTGGAGCAGTTCTACGGGATCCTTCTCCTGTGGCGGCGACGACTGCTTCCTTGAAGCAGTGTGGGATCAAATGGTTGGGCGTCCACGACAAGTATCTGATGGCGGCCCTTCCTGTCTTTTGTCAAAACGGCCTTCTGCGATGGTTGTTGGGGTTATCAAATGCTGGTGGCCCTGCTATCTACATGCATTTTTGGAATACCGTTCTTTGTCTGCATCAGTCGAAAATACATATGGTTTCTTTCTTATTTTTTGTTCAGCTCTTTACGAGCCGTTCTTTCTTTTGTATATGAGCCAATATTTGGCTGTCTTGAAATAAGGTGTATTAGATGTAGGTTTTATTTTGGCGGTGCTTAGGTACCTGCATTTTTATTTATAGGAAGTTGAAAAGCTGTTACAGGAAAGGACTCCTAGAAGCCCTTCTGCAATATGTAATTTTATTATTCTTAATGAAATTACGCTTTTTTCCTTGGAAAAAAAACTATCATTTATAAAAATTAAAAACACTTTATGTATATAGAATATAGTATAAGTTGATTAATGGTATAGTGAAGGAGTGGGGTATTTTGGGGGGCTTTGCGATTTTTCAGATGGGGGTTAGCAAGTAGTGGTACCGCAGTCAACAGGTGGGTTAAATATTTTTCTTAAAGGTTTTATTTAGAATGGAGGAGGAAGAGGAATTAACTGATTACTCCTTGGATCCTCTTGTGGGCGTCAATATTTGGGATGTGCCACTTGGCAAGCAAAAGGTGAAAAGTAGGGTAGGTGTGGAGATAGCGTTAAGTTCTCCTGAAGATAATCTTCCTAGAAAAGCGATGTTGTCGTTTTGGGGGGTATTTGTGGCGGTTGATCAGATGCCTACAAGGGTGGAAGCGAAAAACCTCCTCGTCTCCCAGGACCAGGCTTGGACCATGGCTGATATGGTGACTTCCCAACCTTGCGAATTTTGGTCTGGTGCCATTGGCTTGGTATCAACTCAGGCGGATGTGGATATGCCTAGCATTCTCAAGACCACTTTGTTGGAGGGAGGTGAAGGTTTTGAATCTCTACAACTTCTGAAAGGGTTTTTAGGGCCATGTCCTCAACTTTCAAGCCCTCTAGTCGATTTTCCTTTAGATCCAAATGGTTTTTTCAGCTTTCTCATGTGGAACATCTGATAACATCATCCGGGTCTCTGGCTGTAACTCTTTTGGTGGTGTTTTTCATACTTTGGTGGTGGCGATTGAAAGGAGTCAAGGACCCTTAAGAATTGAGAGTGGGGGATCCATCAAAGAGCAGAACCAATTTGTCTCGGTAGTGAAAGATGGAGATTGAAGGGTTCAAAAGAAGCAAAGGGTGTTAAAAAACAAATCCCAAAACCAAAAACTTAAAGTTGGAGAAGATATCCAACTCCACAATGTTGTTAAAATGACAAAGATGGCTATCACTAGTTGGGTTCAAGGGCATCACTTCAATGGTAAAATGCTCATAGAGTGTGTTGTTGCCCATTGGGAGCAAGGATTTGGATACACACTATAGGTCCTAGGGTAGGAAAAAGGGTGGTTCGCATTTATACTTCAAAAGGTTGAGGATTGGCAGTGGATTCTTCAAAAGAATTGGTGTATAGGTGCAGCCCCAATGGCTCTAAAAATTTGGTCCCCTCTCTTGGATGCTTGCAATGAGCATTTGGATATTGCTCCATTATGTGTCAGTCTTTCAAGTCTGCCCTTTGATTATTGGTCGTTGGATATGTTCAAGAGTATTGCAAACGTGCTGGGCAAATTCCTTGAGGCAGATATGTCCTTTGAAGAGACAGGTGAAATGTTGGTTGTCAGGATATTGGTTAGAATTGGTACGTCGGAAGGGTTGCAGGAGGATTTAGAAATTGAGAGGGGTCTATTGACCCTCATCCATAAATTGGATTATGAAGGGGTTCCTTTTTCGTTGTAGTAGGTGCCATCAATATGGGCATCTCATGGATTCCTACCATCTCCCTTTTCAGCTAAGGTAGCATACCAAGGCTGCTTATGACTCAAATAAGAGAGTGATAACCTCAAAGCTGTTAGGGTCGGGGAACAGTAACAAAAAGTGGCAAGTTCGAAGGGGATATGCGGAAAGAGCAGTTGATTGGGTGCAGTTAAGGTCATTAGATTCAGGTCAAAGGTTCAACGGTTTCTGACCCATTACTAGGTGCAAGTCATATAGTAGCTTCTAGAGAGGAGGTGTTTCAGAAGGATGATCATGCCATTTCTATTGAGTGCACCCCCTATTACTTTATTTCAGGTATGGTGGTCCTTCCTACACATCATGTTTCTTCTTGTTTCCCTTCACAAGATAAAAACAATGAACATCATACTTCAACATCAATTGTGGATTCACTGGTAACACTCACATTGAGCCCACCCACCTGCACCATTTCTTATCCCACCATTTGGGCAGATTGTATGATATCGCAACCATTGGCCACCTTGGATCATGAACCCTCAAAGGGCTCGGCGAAGAATCTTATTCGGTACAATTTTAGACCTTAGGCTTCTCAATCTGAGAGTCGGCATGTTGGTGGTTTGGGTAAAATCCCTGAGAGCCTCAGTGTTGGCAAGGGGTAGGGGAGAAAATCAAAATGATCAAAAGCTTAGGACAAAGCTAGGCTTGACTTAGCTTCAAGTAGACAAACTTCCATATTCGGGGCGCTTAGAGCAACGGGAACCCTTGATGGGGTTTCTAAATGAAGGTTCTTTCTTTCAATTGTAGGGGTTTGGCGAACCCATAAAAAAACATCATTGAGGAGATTGGTTCTTACAAGTTCTCCAGATATCATTCTTCTCCAGGAAACTTTGGGCAAAGGGGAACAAGTTGAAAAAACCCTAAAAATTATTTTTTAAGGACCAATGATTTATTGTTTTCGATGTGAGGGGGTGTTCTGGAGGTCTTGTAGTGGGATGGAATCCATCAATCATTAAGGTGACTGAAGGTTTGGGTTTTGAAGTAGGATTGGCCATTGAAGCACAAGTTGAAGTCCTAAAGCTGGAGTTAAAGGTCCTTAACATTTATGGGCCTTATGGTGATCGAAAAGTATTTTGGGATGAGATGGCGAGTAAATTTGTTTTCAGGTCCCTCAATCTCATTATAGGCGGAGATCTAAATTTTACTCTGGGTGCTTCTGAGGTGTGGGGACCAAAGGCTACTCTAGATCCCCTAACAAGTTATTTTCTCCATCTACTGGAATCAAAATATTTAATGGATATCCAGCCAATCAATATAAATCTAAGTTGGAGAAATATGAGAGCAGGTGAGGATAGAATAACAAAAATATTGGACAGATTTATGTTGAATGCTCGGCTGGTGGAAAGTCTGGTTAGTGTGAGGCGGTGGATTGGTAATAGGGGGGAATCATACCACATTCACATCTTCTTGGAAATCAAAGGTGGGGGGAAGAAACTCCCTAGTCCATTCAAGTTCAATTATAGTTGGTTAAAGGAGGACGATTTTGTTACTTTGTTGAAAGAGACTTGGCAGCCCCAAGACCCTAATTCACAAGCTTTAGCCTCGGTTGACCTCACTAACAACTTTAAAAATATGAAACAGGAAACGGTAAAATGGGCCCATAAGAAGAAACTTTGTGATGAGCAAGAGCTCAAATCGGTGGAAGAGTCTATACAGGTTATGAATGAATTTGAGGGGGGGGGTTCTAACCATTGATTTAAAGAATCTCCTTTATCCGGTAGAGTTTAAGTGTAAAAAAATTCTTGCAGAGAAGGAAGAGGCTTGGCATCTAAGACTGCGTGCCTTATGGCTAAGTTGCGGGATGAAAACACAATTTTTTTCCATGATTATGCAAAAGGGCACAAGTTGAGAAATATTATCTAGGGGATGCCAGATAGAGATGGTTTGGAGATATCCACTTTTGAAGGACTGGAAAATTTGGGTAAGCAACATTTTTAGTCCCTTTTTAAGGCACAAGAAAGAGCTTCAATTGCATAAATTATTCGGATTTCTTAGTGTTTCCCAAGTTTTGTTAATGAAGATGACAATAGAGATTTAATGGAGGAGGTTTTAGCAGATGAGTTAAAAGGGGTCTTTCATCGCTTCCAAAAGGATAAAATCCTAGGTCCATATGGATGGTTAGTTGAATTCTTCCTTGAATCATTCGATACACTGGGGGAGATCTTATTCGAGTGGTGGAAGACACTCAAATTATAGGGATATTTATGAACTCTTTTCACTCTACTTTCATTACTCTCATCCCTAAAGTCGACAATCTCGCCACCTTTAAGGAATTCGGGCCAATCTCCTTAGCCAATGGTATTTACAAAATAGTGGAAAAAATCATTGCCAAGAGGTTAAAGGATATGTTGTCAAGGCATATTTCAAAGGAACAATTTGGGTTCTTAGAAGGTAGACAAATTCACAAAGCTATTGTGGTGGAGCAAGAGGTATTTCACAACCTAAAATCCAAAAAAGAGAAAGAAGTTATCATCAAAATTGATTTGTCCAAGGAATATGATAGAGTAAATTGGCTCTATATTAGACTTCTTCTGTTCAATTTAGGTTTTGAGGTTCCCTTCATAAACTGGATTATGAGTTGCATTACCTCGGTTTCATTTGCAGTGTTAATCAACAGCTCGGCCTCACCTTTCTTTACAGATGAAAGGGGGTTATGTCAAGGATGTCCACTCTCTCCATTATTATTTTTGTTGGTAGCTGAAGGATTGAGTAGATATTTGATTGAGGCCAAAAGGACAAGAATTTTAAAAGGAGTTTGGATTTCACAGCTTCTTCATATTACACATTTGTTTTTCGTAGATGACATTCTAATATTTTGTGATAGATCAAGACGAGATACAGATAAAATTGTAAGCATTATTGATTTGTTTTGTTAAGCAACTGGGATGATTATCACTATCTTAAATTCCTCTCTTTCATGTGTCAATATGGAAGAGGATGATGTAAGGTATTACAAAGCCAATTTTTATTTTCCTCCAATTGATGGGGGTTAAAAAATGTATTTATATTTTCAAAAGCTTTGGCTGCCAAGGGGGTTTGGAGATTATTAATTACCATAGTGTTGTGGAAAGAAGTTGTAGAATAAAATTATATTACCTTGATATCGATTATTGTTTGGGTTTGATCTCCTACTAAGAAAATTAACAATGCCTCTATTATTTGGAAAGCCATGGTAAGGTTTTCCGATCTCATTGGTGATGGTATTGCTTGGAGGATTAGAAATTGGAATAGTGCGAGGATTAGTATGGATTTGTGGCCAGGTATCAGGGCTAGACATCTCCTCCCAATGAATTTAGTTGAAAGACTTCAGGATTTGGGTTACTTTACCTTAAATCAAGTGGTAGATTCGCACACCTCCAATAGGCGGAGTTATGGTTGGCCTTTAGCTAGAGAAATTAGGCTTGAAAATGTAGACAATGTTATGTGGGATGCATACATAAGCTCATTGAAGGAGACACATGTATGCATCAGAGCAAATGAGGAAGAGTTGATTTGGGATCATGCTTCCTCTGGTTCTTATAGTCCAAAACAAGGCTATATCCAACTAAAAATTGACACCTTCAATAGAGAGGTTATCTAGTGGTGGAAGAGACTGTGGAAGTTGAAGTGACCTTCAAAAGCATGTCCACTCATGTGGTGTCCGTTGGAAAACAAAGTTCCAACTTGGGATCATATTCAAAAAAGAAGATTGGAAGGCACGGGTTGGTGTTCACTCTGCAAATTGGACGAGGAGACTGTAATGTCCCTCAGGGATATCAGAGTGTCTAAGGGACATATCATTAGCTCTATAAGGCTAATTACTTGATTTTTAGTCAGCAGATAAACCATTAAATTTTAATTTCCATTTTTCAAAAACTAATTGCGACACAAAATCCAATAATTTAATATAAATTCATTAACACATACAACATTTGATCTAAGGGACGGGAAGGCTTCTTAACATCATATAAAATCATCAAACCTTCAGTCCAAGCCATATCATATATGATAACCACTTCTAAAGGCTAATTATTCTTAATCACAGTTAACTAGTAATTAAGGTGTTAATTATGATGATTAATGATACTGAGTGCACAAATGACGACACTTATCACAAATCCAATTGTTTAAAAATAAACATTGATTATCAATTCTAATGGATTAATAACATCTAATTACGTGTAAATAAGGCCTAATTATACAATAATTAATCATGGTAATTACAAATGAGAGTCCACAAGACTAGTTAACTAGTTTTCCAATAAAAGCAGTTAGTCTTACACAAAATCAACTTGTAACCATGCCATTAAACCAAAAATAAACCCTACATCCATCACCAACATAATTATTCATGCACGTACATCCAATTAAAGTTTTATTTGCATGTCATTCCAATTGCACATAAGGTGATCTTTTCCATCAATTCCAATGAAACTAGTTAACATTCACCGCAATGAATTGAGTCCAAGTAACTGAACCAAAATGAAATGCATACATAAGTAAAGGATAACACCGGATAATTATCCACCTACAAAAAAAAACATGTTAGAAGCTATAACACCCCGTTTTGACATTTCTACCTAAACTACTATTATATGTCGTATTTTCTTGATTGTGAGACTTCGTCGGTTTGACGACAATGTGGACATATGGTTCTATTATTTTGCTGATATATGTGTGTGTGTGTGTGATGTTAGTATTTTGATCGGTAGTCATGTTTAGTTATGTATAATGTGTTGACAACATCAACAATCATATTAGATCCATTGAATGCACTTCAAAGTGGTGAGCATTATTTAGGAAGGATGGGGCTCCAAGAAGTGATTAAACCTAACGGCTGATCGTTGGATCTTTTTGGCTCTGTGAAGGACAGGATTTGTACTGTGTCGCTTGGTAGAGCGTCTGCAAGATGGTGAGATCACAGGGGAGGGGCCTTTCCCCTTCTCTGATGCAAGATAAAGCTAATCATAAAGAGATTACGCCATTACAAACTCAGGTGGAGGGAATCAGAGGAGAGGGTCTAAGTCCCTGGGGAGAATCATGAGGCAGTGAAAGGTGAATTGGGACAGAGGTTCTGTATCCCCAAATCGAACAGTACCCCAGCTATTTCGGTGAACCCTACATGGGTAAAGGAGAGAATACAGCATATGACGGACCATGCCTTGATAGGGAAATTTATGGGTATATGGCCTTCTGAGAAAGCTCTAACATGGTGGATTAACTCTACTTGGAAACCGAAAGGGCACTTTGATCTCTTGTTGGGATCTAAGGGTTTCTTTACAGTGGTTTTCCTTAATGTGGAGGACAAGGATCGTATTTTTGAGGGAGGACCCTATTTCTACTACTCTGCTGGTTTATTCTTAAGAATGCGGAAGGATCATTTTAATCCGGATAAGGAGGACCTCTCAATCACCCCGGTATGGATTAGACTCTATTCGTTACCAACATAATACTGGGATCTGGACATTCTGAAAGCTATTGGAGTAGATTTGGGTCATTTTGTTCAAATATCTAACCAAACAAAGCAAGGAAGGTATGTCTCGTATGCTCACATCTGTGTTTATATGAATATTTCCAAAACCCTACCAGAGGGGATCACTTTAAACTGGGAAGAATCTGAATGGTTTCAAACCCTTGATTACGAACATATCCCTTTTCGATGTCGACAGTGTCACACCCATGGACATCTGGACCGGGACTGTCATCTTAACCTCCCCGTGGCAATCCTTGGTAGCAACACTCAGGAGCAACAAGATATGGATGGTTTTGTTAAACTACCAAATAGGAGAAGAACAGGGAGGAGACATAACGACCCAGATTTGGGGAAAAAGGAAGTCACTCCTAATAGTTTTTGCGCCTCTGGATCCCGATTTGTTAGGAACCCCAACTCCCTTGATGCAACATGAATCCTCACAACAAGAATTTGTACCTACAGAGGTGGTGATAGAGATTAGCAATATAAACAAATCTGATAGAAAAAACCTTCTTGAAGCAGAGCGTATGGAAGAGGATCTGGAGGAGATGGAACTTGGAGACCAGGATCTTGATAGCATTGAAGAGGCTTGCAAAAACATTGAGGTTCACATTATTTCTGATAATTAACTTCAACTATTGAAGGAAGCTATACTGAAAACTAAACCTACTCCTAGCCTGGGGATTGGACCATTGAAACTGAAGGAGAACAAAAGGAAGTTCAAAGGAGGATCGAAGAGGGAGAGGAGGTCGAATAAGGACCAAATAGGGGAGATTGGGGCAAGACTGGTAGACTCTGGCCAATACCCTACCATATAGGAAGCTCTTCTCTCAGCTAGATAGTGTGCTTGATGAAATTTTTATCATGGAATATTCGAGGGACCAATGGTCCTCATAAAATTAAAACTCTAAAGAGTAAGATTATGAAGGAAAAACCTAATGTAGTCTTGTTACAAGAAACGAAGTGTTCTAGAGCACAACTGGAAGTGAATGCTCATAATCTTTGGAAACAGTGTAAAAGTATGGCGATTGATGCCACTGGTCATTTTAGAGGTTTGGAGGTTCTGTGGATCCAAGGAAAGTGTCCCTTTCAAACCTTCTTTCTACAACTTTCAGCCTTTCTGCGGAATTTCATGTTTTAGGCTCTAATTGGAAAGGTATTCTTACCAATGTGTATGGGCCTAGTAGTTACCCTGAAAAATGAAACTTCATCAAGAAGATGACTAATTTGAGGAGAATGTTTGAAGGAGCCCACTAGATCTTAGGAGGGGACTTCAATATGATCAGGTTTCTGTCTGAGAAAAAAGGTGGTAGAAGAATCCTTACCCCCGAAAATACTCTGTTTGATGAGTTTATTGAGGCAAGTAATCTGATTGATGTGGATCTAGGGAGCAATGTTTTTACTTGGAACAATAGACGAGGAGGGGAGCATTTGGTGGTTGCTAGGCTAGATAGATTTCTTCTATCTGAAAGTATTATGCTACTTGGTGGGACTCTGACTTCTCGCCCGATTGCCTCTTCCGGTTCCGACCATTGGCCTGTGTCCCTTATGTGGAGCAATACAGGGACGAGAATGACCAAGCCCTTTAGGTTCGAGAAATTTTGGTTAACCCACAAAGACTTTCCAACCTGTGTGGAAGATTGGTGGCATTCTATTATTCCCCCTACAAGAACTAAGATGTACTGTTTTCAACAAAAACTGAAAGTGCTTAAACAAAATATCAAAAAATGGAATAAAGATGTCTTCGGGAACATTCTATTAGAAAAAGCTAAGCTTGAATTAAAGATGCAACATGTCTAGGAAAGCATCATGCAGATAGGTGTGACCCCTGAGCTAGCCTTAGAGGAAAAGAATCTCGCAGATCAACTTCACCAATGGCAGACGCAAGAAGAACTCTTGTGGCAGCAGAAATCCCGTAATCTTTAGTTGAAGGATGGGGATCAGAATACGAAGTTTTTTCACAGAGATACCATTCAACATAGACGACATAGCCAAATCTGTAACCTGCGCAATTCTGATGGGGTGGTAGTGGAATCCCATGAGGGAATAGAGCAGAAACTGGTCAATCATTTTAAGGAGGTGGTTATGGAACCACATTTGGACCGAATCAGGGCTTGTAGGGAAATCAAAGCTGCTATTCCTCGACTTATTACTGATGAGCAGAATGAGATGCTTATTCGACCTATTGAATTCCAGGAAGTTGAGACAGCCATAAACCAAATCGAGGATGGGAAATCCCCTGGGCCTGATGGTTTTACTGCTAACTTCTTCCATTATTTCTAGTATTTGATTAAAAATGAATTTTGGCAGGTGGTGGAAGAATCCTAGAGAATGAGAGGTGTTCTCCCTGCTTTGAACTCTACCTTTCTCACCTTAATCCCCAAAAATCCAATGGCTGAGAAAGCTGATTTGTTTAGATCGATTTCCCTTTGTAACATCATTTATAAACTCATCACTAAAGTCCTTGCTAATCAGCTCAAACCCCTTCTTCCCTCCTTGATCTCTTTGGAACAATCAGGATTTGTGGAAGGCAGACAAATTATGGATGGCTTTATCTTAGCTCAAGAGGTTCTTCACTCCTTGTGGAGTACTAAGAAAGTTGGGATGTTGTTAAAATTGGATTTATCCAAAGCTTATGATAAACTAAACTAGAATTATATGAAATAAATTATGAGCTCCTTTGGTTTCAGTGATGTTTGGATTAAATGGATAGCCAACCTTAACTCCACTGTTTTCTTCTCCATCCTGATTAATGGGCATCCGTTTGCAGTCTTTAAACCCTCTCGGGGTATTTGACAGGGAGACCCTCTCTCGCCCTTTCTCTTTTTGATTATGAAGGAAGGACTCAGAAGGCTCATCTCTCATTTAGTTGAACATGGGAGCATTAAAGGTTTTCAGTTCCCTCCCTATGAGAAAGCTATAACTCACCAGCAGTTTGTGGATGACACTCTTCTTATGGGATACTCCTCAGTCCAGGAAGCCAGACAAATCAAGAAAGCGCTGAATATCTTTTTAAGAGCCTCTGGGCTTACCATTAATATGGATAAGTCCCTGGCTTTTATCTTTAATACTCCTCCTATAAGTCAGAGGAATATTATAAGAATTTTAGGTTTCAAAAAGAGCTCCCTTCCAACCAAATACCTTGGTGCTCCTTTGTCGGATGGTGTTTTAAAAAAGGCTTCCTGGGAAGACCTCTTAAATAGAATGAAATATAGACTCTCTAACTGGACGCTAAGATCTTTGAACTTCCCGGGAAGAGTGGCTCTTGTGAAATTTGTGCTGCAAGCGATGCCTTTATATCTTTTTTCTATTTTGGCTGCACCTAAATCGGTTATGAAGAACATCAGGAATATCCAACGCTCCTTTTGGTGGGGAGGCACGGTGGACCACCGGAAATGGCCTTTGGTTGATTGGGAAACTCTGTGTAAATCTAAGCCTAAAGGGGGTTTAGGTCTAAGAGATCCGGAGAAACTCAGTACTGTGTGTGGAGCTAAAATCTGGTGGCACTGGCTTACTCATACAAATGAGCAATAGGCTAGCTTTTGGGGAAGGAAGTATGCTTTGTTGACTGCTCAACAAAACTGGGTTCTGGACGATGGACCGAAGAAAGGATCTCACATCTGGAATATGGCGCGGGATGGAAGTGAGTTAATCAGGAAACGCAGTTTTTGGGAGATACAACAAGGGTCTTCAGCCAATCTATGGTCGGATGCCTAGCAACAAGAGCCTACTCTTCTGTCCCTGGTGAATGATATCCCCGTGGACTCCCCTGTTTTGAACCATAATTGGCTAACGGTTAATTGCTATTGGCAGGAGGGTCAGACTAATAGGGGTTTTCATATCTGGAAACCGCTTCCCTAGTGGACGGACAACTATGGGGATGATATGGGAAGGAAAAACTATGACCTATTGATACACCGACAGATAAAAACTCAGAGGGGTATGGATATTTTAAGGTGGGGTTACCGCCCTAAAGGCATGTTTACTATTAAGGAAGCATACTCTCTGCAGACCATCCCTATGGATCAAACTGTGGGTCGTATTTGGAAGTGTCTGTGGGGATCCAAAATATGGCCTAAAATTACTTCCTTCCTATGGTTGGTTTTGGAAGGCAGAATTCTCACATGGGATAATATCGTGAAGAGAGGTTTTGAGGGACCTTCATTCTGTGTCATATGTGGAACACATGGTGAAACGATAGCTCATCTCCTGGATGGATGCAGTTTCTCCTTAGCTTTATGGGATGAAGGAGCTATGATCTTCCGCCTGTCTGATAGAGTTAGGACTGACCCTGGAGAAACTATTAAACGGTGGAGGGAAGACCCCTTCCAAGGGATAATTCTAAATCGGGTGTGGCAACTTTTTCCTGGTTTTCTCCTATGGGAAGTTTGGAAAGAACGCAATAACGTATATTCACAAGAAAACAACATACCTACAAGACGGTCTGGAGGCATATCCAGCGCGAAATCACTAAGAATATTCAATTAACTGTTAGGACTGAACAAGATATGAACATTCCGGATAGTGAGCTGAGCATTCTACATACCCGGGGCATTAGGGCTCTCCCTCGATAAGTCAGAAGCCCCCATCCTCGTAGTAATTCTCCTGATAGTCCATTGGTTTGGTCTCTACCATTATCGGGATGTCTCAAGTTAAATTTCGATGGGGCATCGAAAGGAAACTCGGGTACTGCTGGGTATGGTGGTGTTCTGCGCGATAACCAGGGCAAGGTTCTGTATAACTACTATGGGTATCTGGGCCGTGAGATTAACAATGTGGTTGAGTGTGAAGCAATGTTGCAGGGTTTGTGCATGGCGGTTTGACATGGATTAACTTGTTTAGTCGTGGAGGGGGACTCTAAACTGCTTATCCAGATCACGATAAATATTTGCAATGGGACTCATGAGGCTAAGCTGGCACCTTCATGGAGGCTGGTGTGGCGTCTGACTTGTCTTGGAGAAATCATTATGTCACTTAACTCCGTCACCTTCCATCATGTTTGGAGAAGTGCCAATAGTTTGGCGGATGTACTGGCCAACCAAGGTGCCAGTCCTCAAGGTGAAGGAATATGGGAAGATGTGGCCTTTGAAATGCCTTCGGGAACGTGCCACGATAAGTGCATGAAGATTGCTAATAGTGACAGAGGTACTAAGGAATATACAGCTGGCCGCATTACTACGCAGAGAGACGATGGTATGTAACAGCAGGTACACTACTTGAGGTAGAATTGACAGGCGACATTCTGGTAGTCTTAGAAACAATGTCACTATCCGTTCATCCGTATATTTTTCTTTATCTGTGTTAATTATGTTAGGAGATCTGGAGCGTGAGATGTTAATGGAAGATCGACCTCTCATGATTAAACTGGGTGATGTTGATAAGGGTTATGCTGATATGATGAAGGATAAGGACGTGATTAATTATTACAGAGTTCGACTCATTATGGCGGACTTAATGGTTTTTTTGGGGTGGCAATCCTTTAAATTATGTTATCAGGAACGAAATCAGTAATCGTGGATATAGCCCCAGAACTGCTTGTGCCTTTTTGAGTTTGATTGTGTCTACTTGTTGGGTGGAGTGTGGTAGTAAGGAAGCTGTGAACATGCCTCTGAGAGGGAGACCTGCTAGGTGAGGCAGACGGACGTAGGGTGAGCCGAGCAATGTAGGAAGGGGCAATTTGTTTCAGGTTGGTCCTAGTCGGGACCAACAGAGCGCTGCTGCTATTGCAATTTTCTTTCGACGATTATTTCCTCAGGAAGTGTAGCATGATGTGGAGGAATTAGAGTAGAACCTATGGTGGATGGTGGGGGAGCAGAAGTTTCCTTTGGAGGCTATTGCTATGGCAGACTGGATTCAAGACCCTAGGAATACCAGGGGTGGGATGGAATTATAAAATCGTGCCATGGTAATGTTGTGGGTTACCAAGACACTCATTGCCCAGACATTGGAGGCGAGGATGGATATCTTGTCAGGCTCTCAGAGGATGATGAAGATAGAGGAACGCTGTAGTGCTCATGCGGAAGAGACGAGTTGGATACACATGAAACTGGATGCTATGGAAGCGGACACGTGGATCTCTTTCCTAACTCGACCAAAAAAGGTTGAGAACCCGAAAGAGATTAATCTCTGTGGCAAGGTTTCGGCGAAAGATGTGCCATCAATGGTAGAAATCAAGGATGAGGCCGTTCCGGTGGGATAATTTATTTATCCTTCCTTTCATTTTGTGATATGTTACTGGTTCTGTGTTGTTGTTTCAACATGGTAATGTTTAGGCCGGTTATAGCTTCGGCTTGTTTCTGTTTTGGTATGTTCCTTTTTCGACTTAATGGCTTGATTTTGGTTCTCTGTTGTTGGGTTTTCTTGGTGGGTGATGTCTGTTCTTTCGGCATCCTCTTTGTAATGGGGGTTCGGCGTATTGTCAGTCGGGGTATTTGGGGTAGAACTGGTAGTATTTTGATAGTTGACAGTAAGTGGTTAAGCCTTACTAGTTATGTTCAGGATAGGTTTGTTGCTGATCTCTAGTTCATGTTGAGGGATCATGCTGATTTTAGAAAGGGGGGTATTGATCTCAGAGGTTGTTGCTTAAGCGCCCAGCATATTGTAAAGACTTTCAATGTATTTTTGATCCTCATGAAATAGAATGATGGTTCATTTTGCTTAAAAAAAAGTTATGTATAATGTGTTAATTATGTCTCATATATGCAAATTACTGAATGATGGGTACGTGGATACTGCTACAGTTATATGTTGAATAAATGAATGTTATGCCAGGTGCATGGTGAATAAATGAATTTAATGTTGTTATGTTATGATGAAATGTATGTGTACATGTTGACGATTTATGCACGATATTCTAGACTGTATGTCAGAGACTAACTTACAGGTTAAAAGGATAAGTAATAGCTGGATCCCACGAGCTGGGAGAGCCTCGTGGACATGGAATTCGAAAGATAAATGGTATGCGAGTGATGCATTATTTACTTTCGCATGTTTATTATGCTGTTTATTATGATGTATGGGTGGGGTAGGGTTTTAGGAAACTCAACATCCCAGATTGGTTATATGATGACAAATTGAGTACAAGTGCAACACAGTTATTATGTCGGGTAAACATAGTCCCTTGTTCCATTAGGGGGGTGAAGGCTTTACCCATCGTTTATCCCCAAAACCCAAAGTCATGGGAGGGTTGTGCTACAGTGCGCTCCCCAAGGTGTGTGATGATGACTTGTGGTTGCCTACTAGGGAAGCTTGGTCGATGTAGTCGACACTTCCGTTTACGGGTTCTAGTTGGAGCCGGTCATGGCTTGACACTTCAGGGTAGTCTAGTAGCGGAAATGATAGGATGTGGAAGTTAGTTGTGATTTAGGTAGATGATGTAGGTAGATAGGTGTAGCTTGAAGACATGATGAAAACGAGATCTAATTGTGTAGGTGGAAAACCATTGATTGATTATGTGTTGTAACTCAGTAATGTATGAATTGGCGTAACTTAATAAGATGCAGTTAGGTAAAAGACTGTACCTTGGAAACTATGTTGAACATGTGTCAATGAACAATAAATTCCAAGATTATGATTGATGTATGTGATTTAGTACTATTAGTGAACTTACGTGAGGTATGTAAGCAGTAGCTACGCTTACATAACTCCCCTACATATTTATAAATTGCGTGAAATATTGTTGAATAATAATGTTAATTATTGTCGATTAATAATTAATTATTGTTGACTAATGTTAATAATGTCGATTAAGTTTAATAATGATGATTAATGTTAATTATTGTCAATTAAGGTTAATAATGTTGATTAATGTTAATAATGAATATTAATGTTAATAATGTCGATTAAGGTTAATAATGATGATTAATGTTAATAATGTAGATTAATGTTAATTATTGTCAATTAAGGTTAATAATGTTGATTAATGTTAATAATGTAGATTAATGTTAATAATTCTCGATTACGGTTAATAATGTTGATTAATGTTAATAATGTAGATTAATGTTAATTATTGTCAATTAAGGTTAATAATGTTGATTAATGTTAATTATTGTCCCTTAATGATTAATTATTGTTGATTAATAAACAAGTTACGGTTAATTTACGTAGTAAATAATGCATTTGGTTAGTAATGCTTAATTGAATGTTAATGAGTTTGATTAGTAGAGACTAAGAGTTAAATGTTAAAAGGGGATTGTAATGTTAGTAAGGATAATATTAACTTGGAAGGGTAAGATTAATTACATACCAAACAATATTAATTAATTAATTAAAATATAGAGATAAGGTTTAACTAATATATAACCGAATTTATTATAATTATGTCATAGTTGTTAGAACCATGGTGTAAATTACAAATAATACCATATGCCATTATTTAACAAGTTTTTAAATTGTATTTGAGTTAATTAATTATAATATTAATTAAATTGTGAAATATTGAGATATGAGTCAACGAATGATTAAGGGAATTAAACGGATTAAAATTATTTGAATGAGAAGTGATGGTTGGCAGGTGACCCAACCAACACATTTATAATATTTCAATTCTTAATGGCAGTCATGGGGGATGGGATCGAGGAAAGACTTTGAGGGAAAAAATTAATGGGGGAGATAGGGGTATGAATGGTAGAGGTAAAGAGTCGAAAATGAGGAGGATAAGGTCAAGAGAAGGAAGGAGAGAAGAGGATCTTCACCTTAGGTTATTTTGGGAAATTTGGAGCAGAGATAGAAGAGAAATTACAGAGCAGAGAAGAAGGGGGATTCTTGTTGGAGAATTTACAGTGGGGTTGAACTGGTTGGCTTGTACTCGGTTTGGGCTCGGGAGTCCAAAGGGGTACCTTTGGAGCTTGGTGGTTGGTGAGACCTCTTCGGTTCGTAGCGTGGCAGCTCTGTTTGGGTTGGTTGAGTTTCAGGGTTTTGGGAAGATTTTGGTTGCAGGGCTACTGTAGGACATACAATAAGCAGGGCAATAAAAGGGAGCAGCAACAAAAGGGGGAATCTACTAGCTATTTAAAGGTACTTGTCCTATAGGTATAATGATCATTCGTGGATCATTCCTACTTCTATCAAATTATTATTTCAAGTTATGAAAATAAAACTATTGTGAAATTGTACATGTAGTTATATGTTGTTATAACTGCACACACGTAGTAAATGTTAGAAATAGATAAAAAGTAAATATGTTTATAGCAAACCAGTAAATGTAAATCTGATATATTTTACAGGCATAGAAATGGAAATAAAAACATAAGTTAGAAAACTAAAATCGAGACTTGAAACAAATGAGAAAACGGAAGGAAACATGGATTTATGATTAAACTTAGTAAATTTAGGACTTGGGTCCTTACACATGGTATTAGAGCCATGGTTCCAAATCTGGAACCAGAGGGCTTACTACAACTCCTATGCAAGTATTTACAGTGGCGGAAGCTTTAGACCTACAAAGCAAAAGGAAAAGATTTACAAGTTAGTGAAAACTTGTCGGTAGAAATATAATAAATGTCATAAGGGTTCCTGCTATGATATTACTCATATTATCTTATTGTTGCAATTGTAATAAAATATATGTATATATATAAATAATAAACATATAATTCCATAAATAAGGGAATACATGCCGGAATGGAACAAAGTAGGGTTAAAAAAAAATGGAAGAGTATAGGGTAAACTATATATATATATATAACAAGAAAATTTTAAGCCAAAAATTTCTTTATATATATATAAACCAAAAAAAATTTATATATATGAAAAAAAAACTCTAAGTTCAATTTAAATTTAAAATTAAAGAAAAGAACATATATCTATTATTTTTTTTTATATATATATACATATATATACAAAAAAAGTATTATAAAATAGATAATAAAAAATATCTTGAACTATATTAATTTTTTTTTTAAAAGCATTGAAATGTTATAAAAGAAATTTGTTTTTACATTATATAAAACAAAAAAAGGGGGTTAATTGAAAAATTAACACAAATTTTGTTTTTTTTTTGTTTTTTTTTCATTACATAGTAAAAAACTAAAAACTAAAAAATAATAACAAAATTTTTGGCCATGTCTGGCCTTAGCGCTGCGGCCATGGCTGGCCCGGCCTACATCCCACGGGGCTTGCGGCCTGGGAAAGGCCGACTAGCAGCAGGCTACGGCCATGGCGACCCAGCCAGCAACCCACGGGGCTTGCATCCTAAGCAAGGCTGGACAACAGCAGAGCTGCGGCCATGGATGCCCGGTGAGCAGCTCATAGGGCATGACCTAGGCGTGGCTCGGCCAGCAGCCTGAGCTGCGGCCTTGAGCACGCCGACCAGCAGCTAGGGCCATGGAAGTTCTGAGAATGAGAAAAAAAAAAAAATTGTAAACACACAATTCCTGATTGTTCAAACCAGGCTGTAACTATTCAAGTATTATACAATATTAAGAATACTTAGCACACAAATACCTCTGTTTGTAATGGCTTGTATTCGACAACTCCATTGCTGAAGCTCGTTGGTGAGCAAGGCCCAAATTCTAGACCTTTGGGAATGGTTAGCAAAGCTCCTCCATGTTTGTGTTCAAACTCCCTCGCCATTATAACTTGAGTACACCGCACAGGAACGATACCATCTTCGCATGAGGGAGGGAGGCCGTGGGTGCGGTTTTGCGCAGGGAGAAAGGATTGCGCAAGAGGGAGCCCATATCCTGCGTGGAGAGCCCGCATGCCTGTGAAAAAATAAAGGATGGAGCCCATTAAGCCGTGGTTGTCCCATCCTGAGTAAGGAATGAAAGAAAAAAAGTGTGAAGACAAAAAAAAAATATGAACAAAGGGAGGGAGGTTTACCACGTTCTTTTAAGCAGTGGCTGCCAAGAAGAGGCCACATGCATTGGGAGGTTCTAGAGCTCACAAGAAGGAGATAGGTGCCTCCCATGCAATGCAGGTTACAGGCCTCCCCGGATGAGGATGCGTGACATTCCACTAAATTCGACAGGAGGATGTTAGGGTTAGGGTTATTGCTTTATTTATTTATTTTAATCTATTTAAGTTATTTAAAATTCTTTTATATTATTATTTATTGCTTGAAATTATTTCATTTATCTAAAATGTATAATGTTTATACATGGAAAGTATATATAGGATAATAAATAATAATAGAGTTAAAAATAAAATAAGAATAAGGATAATAATAATAATATATATTTATATTTGAACTACATAATTAAGAATATGGATTAATTAATCTTAAGTATATATATTATAATTATTCTTAAAGCTTAATATAAGATTGAAATGTCATTTTGGGATGAAAAAAAATGCTAATTAGTTTATCTTAGTTTAGCACTAATTAGTTTTAAAAAAATGCTAAATAAACACTAATTAGTTTATCTCTTCTTGAAAAGGCTCATTGCCGAAACTTCAACGTATAGTTGAAGAGGCAAGATGGACACAAAATCTCAAAAACGAGACACCACAGAGACCAACTTGATGAGTTGATCGCTAGGACACTGATTCTACTCCATAATAGATATGTTAAATAAACACGACCCTAGACTTAAAACTTAGGTTATGCTATTATTAAATTATTAAATTATTAATTATTAATGAGATTACTATAAGGGTATGAACGCAAATTAATAATTAAGGTTTATTTTAGTATTAAAATGCTAGTATAATGTTAATGGAGTTCGGGTTAAGGTCAATCAAGGCGGAAATTTCATTAATAAAGGGTTATTAATGAGAAACGAGGCAATAAACATTAATTGAATTTCATATAGGGTTGAGTTTGCGACTAATGGGGATTGCATGGAATACGGTACATGAATTATGTAGAGCTATTGTAGTAGATTTAGTACCAGGTGGCCTCAAGATGGCTTGATTGAAACGCCCAGAACTATAGCTCTTAGAGTAAAAACGCCCGTAAAAAAAAAATCGTCCGACGCACCATTTTGGATTAACAGTTGAGTTTAATAGTAACATAGTCCCAATGTCATCATATACTAATTATCATGTTATGCCATGCTACAGGGATAAACATGGTAAGGACGCGAGCAGGTCGGGGGCGAGGTCAGGCGACGACATTACCTGAGCCGAATGTGCCGGCACCATCGCTAGAGACCATCCTTATATTGCGCTCACTGGAAGCAATAAACGAAACACTCTGGGGACTACAAAGAAGAAGTGTTACCTCAGAAGTGGAAGTGAACACGGTACCACGACCTCCGCATCAGGATATCACAAGGGAGCTTCAAAAGATAAGGATTCCATAATTTTCAGGGGGTCGAGTAGGGATATAGGCTAAATCTTGGTTGGAAGAGATGACCAGGTGCTTAACCTTACAAGAGTACACTTCCACGTCCAAGTCTAAGATCGCAATATTTCAACTTAAGGGATTTGCTTTGAACTGGTGGGGGAGCCAAGAAAGGCAGCTATAGCTTACACTTGACACGGTCCCATGGGAACTATTTGTGGAAAAGTTCAAAGGGAAGTACTTACCCGCATCCCACCAGGAAGAACAAGCAGGGGCTCTTCATGCCTTAGTACAAAGGCATCTATCCATGGAGGAGTATGAAGTAAGGTTCATGGAATTAGTCAAGTATGTTCCATACTTGGACAATGACGAATGCTAGGTTGAGCCCTTTGTGTATGGGCTCAATACCAAGATCAGGGTCCAAGTATGGATGTGGAAACCAACTTTGGTTGCCGAAGCGGTAGATTGCACTCGTTACATAGAGGAGATGCTGGGTGCAAAGCCCATCAGGTCATTCAACTCTCAACAGTCAGGGTTTTTAGGGAAGGCCCCTTGAAGCTACCCTCGGGGAGGGTATGCGAGGCCACCTCCCTACGGAAATAGGAGCACACCAAGAGTTGCGGCAGTAGACAGAAAAATGGCAACTAAGGCGGTGCCCCAGTCATCCATAGGAACTCACCAGGGTGTGAGGAATTTTAGAGGATTATTCGGCAGGGGAAGGGGCCCTAGGTGAAGGAACCCCTCTCAGAGGTATGAACAGGTTATCTCTCCCACTCCATTATAGTTTTCTTGTTGGGGGTGTGGAGGTCTACATTACCAGTGTGACTATCCTGAATTTCGAACCAGTACAGTGCGTCGAGAAGGAAAGGATCCAATGGGGAGTGGGGGTAGTAGGCATCAGATCTCGGCAGCAGTAAAAAACCATCAGGCTGAGCACCAATCCACAGTGGTGGAATCAGCAGGTACAATCAATAATGTTAAGCTTAGAATATTGTTTGATCCTGGTGCTACAGATAGTTTCATTTCTCCATATGCATTAGACAAATGTGGGTTAGCAGCCTACAAGCATGACGATTTCAACTTATTCGAAATGGCTTCAGGGGTAAAGAAAGTGGTAGGACCTAATGTCGACAAGTGTGTAGTGGATCTCGGGGTGTGTGTTACACAAGTCAAAGTGTACGTCACCACCCTCGGAACTTATGATCTCATCATAGGTATGAATTGGCTTGAGGGACATCGAGCTTTCTTGGACTGTTATGGAAAGAAATTTATTTGCATTGATGACAAAGGAGAGGCCTTCGAGATCTAGGGTATCAAACGGAAGGTGTCCCTACGTTTCATATCCACGATGAATGTAAAGTGATGTATGCGACATGGATATCAATTGTATATTGTTGAAGCGGTAAACAATGAGAAGGGACCCTCCTTTGATGAGTACCCAGTGTTAGTCGAATTTAGTGACGTATTTCCAAAGGAATTACCTGGGTTACCTCCTAAGAGGGAAATTGATTTTACCATTGAGGTAAAACCCGATTCGGATCCAACATTGAAGACACCTTACAAGATGACGAACCCAGAACTTTGTGAGTTGCAAATGCAGTTGAAGGAACTGCTAGACCTAGGGTTCATCAGACCAAGTATTTCATCTTGGGGTGCACTAGTAATATTTGTGAAGAAGAAGGATGGTTCCTTGCATCATTGCATCGATTACCGATATTTGAATAGAGCCACAGTGAAGAATAGGTACCCGATACCTCGAATTGATGACCTCTTGGATCAAATGAAAGGGGCGTCAGTCTTATCAAAGATCGACTTGTGATCAGGTTACCACCAACTACGAATTATGGACGATGACATACCTAAGACCGCTTTTCGAACAAGGTTCATGAAGTATGAGTTTGTAGTGGTACCCTTTGGCTTGACCAATGCCCCAGCTGTATTCATGAGCCTCATGAATAGCGTGTTTCAAAAATACTTAGATCGATTTGTGCAAGTATTCTTGGATGACATCCTTATCTACTCCAAGAATGAAAGGGAGAACGAGGAACACTTGCGAATAGTGTTGTCATGATTAAGAGAGCACAAGTTGTATGGTAAGTTGTCCAAGTTCTCGTTTTATCAGAAGGAGATCCATTATCTAGGGCATATAATTTCTGGTGAGGGAATTTCAGTGGACCCTGAGAAGGTGAAGGCCATAATGGATTGGCCCGTGCCAAGGAATGCACATGAAGTAAGAAGCTTCATGGGGTTAGTCGGGTATTATAGAAGGCTTGTTGAGGGTTTCTCAAAAATCGCAAAACCCATAACTACCCTACAATGTAAAGGCATTAGGTATGAATGGATGGATGAATGCGATGTCGCATTCGCCAAGCTGAAAAGACTATTGATGAGTGCACCGATTCTACAAGTGCCAGATATGGAGTTCAGGAATTCACAGTTTGCACAAATGCCTCAAGGCGAGGTTTGGGTGCAGTGTTGATGCAGGAAGGTGGGGTAATAACTTATGCGTCGAGAAAGTTAAAAACACATGAAGAAAATTACCCTACCCATGACTTGGAGTTGGCTGCGGTAATGCTATATTTGAAGCTTTGGAGACATTACCTTGTTGGACGAAGCTTTGAGCTCAAGTTTGATCACCAAATACTAAGGTATATCTTCACTCAGAGAGACCTAAATGCTAGGCAAAGGTGATGGAGTGAATTCAAGAGTGAGTATGATTTTGGGATTTCATACATCAAGGGGAAGGAGAATGTGGTAGCCGATGCCTTAAGCAGAAAACCAAGACTTTTCTCTCTTATACCTTTGAAGGTTGATTTGAGGGAAAGAGTTTTAGGACAACTAATCAGGGATAGTTGGTACCTAATGGTCACATCGGCACTCCAGAATGGGAAACTGGTGGGATCTAAGTTTGAAGGCTATGAGTTGGGAGCCGATGGTTTGTTACGATATCAAGGGAGGATGTATATTCCCGAGGAGGGAGATATTAGAGAGACTATCCTTAAGGAATCCCACAAAGCAGTGTATTGTGCACACCCGGGTGTAAAGAAGATGTATGCAAACATGAAGCAACTCTTCTTTTGGGCAGGAATGAAAAGCAATGTGGTCAGATTCGTCGCTAGGTGCCTTGAGTGTCAGCAGGTAAAAGTTTATCATCACCACCCGGTAGGACTATTACAGCCACATGACATTCCTATGTCGAAGTGGAAGGTTATCTCCATGGACTTCGTGGTGGGATTGCCTCTTACATCTCATAGGCATGACGCAATTATGGTCATCGTCGACAAACCAACCAAAACTGCGCACTTCATACCAGTTAAGGAGACCTATGATGTCACGGATGTGAATCATGTATTCATAAATGAAGTAGTACGTCTCCATGGGTTTCTCAAGAAGATAATCTCAGACAGAGATTTTAGGTTTACGTCCAGGTTTTGGACAATTTCGGTGTCGGTGTTGGGTACTCATTACCATCCAGAGACAGATGGGAAAATGGAAAGAGTGAATTAGGTGATGGAGGACATGCTTAGGATGTATGTCATGGATGAGCAGACTCATTGGGAAAAGCACTTACCTTTGGTAGAGTTTGCTTACAACAACAGTTACCATAGCTCAATTAGGATGCCTCCATATGAAGCATTATATGGGAGACCATGCAGAACACCATTCAGTTGGGAGAGGTTAGAGGATCGAGTAATTATAGGACCTGAGTTGATTCAAGAGATGGAAGAACAGGTAATTCAGATTAGACAACGATTAAAGGAAGCTCAAGATAGACATAAGAGCTGTGCCGATATGCATAGGGTTGATCAAAACTATAAGGTTGGGGATGCAGTATTCATCCGCATCAGACCTAGCAAAAGTACCATCCGGGTTGGGAAAGGGACAAAGTTGTCGCCATGATTCATAGGACCCTTTGAAATTTTAGAGAAGGTTGGACCCATCGCGTATCGTCTTGTGCTACCACCCAATTTGCATGAAACTCATAATGTTTTTCATGTATCTGTTTTACGACATTATGTAGCTGATTAATCTCATAAAATAAATTGGAAGGAACTGCAGGTTTCGGACGAGGGGACCATCAGGGTCGAACCGTTACGTATATTGGACCGCAGGGTTAGACAGGTCAGGCACCGTTTGGTGGACCAGGTTAAGGTTTAGTGGGACCGGTATAGCCTAGGGTCTGCTACCCGGGAGGACACAGAAACCATGCGTCGTGATTATCCCACACTATTTTGACCATAACTTTGGGATGAAGTTTCCTGAAGTGTGGGTGTATGTAACACCCCATTTTGACATTTCTACCTGAACTACCATTATATGTCGTATTTGCTTGATTGTGAGACTTCGTCGGTTTGATGACACTATGGACATATGGTTCTATTATTTTGCTGATATATATATGTGTGTGTGATGTTAGTATTTTGATCGGTAGTCATGTTTAGTTATGTATAATGTGTTAATTATATCTCATATATGCAAATTACTAAATGATGGGTACGTGGATACCGTTACAATTATATGTTGAATAAATGAATGTTATGCCAGGTGCATGGTGAATAAATGAATTTAATGTTGCTATGTTATGATGAAATGTATGTGTACATGTTGAGGATTTATGCACAATATTCTAGACTGTATGTCAGAGACTAACTTATAGGTTAAAAGGCTAAGTAATAGCTGGATCCTACGAGGTGGGAGAGCCTCGGGGAAATGGAGTTCGAAATATAAATGGTATGCGAGTGATGCATTATTTACTTTCGCATGTTTATTATGTTTTTTATTATGATGTATGGGTGGGGTAGGGTTTCAGGAAACTCAACAGCCCAGATTGGTTATACGATGACAAACTGAGTACAAGTGCAATGCAGTTATTATGTCAGGTAGACATAGTCCCTTGTTCCATTAGGGGGGTGGAGGCTTTACCCATCGTTTATCCCCAAAACCTAGAGTCATGGGAGGGTTGTGCTACGGCACGCTCCCCAAGGTGTGTGATGATGACTGGTGGTTTCCTGCTGGGGAAGCTTGGTCGATGTAGTCGACACTTCCGCTTATGGGTTCTAGTTGGAGCTGGTCATGGCTTGACACTTCAGGGTAGTCCAGCAGAGGAAAGGATAGGATGTGGAAGTTAGTTGTGATTTAGGTAGATGATGTAGGTAGATAGGTGTAGCTTGAAGACGAGATGAAAACGAGATCTAACTGTGTAGGTGGAAAACCATTGATTGATTATGTGTCATAACTCAGTAATGTATGAATTATCGTAACTTAATAAGATGCAGTTAGGTAAAAGACTGTACCTTGCAAACTATGTTGAACATGTGTCAGTGAACAATAACTTCCGAGATTATGATTGATGCATGTGATTTAGTATTATTAGTGTACTTACGCGAGGTATGTAAGCAGTAGCTACGCTTACATAACTCGCCTACATATTTATAAATTGCGTGAAATATTATTGAATAATAATGTTAATTATTGTCGATTAATAATAATTATTGTTGATTAATGTTAATAATGTCGATTAAGGTTAATAATGATGATTAGTGTTAATAATGTAGATTAATGTTAATTATTGTCAATTAAGGTTAATAATGTTGATTAATGTTAATAATGTAGATTAATGTTAATAATGTCGATTAAGGTTAATAATGATGATTAATGTTAATAATGTAGATTAATGTTAATTATTGTCAATTAAGGTTAATAATGTTGATTAATGTTAATTATTGTCAATTAAGGTTAATAATGTTGATTAATGTTAATAATGTAGATTAATGTTAATAATGTAGATTAATGTTAATTATTGTCGATTACGGTTAATAATGTTGATTAATGTTAATAATATAGATTAATGTTAATTATTGTCGATTAAGGTTAATAATGTTGATTAATGTTTTTTTTTTTTACACAAACGGTTAACTGGCTTTATATTAAAAGGATGGAACAAGTTACAAAAGTTGGGGTGGCTGAGCCCAAAATTCCAGAACTGACAGAGCTAGTTCTGAGTTTTCCATCCACTGTAAATCAAAATTGGCATTATGCCTGATACATCTATAAGAACTATTACTGCTAATACAACTGAAAATCCTGACAAACTGGCCTAAAAAGAGACAACAGAAATAGAACATAGTAGCAGGAAAAGACTAGATAGATATGCATTGGATGAAACAGAAGTTGCACCATCGATTACTAGTTTTCATGACATTTGTGAGTAGTATTCCCCTTGCTTCCAGCAGAGTTTCCAGCATTGTCATCGTCTATGTTTAGAATGATCGAAAGACTGTTCCCGCTATTGGTCCTGACGCAGTCCTCTTTGGCCTCAACGATTCGCAGGCAATTGTAGAGACTGTTATGTTTACCCATTATTTTTTCGGAGAAGTCTTTAATCTTGCCTGTGCTTGCCTGAAATTCTGAGTTGGAGATTTGTACAAATGTTGCCAGGTTGGAGATGGATTTTTTCATGTCAGCAAGATCCTCCCTGAGCCAGCGAACCTGTGCATCCAAATCCTAGATTTGCAAATTATAGTTAGGGGAGGGGCTTTCCTGAACCTGAGGGGAAGCCTTGTTTCCCAAATCACCAGTACTACCACGATACCACTAACGAGAGGCACTTTTGCCATTTTCACCCGAGTTCATTTGATACCCAGAAGCTGCAACCAGATTGGAGGCAAAACTGCCACTAGGAAACAACCCAATATTTCTTCTTTCGAGGCCCATGGGAGTCCATGGACCCATATTTCCAGTATTTATCGTCATTGGGTGGCCTATACAGGCCGCTTTAGCTCCACTCCTTCTGGAAGAATCAACATTGCCAGAATTTTGAAATATTTCTGAGAGATAATGCTTCTTACCACCGCCAGCCTCCATGGGGGAATTCTCGTTTCTCCTGCAGTTTCTGCAGTGCAGTGATGGCAACCTTCCATGATCCCCTGAGACGAGGGACGATTCAAATTCACAAACACGGAACCAACGAATGCAGACCAGAGCCGAACAGAAAACAAGAGACAGGCAGACGAGGGGAAGGGCAGGGTGATGAAGTCCTTGCCACCTTGCATGAAATAGCCTCTTGCCGAAGCCATCGCCACCTTGGGGATCGCTTGTAATAACTCCCTACATGTGAGAGAGATGGCTTCTGCCAGGGGTGGCCGCCAAAAACAACGAGATGACCTTTGGTGCAGGCAGAGGGATCTCATGGAGATATGCGTAGTTAATGAAGCCGTCGGTCGGTAAGAATTGAAAAGATAGGGCTGAAGCAAAGAGTGGTTAGGGAACCCAAACATCAACCTTGTATAAACCATTGATCCTAGCGTGTCCATAATTTAAACTTGCCCAAATGTTTTCCAAAGCGTCGGCGTCATTGTTATTTTTCCTTAGGATATGATGGAAGGATAACGAATGGAAATCCTTGGACATATAGTAGAAGTGATGGTGCAAAGTGGATATAGGCTTGCGACGCCGAGATGCTAAATCCCTGGCATCTCTGATAACCAACATAGAGTCTCCAAAAACCACAAGCTCATTAAGATTTTTACTTCTGGCAATATCCATTCCTTTAATCACCGCTAGCTATTCTGCATCATTGTTAGATCTTTTGCCTATCCCCCAGGCAAACTCTTCCTTTTGTTTCCATTAGGATCAAGAATGACCCCCCCCGCACCTGTCAACTCGGAATAATGTTGATTAATGTTAATTATTGACGATTAAGGTTAATAATGTTGATTAATGTTAACTATTGTCCATTAATGATTAATTATTGTTGATTAATAAACAAGTTACGGTTAATTTAGGTAGTAAATAATGCATTTGGTTAGTAATGCTTAATTGACTGTTAATGAGTTTGATTAGTAGAGACTAAGGGTTAAATGTTAAAAGGGGATAGTAATGTTAGTAAGGATAATATTAACTTGGAAGGGTAAGATTAATTACGTACCAAACGATATTAATTAATTAATTAAAATATAGGGATGAGGTTTAATTAATATATTACCGAATTTATTATAATTATGTCATAGTTTTAAGAACCATGGTGTAAATTACAAATAATACCATATGCCATTATTTAACAAGTTTTTAAATTGTATTTGAGTTAATTAATTATAATATTAATTAAATTGTGAAATATTGAATTATGAGTCAACAAATGATTAAGGGAATTAAACGGATTACAATTATTTGAATGAGAAGTGATGGTTGGCAGGTGACCCAACCAACACATTTATAATATTTCAATTATTAATGGGAGTCATGGGGTATGGGCTCGATGAAAGACTTTGAGGGAAAACATTAATGGGGGAGATAGGGGTATTAATGGTAGAGGTAAAGAGTTGGCAAGGAGGAGGATAAGGTCAAGAGGAGGAAGGGGAGAAGAGGATCTTCACCTTAGGTTATTTTGGGAAATTTGGAGCAGATATAGAAGGAAAATTACAGAGCAGAGAAGAAGGGGGATTCTTGTTGGAGAATTTACAGTGGGATTGAATTGGTTGGCTTGTACTCGGTTTGGGCTCGGGGGGTCCAAAGGGGTACCTTTGGAGCTGGGTGGTCGGCGAGACCTCTCCGGTTGGTAGGGTGGCAGCTCGGTTTGGGATGATTGAGTTTCAGGGTTTTGGGAATATTTTGGTTGTAGGTATACTGCAGGACATACAACAAGCAAGGAAACAAAAGGGTCCAGCAACAAAAGGGGGAATCTACTAGCTATTTACAGGTACTTATCCTACAGGTATAATGATCATTCCTACTTCTATCAAATTATTATTTCAAGTTATGAAAATAAAACTATTGTGAAATTGTTCATGTAGTTATATGTTGTTACACCTGCACATACATAGTAAATGTTAGAAATAGATAAACAGTAAATATGTTTATAGCAAACCAGTAAATGTAAATCTGATATATTATACAGGCATAGAAATGGAAATAAAAACATAAGTTAGAAAACCAAAATCGAGACTTGAAACAAATGAGAAAATGGAAGGAAACATGGATTTATTATTAAACTTAGTAAATTTAGGACTTGGGTCCTTATAGAAGCAGGACACATGGCTATAGCATTCCGTTTTTATGAAAACATAGATTTTTTTTTTTTTTAACGAAAACAGTTAGATTTTATTAAGGACAGCACGGTTGGGCCATTGCCAAATCAACCTCAATTACATAGTCAGTAGCCCACATGGATGAAAGAAACCAATCCAACTATTACAACCTACGGGATAGGAGACCAAAGAGGAGCGTTATCATTCTTTTTCAGCTCTGTTTGAGCTAAGCTGCAGCCAATGTTTGCCTTAGCATCCGATTCCTGATTAAGACTCCGGAGAATATGAAATATGGAGGTAGACTTGAAATTCTGCAGCAATCTGTGGACCCTCTGCAAGATCTTGTTGAGCACCGAGTTGTTAAAACTGTCTTCCGTGTTGAGGATTTTTATTATGATTTCCGCATCTCCAAAAATTTGTACGTCATGTCCAACATGACCATGATCGAGCTGACAAGCTTTGAGCAAGCCTACAATTTCAGCTTGGTTATTAGTACTCTGTCCTAGACCCCAACTAAAGGTGTCTTTATGGCCATCCGCACCGTAAATGATACCACCCGCTCCTGTTGGTCCAGGGTTACCTTTAGCTGCTCCATAAAAAAAAATCGTGACTTTACCTTGGTTTTGCCACCACAAATGAAAATCAGCATCAGTGCTCCGCATTCTCCACTTTGGATTGTTGATTGGGTGAGAGAAGATCTTTATCTGAGTTCTGTGTATAGGAGCACCGAGCCAGTTGATCTCTTTCGAAAGTAGAAGATTGGCTTGTTTTGGGGGGTGATTTTCCAAAGTTTCAATCAGTAGAGCTTTGGCTTTAGCCACCATGGTGGTAGGGGAACAAAACCGATTTTGAAAAATCCCTTCATTTCGGGCTAACCAAACTTCCCAACAGATGACTTTTGGGAGGGCATGCCAAATTTTGGACCAAAGAGAATTGCTCTTTAACACATGAGGATAACTGTCTTTCCAAGTGGAGAAGAGTTGGACAATAGTGCTTTGCATGGGAGCCAAAACGTTGAGCCCCTATACAGCCAACTTCCACACCTCCTGCGTGTAGGAACACTCAATGAACAAATGATCAGTTATCTCCTACGCCAAACAACACAGAGGGCATCTGTGTGGCCCATGAATTCCACATTTGGCAAGATTTTCCCCTGTCAGTAATCTTCGATGCATGAGAATCCAACAAATTTTTTTATTATCTTTGGGATACTATAACAGTCCCAAACGTGCTTCCACAACTCTTGGGAATGGTTTTGGGCAATTTGCTTTTGAAGAGTAGCATACCCTTGAGCTTCTGTGTATACTCCAGCAGGACCCCATCCCCATTTGTCACGAGCTCGGAGGTGAACCGGGGGCTAACCCAGAGAGCACCACCAACAGCTTATTTTCTTGCTCACGCATCATTTCAGGAGGTCGTGGATAACCCCATGCGATCCAATTGCCCCCAGGATCCCATGTCGAGATTTCTGCTAGCGTCTGGATGCCATTCAGAATTAGCCAATCACGAATGTCTAAGATCTCTTCTACTTGCCTGAGCGGTGGCTTCCCCATTATCTTGTCATCCCAAAGTTTGGTGTTCTTCCCATTTCCAGGGATACGGTATATATGGGCTTTAAAGAAATTCCATCCACGGCTGCATAACTTCCAAGTCGTGGTTCCTTTGCTATGGATTCCAGCTTCCATGCTATTTAGAGAGAGGCCGTTTAGATATTTTTTTATGAGCATTTGACTGACAGGATGACTTTGGTTTGAGAAGATTTGCCACAGGATTTTCCCTCCCACAACCATATTAGCCAGACCTGGGTCTCTTATCTGAAGACCACCAACAGAGAAAGGATGTTTCACCATGTCCCAGCCGACCAAATGAAATTTTTTTTGGTTCCCCTTACCTCCCTGCCACAAAAAATTACGAATCAGATGAGACATCTGCTCGGGCAATCATTTTAGGAGCTAGAAGAAACGAAGCCTGATATATGGGGAGGGATGAGATAATAGATTTGATGAGTGTCAGCTTGCCAGTAGTGGTAAGCCAATGACCACCCCAGGAATTCAATCTAGCCTTGATCTTGCTGATTAATCCAAACCATTGAGAAGCCTTTGCAATGCCAAGTGTTAATGGCAGACCTAAATAATTGATGGAATCCCACTCAGCGTAACCCATAAATCCTAAGGAATGGGAAATCTGAAGGATGGTTGGCTGATCAACTTTCCATCCGTAAACAACACTTTTTCGCTTATTAACCAAAGCTCCAGAGACTCTGTAGAAGCTATGGATTACAATATTGAAGGCCCTGGCAATTTTTAATGAGGCACTAACTAGCAGGAGGGAATCATTAGTGAACAAGGCGTGATTCAATGGATCTAACTCTTTCACCACACGGATTCCAGGAACTGTCCCAACATTCTTCTCAGTTGTCAATTTTTGACTAAGAGAATCGACCATCATAATATACAAGAAAGGGGATAGGGGGCAACCCTGTCTGATCCCCCTCGTGGCTTGGAAATAGTTAAATGGCCTGCCATTAATCAATGGGGCGATCCACGACTTTTCTATACATGCTTTGATTAACCTAACAAAGTCAGTACTAAATCCAAAGGAAAGGAGAACATGGAAAAGAAAGGAGTGTCTTACCCGATCGAAGGCGTTAGCCATATCAAGCTTGATGAGCATCCCTTGCTCATGCCGGTGGAAGCTGGAGTGGATGGTTTCCTGAACAAGGATCACGTTATCCATGATATGTCTTCCTTTGACAAACCCTCCTTGGCTGGGGGAGATAAGTTTAACTAGCAGAGGCTTGATGCGATTTGCTAAGAGTTTAGACAGAATTTTATATGAAGCATTACACAAAGATATAGGATGAAAATGATCAAAGGTCCCAGGGTTTGTCTCCTTGGGGATTAAAGCTAAAAATGTTGAGTTTGTACTGCCTCCAACCTTGGATTTATGGTGAAAGCCTTTGATCATCCGTAATAAGTCAAACTTAATGGCGTCCCAGCAAATTCTATACAAGTGGATGGAGAACCCGTCGGGCCCAAGGGATTTGTCCGGCTCCATCGACCAGATTATGTTGCTGATCTCAGTTTCAGTGAAAGGTTGCAAGAGACCAACATTTTCCTCCTCATCCACCAATCTTGGGATATTGCTAAGAAATTCTGAGAATTCTTGTTCAGAATCCATTCCTTCTTCCGTGTAGAGCTTATGAAAATGAGAGGTGGCAGCCTCTTTAAGATGATCAATTTGTTTATGGACTATCCCATCAGGAGTAGTAATTTTAGCCACATGATTACGTGAGAGGCGAGATTGAAATTGTTTATGAAAGAAGTTTGTATTTCTGTCACTAGATTTGAGCCAGAGGCTTCTGGATTTCAGCCTCCAATGCTCTTCCTCCAACCTGTGAGAGCGTAAAGTATTTAGTTGGGCAGCTTGCTCATTCTGAATATCAGTAGCGGTAATATCTCTACATTCCATCTCCATTTGCAAATCAATTAGCTGAGCTGTGGTTTGCTTTCTGCAACTAGAAGGAGAGGTAGAAGGATTTTTAATCCACTGTTTCAAGGCCAATTTAGTAGCTTTTAATTTCTGCTCCCAAACATAGCTGGGCGAGCCTATGACAGGGATGGTCCAGGCATTTATGACAGTGTCCATGAATCCTTCTCTCGTAGCCCAGAGTGGACTGAAACGGAAGGGGATAGGTCCCATTCTATCTTCTTCCTCAAGCTGTAAAACAATAGGCTTATGGTTAGAAGTCAATTTTTCCAAAATTCTCGTTGAGATGATCTTCTTCTCCATCAGAAAGGTACTTTGCACTAAATATCTATCCAGTCGGGCAACGATGTGCTGACTACCAACTCTATTATTAGTCCAAGTGTAAAGCCCTTTCTTAGGCTTGAAGTTCATCAAGTCCCACTGCTAAATTATATCTTCCACCAATGGGAGAAAAAAGTCTCAGGTGTTAATGCCTCCACGTTTCTCCTTGGGTTCGAAAACTAAATTAAAATCTCTAGCGAGAATTAAGTTCTTGGGAGGCCGCATCTCTAAGAATTTTGATAGAGAATGCCAGCATTCTTTCTTTTCAACATAGTGAACAGGAACATAGAGATTGAAAAGAGCAATGGTTAACTTACTTGCAACATGAAAAAGCTCGGTGAATATCCAGTGTTGCGTCTCGAAGGAGCTATGGAGGTGAAATTTGTTTTCCTCCCAAAGAGTAGCCAGCCCTCCGGAGGAGCCTCGAGAGTTGACTGCTTTCCCAACATTTCTTTTCCATTTTGAAGTGTTGATTTCAAGAAGGGCTGCCCCTTCAATTTTAGTCTCTTGAAGAAGGAGGATCTCGAGGGTTTCAGATGTCAGCAGATTGTTTACCGCTTCGGCTTTCAAGGGGTTCCCCAGTCCTCGACAATTCCAAGAGACTAAACGCATTATTTACTGGCAGGTGAGGGGGAAACTCCTCCCTTGGGAGGCATGTTCCTCGTATTTCTGCCTATGGACATCTCAATTGTAGCCTGGCTACCTTTCATTTTTTGTCTTTCAGCTTCTTCACCCCTTGCCTCCCTATGAGATTTTCTCTCGACTCTTTTCGAGGGCTTCTCGAAAGTCTCATCTTCCGATGATCCTGATATCTCTGGGGACTTCTTCCTTAGCATTTCTGCATAGGAGGGAGGGCTAGTGACTCCTATTGGAGAACCAGCTTGTAAAGATTCTAATTCTTCCAGGTTTTTAACTTCAGCATTATTTGTAGCCTGCTGCTCCACCTCATCCGCAGCCGTAACTAGCTGATCTTCAGGGACACTAAGAGGCTCAAAGGGGTTGGAGTTTGACTCTGTTCTTGGGGGGGCTGAGCTCCCTCCCCATGGGCCTGTCCAGAGGGAGGGACTGCACTCCCAGCTAGAGCTCCTTTTCCTTTCGGTCTGCCGGTCTGTTTAGTAATTGTTGATTTCTGAACCGTAACCCATTGCTCTCCCTTAGTTTTCTCAGCCTCCTCCTCTCCTTTCTTTTTACAGTACCTGGAAAAATGACCATATCCATGGAAAAATCGGCATTTAAAAGGGAGTTTCTCGTAGTCCAACTCTTGTATTTCTGCCCAGTCTGCTACCGTGAGCTTAATAGCTTCAGGGAGACCCACTTCCAGATCCACCTCTACATAAATTCGTGCAAAGGTGTATTGATCTTTCCTCTCTACACAGTCTATATATTTTCCAAGCTTGTTACCAATGGCCTCTAAGGATTTGGGATTCCAACAGTGCAACGGTAAGTGCGGCAGCCGAACCCAAACCGAAACGGCCGAGGGAACATCTTGTGTAGGATCGAAATCTGGTGTCCATTTATTCAAGTACAACCCCTGAGGGCCCATAAAATAAGGTCCATTCCGAAATATCAAATTCCTGTCCTCTACACTGTCAAATACAAAGATAAAAAAGCCCTTACCCACTAAAAAACTTCTGATGCCTTCTTGTGTTAGAGCTCTCCAGTTCCTCTAAACCCAGGTATCCAAAGATTTGGGTGATGGCCAGAGGCCAGTGAACTTCCCAATAAGTCCACGTTCTACAATATTCAATGCGGATTTGCAAGGATCTTCAGCCGGCAATACGACAGTAGGGATGCTGGCCAGGCATTTCACAAACTTCTGTTGTTGCTCGCTAGATGGGCGTTTACCACTTGCAACCACCAACAACTTAAACGCTGCTATCTCAGGGGGAAGTAGGGAGGCCTCGGAGCCCCCTCCGGGAGCCATGGGAGCTAGCACGTAGGTGATGATGCCCGATCGCTGCTAAGAAATCACTCTGCCAAGAACTCAACCCAATCACTCCATAAGCTCACGCTGCACATGGTGCTCCTGTCAAGAGACGCTGCTGATCAAATGCTCCAAGAAAACGCTCCAAGAACTCGTTCCAAGATTGAGCTGTGTTAGATTCCTCAAAAATTAGATAGAACAGTAAAAACAAATTCCTCTAATTCCTCACGCTGCACATGGCTCTCTTGCCAAGGGGCTGCTGATCGCTAAAATATCATAGAAGGTTTTGAAATTCAAATGCTCCAAGAACTCTGTTCAAACTAAAATTTCCAATACTCGAATCATCCAAAAAAACCACAATGGTGACAACATCACATAAAGTGGAGTGAAAACAAAGATTTTAATCCACAACTAGTTATCAATTTTCACCACAATGTATCTAGTTTCCAATTTAACTTTCCGAATTCCAAATAAAGAGAAATATATGAATACTGTAGCTCATGGAAATCATAGCAGGGTTCACCTACATTCATATGTATGTAGCTTTCCTACCATATATAGTCCATTAAATAATACACAAAACTAGCTAATTCTACTCATCTGAATTGACTAGTAATTCTAAGAATCTCTAGAATAATTAAATCCATAGCTCATAGAATCATTCAAATTCAATTCCAACTCCAAATAACATGTTTTATCAGTCATAATAGAGGTATATCTCATTCAAACATTTCGTCAAACACTTATTATGCAAAGTCACAAATCTACTCAAACAATTCCATTGAAGGAGCTAGAAATTGGAAATTGATCTAGAATTTTGGTAGACATTTTCCAAACAATATCAAGAAGATTTACCCTCACATTCTCACACAAATTTCAATTTTATTTATCAGACATAAGAATAAAAATATCACTTAGGAATTTTTACAAACACTTCATGTTCCAAGTCTCCAAACGATGCAAAACAATCCAATCGAAGATATAGTTTTCGAATAAAAGGTAGAAGCATCAAGAGAAGTGCCTTAACCATTCTGAGGCTACTGTTCCATAAAAATACACATTATATAATGAAAAGGGGCATAAATATCATTTATATAGCATAGATTCCAAAGAATCATTTCCTCAAACAATTTGTGCCCAAAATCCTAAAAACTAGTTTCCAATTCCTTCACAAAATTTATTTGCATAAATAGATTGAATTCCATGAGAGATTTCTTCCACAATTAGCTCGTACATTTCATGTGAATCCATAAATAAATCAGATCATGGAAAAATAAATTAAATAAACATGAGATAAAGCATTTATATTTGTCAAATACGCAACAGGAATCCACTGTGCCACGTTCCACCCAGTCGTAGACACAATGCAAACCAAAACTCACTTTGCAATGGTCAACCCCAAGCCGTAACCATGATTCCACAAGCAAGAATGCATTCAACCACAAATTCTTTGAAGGAATCAATACAACTAAAACTCAATGGAAACTGTGGTCTCTACTTCCACTCTAGGGAAATTCCAGTGGCTCTATGATAACAGTCCAACCACAACCCAATGGAAAGTAGCACTTCCAATCCATGAAAATTCCAGTGGCTCCAAGACAACCTAAAATCCAAGGCAGTGGACCTCACCCCTGCTGCCAAACCAGAATCGCTAGAGGCAATACAAAGCTATGTCCAACCTCAAATCCAATGGCAGTGGATCTCACCCTTGTTTCCAATCTAGGATCTCCATAGGAAATTCCAAAACATAAACAAATGGATCTAGAGTAACTCTTCTTGTACACAGGATCCATAAGGGAAAAATGACCAGCAAGTATCTCATACCAAGAGTAGCCAAAATCAAACCACAAGTTCCAAACACAAGCACAAGAGAAAAAGCATGAACAAACACACAAGTGCGACTAGTCAACACAAGCCAATAGAATTCATTCACTAGAAATTCGAATTGGGAGAGAGAGGGACACAAGCATGAGAGTTACATTCCCATAATAGTAAATTGGATTTACACATCAGGTGGCTACACCAAGAGACACACTAACCCAACTCAAGAGGGCACACTAGCTGAGAGAGAGAAAGAGAGAGAGACTGTAACACTAATAAAAATTAATCCTGGAATAAATGAAACCGAGTAACATAACACATGAGGGTACATAGCCAAGAGGGTACACCAAGTCCACAAGAAGGGTCTATAACATCAACATAGACACAAACACAATGGTAAAACGTTTCCCACAACCCCTTGCTCATAACATCATGGTTCCTCATACTATTTTATGTGGCATCGGTCGATCCAGTTGTTCTATTTTATTTTATTATTTTATAATTTCAACATAATAAAAATAATAATAATTTGCAAACCATAGTCCAAGAACATTGTGCCACTTTGTTCAACATAACAACAATAATAATATGTCAAGGGGCTAAACCAGAGGGTATTACATCCCTCCCTCCTTAAACCATGCATCGTCCTCGATTCATACACATACATGCCTTTACAAAATGATAACATACATGTCCATACATGCCTCATAAAGATAACATATTTCTAACCACAATACTTCCCACTACCACCTACTTTCATGTCCATCTCCACTACCTATGGGAGAACCGGGACTAGTAGGTTGGAATCAAGGAAGAAAGTGTCGATCTTCAATCCCCATCACGGGGTCTTCAATCCTCTTTACAAGGCCTTCAAACCTCAACAAAGATACATCCACCTGAAAATCATATTTCATTCACTCATATGAATAACATCAGGTATATAAAAAAAATGTGATACGTGATATAAAGATATTCTTCTACATAGATACTTTTCACGTTCCAACAAACACGCGGTTAGTAGTAAACATATATATAGATAGATAGATACATACATAAAATACATCTTCAAGATACATGATACATGAAATAGATCACGCAAAATACATTAGTATATACAAGGAACATGCGATATAGATACTTCTTCAACAAAATACTTGAAATGCATCTACATGAATCTTATGCTAATCAATTTCAATCATATGAAATGCATCAGTTGTATCAATCAATTTCATGAAGTGCATCAAGTATACCATCCAATCTCATGAATTGCATCAAGTGTGTACTCTTTCTTCATGAAATACATTTCAGTCGATCAATCACAAACAACGCATATACTTTACCTACAGATACATGAAATGCATCATGCATATGCTCTATCAATAAGATGCAAGAAATACTATCAAGATACCACAAGAATAGTTTTTCTTTAAATAAAAGATACTCTTCCAGCAAGGTACTTTTCAAGAAACTTTTCAAAAGAGAAACTTTCAACAAGGTCATAAATACATTCAAACCACGAAGATACTTTTCTAACAAATATATGAAAGATACTCTTCTAACAAATATCATAAAGATACTTTTCTTCCAAAGATCTCAAATATGCATTTCTAATGAAGATCGCAAAGATAAAGATCGCAAAGATCACCTGAACATTTTATGCACTTACTGGAAGAGATAAGCGAACTTATATGCAACAATTCCAATCTTACTAAGAAACCAAAAAGGGACATAACAACTAGCAGTTAAACAAAGCATAAGTATTCTTTAGATAATAGTCAAAAGGCCAATATACATCAACTAATAGTAATTAGTATCAACCAGTAACATCAACAAATATCATTCATACATCATTCATATAGACGTCGGTCCAAAATACATCAATTCATAATACCTAAACCATATATCAATCATATGTCGATCATATATAAATCATACACAAATATCAACCAATGACAATCATACATGCATCAACTGACCATACAAACATCAATCATAGTACATCAACCAGAATACACCAACCACAATACCTCAACCAAAACATATCAATCAGAATACATCAACGAGAAGCAAAATGCATCAACCATAATACATCAAATCGGAATACATCAATCGGAATACATCAATCAGAGTACATCAATTAGAATACATCAATCAATTACATCAACGAGAAGCAAAATACATCAACCATAATACACCAAATCGGAATACCAACCATATATCGATCATCGATATCAATAAATGACAACCAATCAAACATCATCAACAACCAAAGGTAACTGTACTTACATTAATTATACTTCGATCACCCATCAATCACCACGACAACCAAGAACAACCAATAATATCCATACATACAGTAATGACAATAGCATACATGTATCAACCATTAATCAGTCAATCAATAACAACCAATAGTATCAAACAACATACATCGACCTTACCAATCATATTGAATAGTTACTATTTATCATAACATTATATATAATTATTAGCACATGATGATATATATAATATCCATATATTAATAATACATATGTGCAACCAACATCATCACACAAACACTACTACTACTGCACTTATGTAAACACTCAACATTATTATATACAATCGTACATTAAGTTGCTAATTATTTACACGTAGCACACTACTTATACCATCAACCAAAGTGCATTCATAGTCACCTCAAGAAACCAAACATCCTACCACCAAAATATTATAACATCCTGCGATAAAATAATTACTAGCTATACAACACACCATCATACACTCATACCATACACCATACTTACTATTGCCATATATTATTTATATACATACGCCCATCTGTCTACATGCATATTATAATTCTTCAATCAATCATATATCATATTATTATTAATCATATACACATCATATTAGTCATATAACCCATATATCCTATATTTTATACACTCATATAATTATTAGGTTATACCATAATATCCATACAATTATAGCGGTATGATTACTTAATCCAATGCTATCATATTAGGTACGCATTATAACATATATACTAACATAATACTTTTGATCGAACTATACTTCCTAATACTTCCCAAAACTTTCAAAAACTCCAAAATACTTCGAAACTTTATACTCACTTCATTGCATACGTTCACATCTATACATATAGTATATACACAATATCATATACATGTAATACTAATAATTATTGCACACACACACAGATATATATATATATATATATATATATGACTATTAAAATATATACTTTTAACAGTCATATGTATACCACGCATATATATATATTCAATATCATATACCCCTCATCTATCTTACATCACATATTATGTTATACATATTTAAATTTATGTCATACAATATTATCATACACTACTACACTACCTTCTTACACACAAAATAAAATAAAATAAATAAAATTAAGAGAATATAAACCATTAAAATAAGTGGTCCATTTCCTCCAAAAATAGACAAGGAGTTACATATCCACAAATAAAATAAAATAAATAAAATAGAAGATAATATGAACCATTAAAAACAAGCGGCTCGTTTCCTTCAAAAATAGATAAGGAGTTACATCTCCACAAATAAAATTAATAAAATAGAAGATAATATGAACCATTAAAGACAAGTGGCTCATTTCCTCCAAAAATAGACAAGGAGTTACATCCCCACAAATAAAATAAATAAAATAGAAGAGAATATGAACCATTAAAGACAAGTGACTCATTTTCTCCAAAAATAGAGAAGGCGTTACTCACATATATTGAAAATAAAAAATAAAAAATAAAATGGAACCACTATTAATACAAGTGGCATATTTCTCCAAAATAGACAAGTAGTTACTCATCAATGTAACCACAACCATCCAAGTGGCATAAATAAGCCTATAAAATCATTCCATCAATAGAAAATCCAAAATCTATATACGGTATAAATGCCACTTAATAAATCATATTAATATTTAGTATTAATAAAACTATATGATCTTTATATATCTTATATAATTACATATCATATACATATATAAATAATTATTTACTTTATACACTATTTATATATCACACCTTACCATATATATACTAATCTACGTTAATATATTACATATACTAATAGATCCATAACCCCTTGACCTTTGAAATTGTAAAGAAATAAAAATACACTCAAACTTATCTCTGAAGTAGGAATTAGTCAAGGCTTCTGATTCTTCTATTAACATCACGAAGGTTAAAATTCTTTCCCAAATCACATCTATAAATTCCAAATGCATATAAACTGCATAATAGGCCCAACAGCTGCAGAGTTGGAACCTCACTCTGATACCACATGTAATGTCCCCCAGGGATATCAGAGTGTCTAAGGGGCATATCATTAGCTCTCTGAGGCTAATTACTTGATTTTTAGTGCAGCGGATAAACCATACAAATTTAATTTCCATTTTTCAAAAACTGATTGCGACACAAAATCCAATAATTAACAATAATTTAATATAAATTCATTAACACATCCAACATATGATCTAAGGGATGGGAATTCTTATTAACATCATATAACATCATCAAAAATTCAATCCAAGCCATATCAGAGATGATAACCACTTCTAAAGGCTAATTATTATTAATCACAGTTAACTAGTAATTAAGGTGTTAATTACGACACTTAGTGCAAAAATGACGACACTTATCGCAAATCCAATTGTTTAAAAAATAAGCATTGATTATCAATTCCAATGGATTAATAACATCTAATTATGTGTAAATAAGACCTAATTACCAAAATTACAATAATCAATCATGGTAATTACGAATAAGAGCCACAAGACTAGTTAACAAGTTTTCCAATAAAAACAGCTAGTCTTGCACAAAATCCATTTGTAACCATGCCAGTAAACCCAAAATAAATCATGCATCCATTAACAACATAATTAAAAGTGCACCTACAACCAATTAAAGGTTTATTTTCATGTCATTACAATTGCACATAAGGTGATCTTTTCCATCAATTCCAATGAAACTTGTTAACATTCACCGCAAGGCATTGAGTCTAAGTAACTGAACCAAAATTCAATGCATCCATAAATAAAGGGTCACCCCTAATAATTATCCACCTACAACAAAATAAATTTTTAGAAACATGGCACATGTATGTAGCATTCTGTTTTTACGAAAACAGAGATTTCAATCCACAACAAGTTAACAATTTTCACCGCAATGTATCTAGTTTCCAATTTAACTTTCCGAATGCCAAATAAAGATAAATATATGAATATTGTATCTCATGGACAACATAGAAGGGTTAAACTACATTCATATTTTTGTAGCTTTCCTCCCATATATAGTCTATTAAAAAATTCACAAAACTAGCTAATTCTACTCATCCGAATTGACTAGTAATTCTAAGAATCGCTAGAATAATTAAATCCACAACTCATAGAATCATTCAAATTCCATTCCAATTCCAAATAACATGTTTTAACAGTCATAAAAAATGAACATCTCATTCAAAAATTTCTTCAAACACTTCATATGCAAAGTCACAAATCTACTCAAACAATTTCATTGAAGGAGCTAGAAATTGAAAATTGATCTAGAATTTCGGTAGACATTTCCCAAACAATATCAAGAAGATTTACCCTCACATTCTCACACAAATTTCAATTTTATTTATCATATATAAGAATAAAAATAACACTCTGGAATTTTTACAAACATTTCATGTGCCAAGTCTCCAAACTACGCAAAACAATCCAATCAAAGTACTAGTTTTCGAATAAAAGGTAGAAGCATCAAAGAGAAGTGCCTTAAACCATTCCGAGTATACTATGCCATAAAAATACACATTATATAATGAACAGGGGAATAAATATCATTTATATAGAAGAGATTCCAAATAATCATTTCCTCAAACAATTTGTGCCCAAAATCCTAAAATCTAGTTTCCAATTCCTTCACAAAATTTACTTGCATAAATAGATTGAATTCCATGAGAGATTTATTCCACAATTAGATCATACATTTCATATGAATCCATAAATAAATCAGATCAGATCCAAATAAATTAAATAAACATGAGATAAAGCACTTATCTTTTCCAAATACGCAACTGGAATCCATAGTGCCACGTTCCACCCAATCATAGACACAATGCAAGCCAAAACTCACTTTACAATGGTCACCCCCAAGCCGGAACCATGATTCCACAAGCAAGAGTACACTCAACCACAAATTCTCTGAAGGAATCAGTCCAACCAAAACCCAATGGCAACGATGGCCTCTACTTCCACTCTACGGAAATTCTAGTGGCTCCAGGACAACAGTCCAACCACAACCCAATGGCAAGTAGCACTTCCAATCCATGGAAATTCTAGTGGCTCTAGGACAACATCAAATCCAAGGCATTGGACCTAACCCTTATTTCCAAACCAGGATCTCTAGAGGAAATACACATCTATGTCCAACTTCAAATCCAATGGCAGTGGACCTCACCCTTGCTTCCAATCCAGGATCTCCAGAGGCAATTCTAGGACATAAACAAGTGGCTCCAAAGTAACTCAGCTTGGGAACAAGATCCATAAGGGCACAATTACCAGCAAGTATCTCATACCAAGAGTAGCCAAAATCGAACCACAAATGCCAAACACAAGCACAAGATCAAAATCATGAACTAACACACAAGTGCGACTAGCCAACACAATCCAATAGAATTCCTTTATGAGCAATTCGAATTGGGAGAGAGAGAGAGACAAGCATGAGAGTTTCATTCCCATAATAGTAAATTGGAGTTACACATCAGGTGGATACACCAAGAGACACACTAAACCAACTCAAGAGGGAACACTAAGTGAGAAAGAGAAAGAGAGAGAGACTGTAACACTAATAAAAATTAATCTTGGAATAAATGAAACCACGGAGTAACATAACACGTGAGGGTACACATCCAAGAGGGTCCACCAAGTCCACAAGAAGGGTGTATAATATCAACATAGACACAAACACAATGGTAAAACTTTTCCCACAGCCCCTTGCTCGTAACATCATGGTTCCTCATACTATTTTATGTGGCATCGGTCGATCTGGTTGTCTTATTTTATTTTAATTATACTATAATTTCAACATAATAAAAATAATATTAATTTGCAAACCATAGTCCAGGCACTGTGTGCCACTATTTCCAACATAACAACAATAATAATATCTCCATGGAATAAACCAGAGGGTATTACAAAGACTGCCTTACATCTCTTTTTAAAATTCCCTTTTACTAATTTGGCGTGGCATGAGGCTAACATAGGAACAATATGTGTTTTGTCTTGGACTGGAGATACAATTGAATTGGCCCTTCAAGGCTGGTTAAACAACAGAGAAAAGCATCGATATAAATATTTACCCCTCATTATTGTTGGGGCATTTGGATAGCCAGGAGAAATTCAATTTTCTAGGGAAGACTAATGTCACTGATCTTGTAGTAGTCGCTATCATTGCAATTTTGTTCGTCTTTTCACAAGGTAAAAGGGAGGCAACAATCCAAAAAATTAGGGAGGTAGAGATTAATAAATCCTTTCCATGGGCCTTTTTTTATTGTGCCTTGCAGAATGATTAATCCAGGTGTGGTGAAGGGGCACCCCTAAATCTATCTAAGTCACATTTCTTTCATAATTTCTTTGGGTTTTGGGGAGTGGAAAAACAACTTTGTTGAGCTATTATCGCTTAAAATTCTCATGATATTTGTTGTGGAAAAAGGTGTACAGAATCTACAACTTTATGGTGACTCTATGTTAGTTGTCAATTGGGTCGTGCACACACATGAGACGGATTTCATTACTTGAATAAATTATGGATATTAAATCAAATTTTAATTTATTCTCTTGCATACATGTCTACAGGGAAAAGAACAAAAGTGTAGATGCCCTTCCTAAAGAGGGCCTTTAGCTGGTTATGGGACAAATATTTCAAATAATAGAACATAACCAGAACTAAAGCTTCCAATTCTATCATCAGCCTTTCATTGAAAGGCTGGGGATTTTAATTGCAGCTCATGACACTTTATCTAATTTTACATATGCACCAGCCACACTATAGTTACTTCCACAGATTTTTTGGTCATTTCCATTCGGCACTAAACAAATTTACCTGTGTTTAGAGATGGGATATGTTTCTCTTGTTGTTTTATTCATGACATATTTTGACAGGTCTTGACAGTTATGGACAGATTTTGATAGCATCTATGATGCCATTTTTGTATGTAAAAAGAATAAAGGATGTACTCTCTAAGATTAAATCTTATACCTCTTTTTCAGAATACATGCTAGGCATATATATGCATAATGCAATTTTATAGTCTATGAGAAATAAAATTACGAATTTTTTTTTGCGGAAATATATATATATATATATATATATAACAATATTTTTATATATTCTCTATTGTTAATTTTATAATACACACACATGAGTATGGAAATCCTCGGTGTCATGGAGCTCCAAGAACCAAGGAATCACAAATGTACCATATATCCAAGGTTTCCTCCAAAGAACACTAATTCCTACATTAATCATGCTCCACCCAAAACAATGATGGGTTTGATTCTCCCGATGAACTCATAGCTTTGTATTACACTTTACCCTCTCAGTCAAATTATGGTTATTGCACATCTTTTCTTCCTCAAATTGTATCAATTCAGAAACCCTCCATTATTGATCCCCTCATCACCACTCTTGCCCATGATTTCCCATCATCTCCTTTCCACCTCCCAGATTCCTTTCCTTCAAATACAATTGTACCCTCCTCTCAAACTCATCCAAAAAAATCCCTATCTTCCCAAAGAAATTTCCTAAGGATCTATTGACAACCCATCTTAGGAAACGAAGGGCACGTTGTGTTGCCAAATTTCTAGAATAAATGAAGGCGATAGTCAATCATGAGACCTTTAAAGAAAAGGTAACATATTATACAAAAATCGCTCTCATAGGACGATTTCATGCCAGAATATTCAAGGAACGAGACTTAGAGAACTGGGTTTATCGCACTTGGCACCACACCCTAGGATATACTCCCCAGGCATTTGTAGGTGCAAGAGGGTATATAACATTTCTATTTAAATCGGTGGAAGATTGACTAAAGATTGAACTAGAAAGTTTGTGGTTCTGAGGAAGCGCAACATTAACTCTCTTCCAATGGCATGCAAGCTTCAACCTAATCAAAGAGAGGATTCATACCCTAACCCTATGGGTTAAAATGCCATGTTTACCTCTTGAATACTAGGATGTATCGATATTCAAATCAATTGGGGATTAATTCGTTACTTTCTTGAATTCATCTCCAGAGACAGAGGAAAAATCCCAAATAACGTTGGAAACGATATGTGTAGAAATAGACATCGCCCAAGGACTTCATGATGCCATCTTAATTGAAGTTAAAGACCACACATATATGCAAACTTTGGACTCCAAAAATATGTCATTCCGATGTACACACTGTCGATCTCATGGACATCTAAATATTTATTTCCCTCTCCTAGGGTCCTCGGATGAAATCAGAGACACCCACTTGGTCATGAGTCCCACAGAATTTGGAGAAGAATCCCTGCCCTCATCCCAAAAGAAACATAAATCAGAGGAAGTAAATTCTGCACAGGAAGCTACTCATTAGGAATCAAACATGATCAATGAATAATTATCCAGGGTAAATGAACATCTCTAGATAAAGATCAGAGAGTTGGAATCCATCACCTTGGGTTCTAGTGACAGGATCTCACTGAGCCCTATAAACGGAAAGGAAGAAAATGTGGCTATAGATACGACCGAGGATCTCTCACAACTGGCGCATCCTAAACCTATTATTGACATTGATCAATTAGAGGAGTGATCATCCCCTCCTTTTACAAGAGGAAACACTTCTAGCTTATATTCCTTTCCTTCTACATCAAGGATATATATTACTCATTCCTAGTCAAAAGGACAAGGATCTCAATCAAGAAAATTGAGCTCCACAACTATGATAGGGAATCCTACCTCTAGATGAAGAAAGTCTTTTATAGATCTCGCAAAATATGAATTTGAGAAGGAAGTTTGTGTTGGAAGACAAACAACAATCCAAGGGGCCCTTAGCAAAGAAGCCCCATCAAGGGTGAAAAAATGAATATGTTATCCCATAATAGTAGAGGTATTGGGACAACCTCCAAACAATGGTCCCTACAAAGATTGATTAATCTTCACGATCCCTCAGTTATCTTCATTCAAGAAACTATGTGTTCCTTAGAAAATTCAAAAAATACCATGGACAGATGCTTTTTAGGTTGGTCTTTTATATTTATGGAAGCCATCAGTAATTCTAGCAATTTGGATCTCAGATGAAACAACTCCCTTACTCTGTTCAGAAGTGAATCTTGGGGACCGAATTCCAAGACTGATTCTCTCTTGGGCTTCTTTATCCATAACTTTGATCACCTGCAATTGGTTGATAGTAAACTATCTGTAATCATAACCACATGATCCAATCAAACATCGGGTGAGGGTCATATCTCTAAAATATTAGATTGATTCCTTCTTAATGAAGGACTTGTCCTAAAAATAAATGCATTCAAATAATTCTTCTCATCCTACTATAAATCTCCACATCATCTCAGAAACCAACTGCACCTTTCAAGTTTAACCCACATTGGATATTATACGAGGAGTTCAAGTACTTAGTCTACCATAATTGTGTATTACACTGCCAAAACCAGGAAACACATGCCATGGAAGCCTTACAATCGAATCTATCAAATCTCAAAACCTTAACAAAAGTATGGGTGAAGAAAACATTCTCAAAATATGAAAAATATCTCACAAAGGTAGAAGGAAAAATCTCAAAAATAAGGGATGCACTTGGTACTGGGAATTTAAGTGAAGATGCCAAATATCAGTTAGAAACATTGGAAGCAGAAAAATCAAGGATCCTAGTTTGGCATAAAGCAAAGTGGAGGATGAAAAGAAGATAAATATGGTTATCAAAAGGAGACCAAAACAATGTTTTTTTCATCAACAAGCTAAAGGCAGAAGGGAAATCAATTCAATTTGGAACATCAGAGACCAGTCAGGGAATGAATGCTCATGTTTCAAGTCTATCTCGTAGGAAACTACAGGTCACTGAAAATATCTATACATTGAACCTAAGAGGGAAAACATAAGGGACATATTTTCAAATTTATCTTTCTTCAATAGATGGTTAAATGAAGAACAAGGTAAGGCTCTACTGGAACTAGTTACAAAGCAGGAAGTTGATCAAGCCCTCCTCACATTTTAGAATGGAAAATATCCAAGTTCAAAAGGTTGGACAATAGAGTTTTGTGGAACTTCCAGGATGTTTTGGCAGAAAATATAACAGTTGTGGTCGAGGATTCCCACTCCTCAGGTACAATTAATCCACCATTTTATTGTCAACATTCCTAAAGAAGAAACCCTTGTGGGTTTTCATCAATATCGACCTATCTCTTTGTGTAATAGTATCTACAAAATTATCTCTAAATTCATAGCAAGACATTTCAAACCCATCCTCTCTAACATTATTTCCATTCAACAGTTTGATTTTTTTGGATAATAGGAACATTCATGATGCCATAGGACTAGCCCATGAAGCCTTACACTCCATTAAGACTAAGAAGAAGCCCTCATTTATGATTAAGCTTGACATTTCCAAATCCTTTGATCAATTTAATTGGCTTTTCATTCACCTTATTCTCACTCAAGTTGGTTTCCCTCACCTTTTCATCATTTGGATTGAAGCTTATTATCAAAGTGTCTCTTAGGATATCTTCATGAATGGCTCTGTAACCTCCTTTTTCCATCCCTATTGAGAATTATTTCAAGGCTTCCCTCTCTCTCCTTTAGTACTCCTCATTGTATACGAATCCCTAAGAGTCCACCTTAACCAAGAAATAGATCATGGCCATCTCAAAGGTGTCAATATTACAAGTTCTCTTTACCCTCTACAAATCCTCTTTGTTGACAACATCCTACTTTTTGGGAATGCTACATTGTCTGAAGCCGAATCCCTTGATCAGATCCTTCATATTTTTTCCTCCTTGACTGGCATGGAATTCAACCTTATGAAATCCTCATTACACTTAATATTCCGTGTCCTGGAGGCATGCATTCTCCAAATCCAAAAATTCCCCCCCTTTCCTGTTGTATCCACCTCATAATGCTTCAAATATTTGGGTTTTCTCCTCAAGGAAAATGACTACAGACTCTCTAATTGGATGTGTCTCATAGACAAAATCAAGAATCGAATTAGCCCTTGGTTCCATAGATGGATTTCATTGACTAGAAGGGTAACTTTTATAGAGAGCATTATAGAGGTTATCCCTATATTTTGGATGGCCTTGGAATACATCTCGAAGGCCATCTTAAATACAATTAAAAAGATTTCTATGAAATATCTCTGGTCAAGGAAACAAGAAGGGGGAAGCTATCCCCTATGCAAGTGGGAGACCCTCTGCTAAAAAATGTCTTATGGTGGATGGGGCATCAAAAACCTCCATTTTTCTCAAAAGTGTTAGCCTCCAAGAGCCTATGGTGATTACTCACACAAAAAGGTCTAAGGAAATACTGCCTGGAAAATATATATCACCTTGTCCTTTGGTATCATGGATAAGATCCCATCAATCTTCTGGAAAAGGAGGATCACTTGTTTGGAAGGATATCCAAAACGATATTCCATTGATAAGGGAGAACATTGCATGGAATCTTGGGAACAATCAGAGAACCATTATTGGAACAAGCCCTATCATGGGTATATGCAAGATAGACTTGCTCCCCCAGCCTCTAGTGGATACACTACACTCAAATGGATACATATTTATATCAAATATCTATCAAACAAAGAACAAAGACATATGTTATGGTGGATGGACATCAACAACACATCTCAATCTCTCACATGACCACTCTTCACTATGGAATAAATGCATAATTGGCTTAAACATGGCTCAAATATGAGTCACTCTCTAACTCTCCAAATAAGCTAATATGGGTTCTCAACCAGGATAGTGGGGCATAGAATGTCAAGCTAGGATATCAAGCAATGATTGAGGCAATATCAAATGGCATATATACACAATGGTGCAAGGGCTTATGGATAATGGTAGCTCTGCCTAAAGCAAAATTTTTATGTTGGCTAGCTCTTAAAAACGAAATTCTAACATGGGATAACTGCCAAAAACAAGGAAGATTTGGTCCGAGTATATACCCTCTATGTTTTGAACAAGAATAGACAGTTTATCATCTTTTGGTAGCATTCCACTTTTCCAAAGAAGTGTGGAGTGCAGCTTGATCGATGGGGAATTGTCTAAGTTGGGAGGGGGCTACCTTAATGGAAGCATGGAATGACTGGACCTCAAACACAACCTCACCCGAACACCTACATCTTCCTCTCCATATCTCCCAGAGTTTATGGATTACAAGAAATAAATCTATTTTTTAGGGAGTCACTCCAGATCCTCTCATGTCAATTCTTCAGTTCAAATATTCATTGACTAAGAACTCTATCAAGGCGAAACAGGGTAATACAAGACTTCCCAGAAATCATATATATGATCAAAATCATCCTCATGCTTTATGTGATGGAGCATCTCGTGTAAATTCTGGAGACAACGGTGTGGGTGGACACAATAAGTTTGGCGGGTAGATGGTGATATACAAGAGAGGTGGGGGGGAATACCAACACCTATGCAAAGCTTCTTAGTGTGGTCACAATACTATCTTTGGGATTGGAATATGAGATATCTTCTTTCTATCTCACTCTCAATTGATGATCAAATGGTTAAATGGACAAGCAAACTGCATAAATATTAACCTTTCACATATGCTCGAGAGAGGGAAACAACTGAAGGATCAATTTTCTTTTTATAGCTACGAACACATTTACACGGAACACAACAAGATTGCATACTTACTGGCAAAGGAGGCATGCAACCTACAGAAGGGGCAAATCCAAGTTCAACATACAAACTCAACCAGCCAAGTCATAAATCAAGACTTTCACTACATGTAATCTTCCAATGCTAGTATGTAAGTTTAGTCATCTAATGATGATTTACTCTCAAATTTCTTGCTATAATGGTGGTTGGATTCTTCTCCCACAAATAGGAAGGTGATATTGTGAATGGAAATCTCTTATTTCTAAAATATGAATGGAAATGATATGTAAATAACTGCCAATGATGGAGGCTTATGGAAAGCTGGAAAAATCTTCAATTAAGACATTGTTTCAATGTGACAGGTATATGCATATTTTGTGCAATATTCGATAAGTCCCATGGATTTATATTAGACATAACTTCTCCAAATTTTGTGAGTAAAGTTAACAACTTTTATCTTTGGAAAAAAATACACATATGGAATAGCAATACATAACCTAAAAGCTTTTGCGTTGTTATAAAATGTCCCTTACAAATCTTAACTAAAACTTAGCTCTAAAAAACAACAATGCATTCAATAAATTCTCCTTTAAACCCAATAATTTTTATTTTTTTTAATTAACACTATCTCATCACCAAGTTAATTATATGCCAAAATAACACTATTTAATCAAAAAATAATATGTATAAACATTATTATTGAATTAAAATAAATATCTTTTTGTTAATTTTATGGTTAAATTGATATTTTTATGGTTTATGAAAAAAAATTCAACTTTAAAAATAAAATATGATTTAATATTTTAAGATATAACTTAAATATTTGAGAAACATTAATTATTAATTATTAATTATATATATATATATATATATATTTTTCAATAAAGATACATAAAGAACAATATTCATATGTAAGATTTGTAAATTTTAATTAATATGAAAAGTGAAAAGGAATCCACTTATAATCTTTTAAATGCAAGTAAAATATGAAATCATTCTAATACTTTTGTTGAAAACTTTTTCGAAAATGTATTGTATATTGTTTTTTGGGGGAGAGATAATGCTTTACCATTTATCAAAAATGTAATTTACGATAATGTTTATAAATACTTTATTGAAAATGTTCATTAAAAAAATAGTTTATTTTAACAACAATATAATTACATACTTTTTAATTGTAAGAATATATTAAATGAAAATTTCTTATATACCCAACTTCCAAATATAATTATTTTTCTAAATCTACTTTTTATATTTATAAATAAAGAAAATAAATAATAATAAAGTGTAGTTTAAATATTCTACGTTTTTAATATTTTTCGAGCATGCAATTTAAACATATAGAAATTTGGATTTTACTACTTATAAGACAATTATACGTAGTAGTAAACCTAGTATATATTGTATTATATTTAGTGGTACACCTGGTATATATTGTAATATGTAGTGGTACACCTAATATATATTGTATTAGATATTGAGTGTTAAACATGAAAATAATATAAGAAAAGAGATGCTTTAAAATTTTGTGTTAGGTTAAGGGTACTTTTGCTTCTCAAGAGCATATGAAAAGTTTGGGAGGTCTTCAAGCTAAAATTAAGTTAAAATTGACCTAGAAAGGTAATGTTTTGGGGAAAAAAACATTAACGAACATTGTACTTGTTGGTCACCGGTTTTGAATTTATATGTGGCATCGACAACATCCATTTCAATTAACATATGCATATTTTGGGTTGCTTTGTCTCATTCCTCATAAAAAAATGTCAAAATTATTGGTTAATTATCTTTCTTCTAATGATGTATTGATGATAATGAAAAAAATTTAAGAAATTACTACTACCACTATTATAGTCCAAGGAGTTAGCTCAATTAGGTGTTGTCAATGTTGTTATGCATTTGCCTAGTTCCATGTCAATGGGTGTCCAATCCAAATCCCCCTAGGTCAAGTACACTAGTTTACGCTGACAAGTGTACTAGTGTTGCCATCAACAAATGTTGACAAGCATCCCTTGGGATTCCCTTTAAAGTTTTCCTTAGAATATATATATATAATTTTCTATACATAGTTGATTAAGATCATGTAAGAAAAAGATTATCAATCTAATTGTTACCATTGTTGGGCCTAAAATGAACTCGATCTTCACTTATACAAATAAGTCATATTTATTATAGCAAATCTAACACAACATGAAAAGAAGTTAAACCCTAATTTGATAATGTATTGTCCACATTAACACATCTAATTAAATATAATGGATCCTGAAATGAATAAAAACAAATAATTACATAATCATACAACAATTTATGTGGAAAACAAACCAATATTGAGAAGAAAACCCACAACATAACAAGACAAAGAATTTATCTTATTATTCCATGCCTTCAGGATGGTAGGGACTCTTGTAATCGGGTTGTTGTTTTTTCAATTAATTGGCATGAACATCTATGGTTTATAGCCTATGTTTTAAGGATATCTTTTTTCCTCAACCAATTATGTAATCTTATCCTTTTTTAACCAATCAAAGGTTTAGAGGTCTTCTTTGGCCTCATATCGAGGCCAAGATGATTTTCTCAATTTGAAACTTAAGACACTGGCCATTTTTGCATCAAATTTATAACACTCTTAGACTAATGTTAGTATTAGTTTCTGATATTTAATGGCCAAATTAACATTCTTCGTAACATTACATGGTTTTCCTTTCTCTCTAATTTTTTTGGTCCATTTGGTCAACCACTTGACATGCATAGTGACTACATGCATCAACATGTAGATTCCTTTGCTCGTGGATATGTAGAGTCATTTGTTCATGGCCTTTGTTGTTTGTGCCATGAAACTACACCTCTACCATGATTTTTGGGCAGCAATAACAAGTTTACAAACTCCCTTCCCTGTTGATAACTCCCTTTTCATTCTCTTCTTGTCTCATGGACTTGAACTGCATGTGATCTTGCGATTGCGATGGTGCATGGTGCCGGCGAGGAAGTGCTGGAACGCTGGAGCAAAGAAAAGTAGACAAGAGGACTTTTACACCGGGATGGCACCCACATAATGGTAGAGTCCTAAATAAGCATGTCATCCTAAAACTTATATGATTAATTTGGAATAAGCTTTGTATGTTTTGCTTAATTTTTTTAGAACGTTCTGAATTCAATAACCAGAAATACAATTCACTCCTAATGTAAATTTTGCTAGAAGATGCTAGCTATTATTCTAAAAAATTTCAAATTTGATAGCCAAGTTCAGTTCAAAATTCAAAAGTAAACTTCTAACCCAATTATAACAACGACCTAGACCTTGCGCACGAAGGTAGAGCAATTGGTAATGAGTAAATGAGATGAAAAGTTGTAAATGGAAGGTCACATGTTCAAATCCCCAATAGTACTAGCTTACAAAAAAAACAATGACCTAAAACATGACACTACACAATCAAAGATCTCTCTTTTAAGATGCTAAAATGTAAACTTGACATTTCTCCGACTACAGACTATAAGGGCATTTGGCTTCAAGTATCGACATCCACATCTAGTATAACACTGAATAGTTTCTAAACCTGCAACCCACCTACTATATGCATTAAGTTCAGCTCAGTAATGGAAATAAGACATTAAAGCTTAAAGGGGCCTTACCTTTCTATTTTAAAAAGGTTGAAGGGAACTTTTATGACAATGCCAGCCAAATCCAATACATGGGATGATTTTGAGAGACACAATGTCTGTACTCATCAACAATAATTATGAACAAACAAACAAATGGTAAAGGTGATGATATTCTGATGTGGGGATAGGCGCAGACTTAGATTTTAGGGTATCGACAGTCAAATTTAGATTTTCAATTCTTCCTATTATTTCTTCAAGCTCAAGATTCAGATCGAATTCAGTCTTAATTGACATACATTCAGTCAATTATGGATTTCAATACTTGTATTTCAGGAATATATAAAACCGGAAGTACTTACTTGTCACAGAAAATCGTGACCTGCTCTGCCTCTGCGTTCTCTTGCCAATGGTTTTCTGGTTACTTGCTGCGTCCAGATCGAGGGTTTGCGTTCCAGATGCTTCTGAAATCACAATCACCAGCATGCAATTTCGCAACACTAAGATTTTGATTGAGTCTCGTTGATTTCCTTCAGCACTATCATCAATATAAATCGTGCCTTACTCTGCTTCTGCTGCGTCTAGTCGACTTCCAACGTCACTAGATCTCAACTAATACTGTCAAACGAGTATTAGAGATTTGTTGGAGGATCCTCATCAAAACTGACCCTGTATTGATCAGTTCTTCAATAATTGATTCCTAAGACCGGTGAATTAGAGAAGTAATGAAACCTGTAGCAATCCAAATCGATTTCACAGATTTAATAACCTAGGAATATGCTGGTAAATTTGTCATAACATTTACACAGTCAATGATTTAGATCCATGAATAGATCCGAATTCTTTTTATTCAATCTCTGCACTGGGATTACAAAGAAGTTTTCCCATTCCTCTCTAAGATTAACTTCTCTAATCTTCTCCCTAATCTACTCTCTCCATCCCCCCTCTCCATATTTAAACAAAATACTTATACACACAGATCCAAAAGATCAGATCCACAATAAAAGGCTTGGATCTCTATTTACAAGATATTCTCCCTAAATATCTCGACTAAACTAACTTAGGCTATTACAATCAAATAAGGATTCAAATATCCTTTTATTGAATTCTGTCTTATCTCATAAATTCGAAAATGCCATCAAATAGACCCAACTCTATTGCTTGTAAATATTTTGTATTTTTTTCTAGGAACTCTTGCTTGTCTTCATGCTCCTGCATCAGACTCCCAAGGCCAAAATATTAATGCGCTCTTGTCCATGAGGTCCTCCACTGAACCGTTCATCTTCTGTAACATTGCTTCAGTCACCCAGGTAGCATCTGAAATTGGATGATCTTTCCATTTGATCAAATATTGGAAATATTCTTGTTTTCTGGTCTTCTTATACACTTTCATGTCCAATATTCTTTCTGGCTGCAATGTTTCTTTAATAGGTAATTGTTTTACCCAGTCAACTTCCCGTTCTTCAGCATATTCCGTTTCATCAGCTGTATCCTCTCCTTGATAGTTGTATAAATCAGCAACATTGAATATTGGAGATATTCTGTCACATACCCCAATTTTATTAAAATAATGTAATTATTTTATTAATATTCCTGAGACATTATGTTAAATTTAATGCTAAGTAGGAATGGATGACTCAGCAGAGTCTCCAGAAATGGAATGTAAATTCTGAATAATTATTATTAATAAATAAATTATGGAGACAACAGCATGGGAGAGCTGTTAAAAGAGGTTACTGGTCTAACTGGTGGATGGAATTAGGTGGAAGGACAAAAGACAAGTGGCAGCATCCTCAAACACTTCCTGAGTTGCAGGTGGCAACTTCCCTATATTTTGGGGTCATGATTCCCCAAGAAAGTGGAATCTGAGCAGGTGGCTCATTAATGACAGTTAACCCAACTAAGACTTAGGCAATCTTTTAAATACTACTCAATGAACTGAGCTGGGGGTTCAGCATTTGTTCTAGAGGGAGAATACATTCAGGTGAATGTTATTCAGGAGTCCCATTGAGGAAGTGGGAAAACAGTAAGGAAGTGTTTATAATATTATAGCCATGTTGTCACAATAGAGTTGACAGAGTTGTTTTAAAAATAAGACAAACTTATTGACTGGCACGAAGCCGAGTCTTACTACTTAGAGACTTCATTGTTTCTATAACCAAATCATAAGCATAGATTAATGTTCATTATCGAGCTTGTATTACATGTAATACACAACACGGACGTAGGTTATCTTATCAATAGTCAAACATCTTAACACGCAGAGAAGCTATCAACAAGCTTAGCCATTGTTGGCTGTTATAAACCCTCGTAGTTATTTACTGTAATAATATTTATTTCATTATAAATATTTCTCCTTGAGAGTAGAGTACAAACCTAACATAGCCGTAGCCAGACCACATTAAATTCGACAGACTGAAAACAAAAGAAAGGAAATGCTTTTATAACAGTTTGAACCTACAGGAAATCTCATACATAGTCCAGGTATACATTGTATCCACAGTTACAATTAATATTTAAACCAAAAACCAAAATTTCACAACACGTTTCCAGTCACCACCGAACTCAACCACTTTCATATGTTTTTATTAATCAGAAAGAGAATTCCCAGTTCGCCAGGGTTAACAATACTTCTTCATCTATTATAGTAAGGAATAACAAACCCCATTATTATCATTAATACCCAAAAACCACATAAATGCAGATAAACTCATATATTAATATCCCCACAATCGAGTTACCATCCTCTGCAAGCATCGGAGAAAATTCAAAGCAATCCTTATATGTTAAACACTTTACTCATTTAACAAAACACAGAACGATACACGGCCACATGACAGGCTCAACAAGTTACAGTATCTATTAGCTTATACAGCGTGGATAAAACCCTGCGCATTGAAAATACAATAACAATAACAACCCCGGGGTCTCATAACAGACTGAGCCGTAGTTTGTTCTTCGTAGACATGCCGAGGTAACAATCCTATCAACCATAAGCAAACAGTTTCATACACGCGACAGTATCCATAACACCCAAAACGATCACAACCCCATTACACAGGAGGTCCCTTCCAGACATAACCCTAGTACAACAAAACCAACAAAGGGAGAGACAGCCGTGGATAACCAGGCTTACCCGGAGGAGCCAGCGCTGGAGATGAAGCCCTGTGTACCTTCAGGAACAGCATTACCTGCACATTACCGAGTGCCGAGAGTTGTTAATACTAATATAAATCTAAACAATCATTTGCAAAACTGAAAACTGTGAAACATTGATATTATCTTACCTGAGCCAATGGAGGAAGCAACCCGTGGACAACCTGGTAGCGAAACCCCATTACATTCGTCGGTTGGATGAGCAAGGGAAACTTCCAGTACTTCTCTATTGACAGCCGCGACAGGCAACATTTTAGACAAAACCCTTAAGCTGGGAATGAACCAGTCGGGGAGCACACTTCAAAACCCAATACACAATCATCTCATGGATAAAAACAACAAAGAAACCCTGCCTCAAACTCACACCAGCGACTGTGGAAGGCTGTAAGTAGCAGGTGACTCAAAATTGGCAATGACAACGAGACCAAGATACAATTGAAACTGTAGCAGACGCCAATTCAGAGCCCAAGACTTCTATACTACCAGAAGAATGAAACAACGTGACCAGAACCTAAGCAAATAGCATGTTACAATCCCAAACTGACGAGTTCAGACATGGAGGGTTTCTCCCTTACAACCCGAGCCCGAAGGCACAAATAATGACCAGGTAGGGTTTCATTACTAACTTATATATCATCCAACGCAAGGAGGAGAGTCAACCACGTAGCCATTAAATATATCAACTTCACATGGGTCGAATTGCTATAGTTCAATTGCAGCTCGATTAATTGTTCATCAATTTCAAATCATTTGCATGGATATAAGTCTTGTGCAACGCATGGAAAAACAATATGATTGATACACAATCATTGTATTGTATATAAATCGAAACCAAGCCATCGATAATGTCAAGGGCATATTATAATTACCTACAATCATTTGAAAATGATGTAGTCAATTTTCTAATGAGAACACCACATCATTTAAAACATTGAAACATTGCCATGACCATATGATGGATACACCATGGTTATATAAGTCCTATTATCATTATCACCCCGATACTATTGTTAAACAATCAACAACGAGAATAACAATCTCCATTATTATGATGTTTAAATATAAACTCATCTACAGGTCCATACCATGAATGTAGTTTAAAACAAGGCACAGTTCGATAACATAAGTTAAACAATAGTAGACATTGGACTTTGAAATGTAGATGACTATAATGGAACATCGCTAGAGGCGTCACTTTTCCAACTCATACTAATAACCAGTAATTACAGCTAATAGTTGACAGTAGGTTACATTATGCTAACGTCACGTTATGCATACGATGAACATAATACAAACAATTGTTCCAGTGATAGTTTACAGCATTAACATAGAGTCATGTTCATAACGCAATGGATATGACGGAAACATTGTAATTCATCGCAAAACCTGATGATACTATCCAGGATAAGAGATATCATGTCGAGACAGACTATCAATCTTATTTCAAGCGTAAATTTCATGAAAAGAACTTCACTGTCTTACACGACAATCAGCAATAGTAAATAGATCTTCTTTAAGTTTTTTTTTACAGTGCAGGGAAAGGAGCTTGATACTTACAAAGATTAAATTACAGTGATCCATACTTCACCGGTGTACCTGCGAACAAAAGACAAATTATGCATTAGCTCGTAAGCTAAGTAAGCCAGTCAGCTATGGCTAGCTCTCCCTTTGGAGATTGAAAGAAAAACAGTCAACATTTAAAATCAGAAAAATCAAATTTGTATTAGAACAGAACCTTTTAAAAACAAGATTATGTTTAGTTACTGAAATTAAACAGGACCAGGAATGCAATTAATTAACATTTATTGTTATAATAAAAAGTTTAAATTTTTCAGAAATTTCGGGTCCTGACATATTCCAACATCAGGGGGTAGTTCAATCTCATAGGCATTTGCAGAGAACTTTCTTAGTATCTTGCAAGGTCCTATCTTCTTAAGCTTCAGCTTATTGTACTCCCTCTTTGGAAACCTTTCTCTCCTTAAGTATGTTAACACGAAATCTCCAACTTCAAAATTAACTTTCCTCTTCTTCAAATTAATCTGCCCTGTCCTTGTATTTGATACTGTTGTCCTGTAAATTCTGTTTCACCTGTTCATGAACCATTTGTATCTCTGTGGCAAAGTCTTCTCCCTTGGCATTTCTGAATTCTGCTTCTCCCAATTCCCTTAGCTCGCATATTCCTCTGGGATGCATTCAATAAATGATATGGAATGGACTCTAACCTGTACTTCGGTTAGGAGAATCATTGTAGGCAAACTCTGCTTGTGCCAATACATGATCCCATTGCTTAGGGCGTTCTCCTACAAGGCTCCTCAGAAGATTACCTAAACTTCTGTTGACAACTTCAGTTTGCCCATCTGTCTGTGAGTGATATGAAGAACTGAAACTAAGTTTGGTACCAAGCTTCTTCCACAGTGTTCTCCAGAAATGTCCAAGAAATCTGGTGTTTCTATCTGAAATAATACTTTTGGGTAGCCCATGCAAGCATACAATCTCCTTAAAAAACAAGTTAGCAACATGTGTAGCATCACTAGTTTTAAAACAAGGAATGAAATGGGCCATCTTTGAAAATCTGTCAACTACTACAAATATTGAATCATTGCCCTTTTGAGTTTTTGGCAAACCCAAAACAAAATCCATACTTATCATATCCCAAGGTCTATTTGGAGTAGGCAATGGTTTGTACAATCCTGTGTTTTGACTCTTCCCCTTTGCATACTAAGAAATTTTACAATTCTTTACATACTTCTCTACTTCATACCTCTTCCTTGGCCAGAAATAGAAATGAGTCAATTGTTCAAAAGTTTTGTCTGCCCCAAAATGTCCAGCAAGTCCTCCACCGTGCTTCTCCTTGATCAAATTGTCTCTCATGGAACAACTTGGTATACACAGCTGGTGCTTCTTGAATAATAATCCTTCTTGCAGGGAATATTCCAACCACTTGCTACTGTCCATCAAAACAGGGTTTTGACATGCTGTAAAAGCCTCCTTAAAATCTGCATCATCTTCATATAACTCTTTAAGAAAATCAAAGCTTAAAACTTCAATTTGACTTTCTTGTATCAACAGATTTTTCCTACTCAAAGCATCTGCTACTTTGTTAGATTGGCCACTAATATGCTTCAATACAAAATTAAAGCTCAGAAGATATTCTACCCACTTAGCATGTTTCTGATTAAGCTTCGGTTGTTGCATTATAAACTGTAATGCATGATTATCTGAATAGAGTACAAACTCTTTAGTCATCAAATAGTGTCTCCATTTCTTCAATGCTTGTACAATTGCATAAAATTCCTTATCATAAGAGGAATACTTCCTTTTAGTGTCATTCAGTTTTTTACTAAAATATGCAACAGGTCTGTCATCTTGACTCAATACAGCACCTATAGCTTCTCCACTAGCATCACATTTTACTTGAAATGGCTTGTTAAAATCCGGTAAAACCAAAACTGGTTTTTATGTGACCTTTTTCTTCAACAATTGGAAATTTCTTTCAGCTTCAACAGTCCACCTGAAAGGTTGTCTGTCCTTCTTGATAGTATCAATAATAGCAACATTTATCTTGTTAAAGTTTCTTATAAACTTCCTATAAAAACTAGCAAGGCCATGAAAACTCCTTACCTCGAATACATTTCTGGGTGTAGGCCATTCTGTAATTGCTTTAACCTTCTCTGGATCCATTTTTAATCCCTCATCAGAGACAACAAACCCTAAGTATACTAACTCCTTCTGCATGAAATTACACTTCTTCATATTCACCAGCAATTTCTCTTGATGTAACTTTTGTAAGACATATTTCAAATGCCTTATGTGTTCTTCTTTGGACTGACTGTAAATTAATATATCGTCTAGATATACTATTACAAACTTTCCTAAAAATTCTTTCAGTGCTTCATTCATCAGTCTCATGAAAGTACTGGGGGCATTTGATAAGCCAAAAGGCATTACCAACCACTCATATAGTCCATCATTCGTTTTGAAAGCAGTCTTCCATTCATCCCCTTCCCTAATTCTTATTTGACGGTAGCCACTTTTCAAATCTAACTTGGTGAAATACTTGGCTCCACTTAAACAATCCATCAAATCTTCAATTCTGGGCAAAGGAAATCTGTACCTGATTGTTATCTTGTTTATAGCTCTTGAGTCAGTACACATTCTCCACTCACCATCCTTCTTTGGACTCAAGACTGTTGGTACTGCACAAGGACTTAAACTTTCTCTAATCAAACCCTTGTCTACCAATTCTTGCACCTGTTTTCTGATCTCTTCATTTTCTGTAGGAGTCATCCTATAAGCTGCCTTGTACAGTAAGCTTGCCCCTGGAATCAAGTCTATATGATGACTAATGCTTCTTACTGGAGGTAAGTCATCAGGAAAAATATCTACAATGATATCCCTGTAATCATTCAGCATGTCTTGAATTTCTAAAGGTAAATCAGAAATCATTGTGTTTGTAAGAATTACCTTTGGTTTGCAAATTATTGCAAAGTTCACTGTATCTTCTTCAATTTGCTGCAGATACTCCTTTCCACCCAACAATAATGCCTTTGGACCATGACTTGTTGAGGCTCCTTCATCTTTCATTGGAACCAATATATGATTAATTCCATCTTTGTGAAACGTGTATGTGTTCCTCTTGCCATCATGTATAGCTCCTCTGTCATATTTCCAAGGTCTACCTAACAATATATGACACACATCCATATGCATCACATCACACATAACTTTATCCGTGTATTGTCCCAACTGCATCTCCAACTCACATTGCTCACTAACTAGCAATTGGTGTCCCTTTTGAAGCCAAGACACTTTATAAGGTGTAGGATGTCTTATCCTTTTCAGCTTCAATTTCTCCACCACCTCAGTGGATACCAGATTATCTGTGCTACCACTATCTATGACCAGCTGGCAACCTTTCCCTTGAACTTTACATATTGTTTTGAACAAATTCTTTCTCTGAGCTGGCTCAATAGCGTCCTTCTCTGGTTTCAGTAACACTTTGTTCATCAATAGTAATTCTCCTAACTCTGGTACATTTTCTGCTTCTAGAATCTGATGTTCTTCTCCTTCAGCTGGAACAACAACAATGTTTCTCTGATTAGTACCACCATTTTCTGGACAGTCATAGGATTTATGTCCTACCTTGTTACATTTGAAGCATCAGATTTCTTTTCCTCTGCCTCGACCTCCTTGTCCTCTAGACCAGCCTCCTCTGCCTCTAGCATCACCATATGTAGGTGCCTGCTCTTTAGAGCTGCTACTAGCCCCATTTTTAGGTGCAGTAGATCCTCCTCTACCATTTTGACCTTCCTTTCCTTTGAAATCCCCCTACCTTTGGCAGATTGCTTCCTTAGAAGTTTTCCTTCAGCTTTCAGTGCCATCTGATAAGCTTCTTCAGCTGCCTTTGGAGACATCATACTCAATTCGTCCTGAATATCCATCCTGAGACCATTTATATCTCTAGCCACCTTCTCTTGGGTGTCTTGAATCTATCCAGCCCTAATACTGACTTTATAGGACTCCTCTGTGTATTCTTTGACTGTCAGCAATCTCTGTCCGAGATTCTGCAATTCTCTGTACAATGAAAGTTGATAGTCACTTGGTAGAAATTTCTCTCTCAATTTCACTACCAATCTAGTCCAATTTCTAATTGGCTGTTTACCCAACCTTCTCCTCTCTGTCTGCACTCCCATCCCACCAAAGTGCTGCATGTCCCTTCAACTTTGTGACAGCAAATTTGACCTTCTCTCTTCTGTCATTTCTTCATAGTCAAAGAACTTTTCCATCTCATTAATCGAGTCAATTAGTTATTCTGGATTAAGATTCCCTTTATAAACAGCAACTTCAGGTCTAGGTTTTGAAGAAGATCCAAACACATTTTTCAAGAATCTCATCTCAGGAGTTAATATAACAGCTTCTCCCTCATCTGGGGATTCAATCTCAGGTTCACTAACATCACCCTCTGGATTGTTCCCTTGAGTTCTTAGCTCTATGGCTTCCAACCTTGCTGTTATTCTCTCCATGACTTCTAATACTTGAGCATTGGCTATGGGCCTTCCTCTGCGACCACCACGACCTCCACGCATTCTAAAAGCCATGTTATATCCTTTTTCCCTGATTCTGGGATTCTGATTAGTGACAATTTCTTGCTCTGATACCACAAATGATGTGGGGATAGGCGCAGACTTAGATTTTAGGGTATCGACAGTCAAATTCAGATTTTCAATTCTTCCTATTATTTCTTCAAGCTCAAGATTCAGATCGAATTCAGTCTTAATTGACATCCATTCAGTCAATTATGGATTTCAATACTTGTATTTCAGGAATATATAAAACCGGAAGTACTTACTTGTCACAGAAAATTGCGACCTGCTCTGCCTCTGCGTTCTCTTGCAAATGGTTTTCTAGTTACTTGCTGCGTCCAGATCGAGGGTTTGCGTTCCAGATGCTTCTGAAATCACAATCACCAGCATGCAATTTCGCAACACTAAGATTTTGATTGAGTCTCGTTGATTTCCTTCAGCACTATCATCAATATAAACTGTGCCTTACTCTGCTTCTGCTGCGTCTTGTCGACTTCCAACGTCACTAGATCTCAACTAATACTGTCAAATGAGTATTAGAGATTTGTTGTAGGATCCTCATCAAAACTGACCCTGTATTGATCAGTTCTTCAAGAATTGATTCCTAAGACCGGTGAATTAGAGAAGTAATGAAACCTGTAGTAATCCAAATCGATTTCACAGATTTAATAACCTAGGAATATGCTAGTAAATTTGTCATAACATTTACACAGTCAATGATTTAGAGCCATGAATAGATCCGAATTCTTTTTATTCAACCTCTGCACTGGGATTACAAAGAATTCTTCCCATTCCTCTCTAAGATTCACTTCTCTAATCTTCCCCCTAATCTACTCTCTCCATCCCCCCTCTCCAGATTTAAACAAAATACTTATACACACAGATCCAAAAGATCAGATCCACAATAAAAGGCTTGGATCTCTATTTACAACATATTCTCCCTAAATATCTCGACTAAACTAACTTAGGCTATTATAATCAAATAAGGATTCAAATATCCTTTTATTGAATTCTGCCTTATCTCAGAAATTCGAAAATGCCAGCAAATAGACCCAACTCTATTGCTTGTAAATATTTTGTATTTTTTTCTAGGAACTCTTGCTTGTCTTCATGCTCCTGCATCATATTCTCTATCATCAACACTCTGCTCAGAAATAGGGGAGCTATTGTCAGTTGCCACAAATTATCCATGCTAAGATTATTCTAAAACTAAGGATATATCTTTCAATTATATGCTCACTAACAACGTCCTAGATCAAGAGAGGAGGGAATGTGTTATTGGCTGTACAAATATTCTTGTTGAACGTACGGTAGGTTGTAGAGCTCACCTAGTCAGTTTTAAAGCTCCAAAGGACCTATCAATAAGTCGGCTGCCCCTATCAGCTTTCAATCTAAAACAATTGTTCTACATACGACGTATTTTTTTTAACAGAACGGTTGAACCAGCTTTGATTATACAAAAAGACAGGAAATTACATAGCAAAAATTGGACAGATTGCTCCAATGAAAGCAAGACATCCATCACTCCAAGTTCATCCTGTTCAAGCTGATAGCTAGCATGATATCTTCCTATTCTATGGAAACTATAACATCTAATGAACTTCCCTATGAGGAGTATACAAAAGTAAAACATTGCTAATAAGCTTTCTTATACAAAATCTGAAAGATGAGACATTCTGGATTGCCAATTCTGCAGCTGGTTCCTATTCTATGAGTTTCAGAATCCTTATACATATTACTTAAAAGCAGTAAAAACATAGCAGAGAAAAAAATAGTCAACCTGAATCCAAAACCGGCGAGCTGCTACTGAAGTACCATATCCATAACAACGCCTGCAGAGTCCGTTGCCACATTCTTTTCAGAGCTGAGGTCCACCAAGTTCCCTGCGTTAGCCATGAACTTCTTCCACTTTCTCCATTTTCCAGTTAATGTCCTCCAAATCGCTGCCAGAGACCTTAAACTTTTGGGATTTGTGAGGATAGGCGATACCTGGGGTCTCTTCAAGGTGTTCAATTTTCTCAACCATTTTATTGTTCTGAGTTTTCACCTCGGAGTCGGTAGCAAACGCCAAAGTGTAGAGATGAGACAAAACCTTCTTGTATTCCAGATTTTTGCTGCGTATTTTCCTGACTTGCAGCTACAACTCCTGCAGACGGGTGTAAGAATTCCACTTTGAACTTCGAAATGTCGTATTTCCCTTCTTGCCCATGAGAATTCCCAACCCTAGCAAGTCTTCGGCAGGGACCAAGCCCAGGGTTGCTCTCCATTTCCACCGAGTCTCCCCTCATTTCTTCCAAATACATACCCCAACTACATCTGTCTTTGGGGCCTCTTACAGGCTTACAGCATCTTCCACACTTCAAAAACACGTCGCCCCCTTCCTGAGGACGCCCTGCAACATAGTGCTCCATATTTCTCTCAATATGGTGACAGTTCAAACAAAGGCTAGAAACGAAGACCAGCAAATTCAAAATTCTGGAACAAGCAGTGGAGTGAATGTCGTAGAGCAACCTCCTGCCTTGATTTAAACCGATGCTACCATCTCGCATGTCATCTGGGTTAATGCCATTAATTTGGGTGAGTGTGGGAATCTCACGAGAAGTAAGGAGGCCGTCGAATTCCCATGGGGAGTTTCCCAAGAATGTAAAATTTAAAGTGCTATAGTTTTGAACCAAATAATAATGAGGGGGGCAAATAGGAACAAGATGAGCCCAGGATCTATGGGTGAACCTTAGGCTAGGGAATCCAAGAATTTTCACAAATGACATTGTCACAACTTAGAGAGCCATAGGAGAGCTCGACTCTATTATTAGCCATGCTTTCAACTTGCCTGTTTAAACCTCGCAAAATATGGAGAAAGGAAAGCTCTTGGAAGTATTTATTGATGATGATTAAGAGATGATGCAGTTTTGAGGTGGGGTCTTTTCTTTTGTCGATTATGTGTCTGTCTTCTCTGATGATAATTAAGGAATCCCCAAGGACCATCAATTTCTTTATTCCTGGGTTTATAGCAATTTCCATCCCTTTGATGAGACCGAGTCATTCCGCTCCATTGTTGGTCTTTCTTCCAATGCCCCAAGCAAACTCTTTCTGCTTGTTCCCCTTGGAGTCAAAAATTACTCCCCCTGCACCTGCCAACCCAGGCTACATACAACGTATTAACAAGAAGAAGAGAGTCGAAATATATAGGTATTAACAACTTCATTCATCTAACTGTTTGAATGCAGAAATGTCTACTATCCCCCTTTTATTATAAAGGTTTAGTTTAAAGAAAAGAACAACCTTGAAGTTTTAAAAGCACTTTATTATTAAGGTGAGGATCTTAAGGAAATTAACTGCTTGACGTTCAAGTGAATGGATTTAAATCCACAATTGATATTCATTACTCTACCTATTTTTGTTGATAATTACTTTCATTAATATTGTCAAATAAATGCACGTGTAATGAACATGGAGCAACAATCCATACTCCCTATAAACTCTGCAACGAATAAAATGCAAAGAGGGATATAAGTAGCCTTACTTTTGTCATGGATATCAGTGTCCATACTTAGATAAAAGACACGTGTATCTATTCTCTGAAGTTCTCAAGATATATATGTTGTATAGTCATTGTTATGTTGCTTCCATGCGAATATATCTGTCTTATTGGAAAAATTGTCCTCATTTTTTTTTCACATGAAAAATATGGATTTTTGTTATTCACGAATAATCAAGGTATCATCGGTTACATATCAATTACCTAACATGTCATATTGTGAGATTTGAACCCAGGTGGAGAGTATAACAACATTCCTCCCAAACCGCCAATCTATACTCGATTAACAGAAAAAATTACCCCCACATATATCCCACATGGAAAAACATAATTATTAAATAATGAAAATAAATCAACCTATTTGATAGAACTCAATATCCCCACCAAACTTAACTACCTTCTCTTCGGTTTTTGCATTCTTTGTAAAATCCACTTGGTTGTCACTTTTGATCTCGTTTTTATTTTGACGATGCCTTTTGGGAGCAATATACAGGGAAACCAAAACGCCTCATATCCATCGGAATCTGGTAGAGTAAAAATGGCTGAAATTGCAGTTTCCATTGCTCAAATCGTGATTTCGACAATTTGGGTAGTTTTAAAATCCTGCATTTAGTCTAGAACAAAACATTGTAATTGCTGAAATTGCAATAATGACACAAATTGCAATTCCCAAGGATAATTTTCACCAGATTTATATAAAAAACGCCAGAAAAGTGGGGCATTCTGGTAGTCGTTTATCCTACGCATGCCTTTTGGACTAAGTTTCCATAATTGTTTTTTTTTTGGGTACTCTTCCTATTTGACAAGTTCCACGTGTTGCTCCACCATTTCTATATATGCCATCTTTTAATCATCCTGAGTTCATCCTTAGCCTTCCTTTAGCTCACCCTCTTGATCACATTTTTTTATTTTTATATAATTAAGTTACTTTACATTAATATTACAAAGATAAAAGAATGTGAACATAGGTAGGCTTGTCATAAAGATCTTCATTAATGTAAATAATGTGATGATGACAACAAAGAGGCTAGGTAGCTTATAATATTATGAGTATTTTTTACATGAAGTTTGAGTAAATATGAATATATACAAAATTAATATAGCAATTATTTGGGTTGCTTATGCATGTAAATTGCAAAATGATGTAACAAAGGTCTATCTAAAGGACTCATAATCGCAATTGTAAAAATCTATATAGAATAATCAAAGATTCAAATTATTGTTTCTTAGTATGCGCTTGCCTCTATACTATTTGAGATGTCGAAAGAGTTATCAACCTTGGGTTATTTGGATAGGTAACAAATCTTACGAAAGAATCATATTTATGGAGTTTGGAAGTTACTCAAAAACATTTACTAGGTTATGTATGCTCACTATTTAACAATCCATGTTGAATATCACTTGAGGCCACCTTAAGGCAGGATTGGCGGGTATTCCAAGAAATTGAAGTTCATCAGTTTTGGTCCAAGAAAATTTGTTCCAACATCTACAATTATTACTAGAAGCAAGGTTTCGACATTTGCACGTGTTCCAACATAAGCTCTTGTTCCCATTTGTGTTGTTTCAACATTTCTACGTAGTTTTCCTAGAAGTGGAGTTCCAAGTGTTGGTGTTTCCATGGATCTCGTAGTCTCCATCTCGTTCTGTGATTTTCCATATATGAGGTCAACTCCCATAGTCTATGCTTGCTTCTTTGGAGCATATACACAACCTATAACTGGGACTTGTTCAAATGCATCTGCCAGGGGTATCGTTTTCTTTGCAGCGTGGTAAGGCGAGTCATCCATTTGAGCACGCCAACTTTCCAATTAAACCCTGAACCTGCTTACTTAGACAATTAGCTGACTCCCTGCAAAAATGATCTGAGTTACATAAAGTGAAAAAAGAACTAACACCATAACCAACTCTTTGCAATAGTCAAACAATAAGGAAGCACCATAACCAACTTATTTATCTGACCATTAGAAAACAAACACTAAAAACATAGACTTGTTGCCATACATTTTATCTTATTAACTATACGATCCAACTACATTTTTAATATTCTTTAACTTGAGTCTGCTACCTTCTCTATACAATACTCGTGATAATGATAAAATAAGAAATACAATCATAAAGAAAATATAATAAAATCATAAAAAATATAATGATGTTATGAAGATTATAATGAGAATGTTTGATAATACAATATAATATAAATATAAAGATAATGATTCCATGATAATGTTAAAAAGAAAAATACAATCATAATATAAAGATAATGTGTACATTATTATAATAAATAAAAATACAATCATAAGAAGAAACATTAATGTTATGAAGATGATAACCGCAATGTTTAATAATTTAATATAATAAAAATAATGATCCTCTTTTTCCAATATATCCTTATTCGGACCAATTGACGCGGTCCACCTTAATCCCTACATTTTTAATCCTTACATTTATGTTTGATATACGTAACATTATCGTACCAAAATAATTGGTAGTCTCTTGGCTACACTCTCATGTTTAATTTAATTATAATAAAAAAAATTAATTGTTTGAGTGCATCAATTGGTAGTATCTTGGAGTGCACTTTAATTATTATTAAAAAATTTAATTGTTTGAGTATATTATGGGATGTTTTTAGTCCCTTCCGTAGACAGAGATTATATGTTTCGCTTTTAGGTATTAATTAGTATAATTACATTTAATTTATAATGGATACATTAAGGTTAAAAATATTTATGTATTTAATTTTAAATTTTAATAAAATTTATTTCATATCTATTAAAATATGATTGGATGAAACGCTTTGATGAGACTATTCTTATCATTGCCGACGATTAGGGAAAAATAAGAAAGAAAAAAAAAACCATACTTTGGAGGTGGTATGTTACACTATATAATATTTGATACATGTGTCCAACGAGTAATTGATTTATTAATCAATTTCTCCCCATGTGGCAGACATGCTCACTATCACCAACTTTTGTTGCTTTATGCCATAACCTTGCAGCACCTGCCATAAACTTGACTCTTACCTCAAAGTTGAGACATTGGACAAGCATGAAAACATGAATATTGCTTAGCGTGAAAGTAAATGGCATGTCCACCCTATTATTCTCTGTCGCTTTCTATTATAACTTGAGCCTTCACCTAGAAGTTGAGAGAGTGGATAGGCATGAAAACATGAATTTTATCCATTTTTTAAGGTTTTCTCCTTTTTGAAAGTAGAGCATAGTGTGCAACTCATATTGTCCAGACATTTTTGGGAGCAGGAAAAGAAGAAAGGGAAGAGAAGCCTAAGAGTTTTGGAAGAAGAAAAAAGAGGAGGAGAAGCAAAAATAAGGCTTTTGGTAAGAAGGAAGAGAACAAGCAACCATGAAGTTGCATTATAATTTCATTGTTTCTATGTTGTATTCTTTGTTTGAATGTTGTCCTTCTTTTCCTTTTTTTCTTCATTGAATACATAGCCTATGGATTGAGAGGGCCCCTTTTCCTGTAGGTTGCTGATCATTCAATATACAGAACTCAATTATGCTAGATTGAAATCTGTAATTAGCCAGTAGTTTGGGCTCCCATTGCACATACTAAAGAGCACTGAGAATAATATTATTATTTAAGGTATTGTGGAGCATAGAAGGTAATATCTTTATGTATTGTATGGAAGTGGATTTTTGCATGCAGATAATCATTATGAAAAACTCAGCCATGGCTGGATCAAGCTTTCAACAGCTGAAGAAAGGTAAAACTTCATCTCTTAATGGTATTCACCTTCATTATTATGCATAATCATAGTCATATAATGCAGTTGGGTTCTGTTGGTCCTGACTAGTAAGTCATAACCTTGTTCACCTTTCCGCTTCTGATACAGGGGTGATACCTTCACATTTGTATATTATGCGCCTCATCACTGTTAGTTTTTCAGAATTTACTTCAATCTGATCTAGGATCTTAACTGAGAGAACAACATGTACAGCATATCTAAAGCATATCAATCATGGACATAATAATGCAAGCACACAAGAGACACGGAGTTTACTTGGGGAAAACCATAAAGGTGAAAAACCCCAATAAATTCCTCAGAGATAGATAGAGCAATGATACAACCCAAGCATAAGAGATAGACATCTTCTAGCAGCAGCTTCTCCTCCTCCACAAGTGCACCACTCTCCCGAGAGTGTGAGAGAGAATAGAATGATGAAATAGAGTGCCTCCCGCACTCTATTTATACTTGAATTGACTTGCCTAATAACCTTTACTAGGTTGGCCTTAACTTAACCACATAACATAATGCTGATTGGGCCGACACCCAATAGGGTGGTCTAATAACCCTTTGACCCACATGGCCGACCCCCAATAAGGTGGTCTAATAACCCTTCGACCCACATGACTTATACAGGGCTGACCCCAACAAGGTGGTCTAATAACCCATCAAGTATAAGTTACAACACTTACAATATAAATGACGACACTTCCGTATAGAGGAATAATAACATCTCTATAGGAATACAATATACATATATGTGAAATACATTCCGAAGTTACATATACATCAACACTCCCTCTTAACTAGGAAGGTATTTCTCGACACAGGTCTTCTAGCACAAGTCTTCTTCTCTGTATCATCATCAATGAATCATCATCCTCGAATCATCGTCATCGTCACTGCTGCTGCTATCTCAATCAATCTCCGATCTACTCGTCATAGGAAGTTCTACAGAGACAGTCTTTTTTCATATTGGATGTAGGCCCACCACCTGCAGGTCTTCATCATCACTAGCCATACTTTGGAATCCTTAGGACTTATTGCGTGAGTCAAAAAAACCTCAAAAGAGCATCCCAGGACTGATTATGAGCACATAGCTCAACCTATCGGATCTCCCAGGACCTTTTACGTGCTACTGCACAACCTGTCCACGCCCAAAGAGTATCATCCTGATACTCATGATCATCGTTCATGAAGCACAACCCAGATGCACATCACACAACACTTACATCTACGCCATGGGAGAACACATCTACAACCATGTGAGAATGGCACAACACTTATATTGCAGCCATGGGAGAACACATCTACAACCATGCGAGAATGGCCCAGCACTTATATCGCAGCCATGGGAGAACACATCTACAACCATGCGAGAATGGCCCCAACACTTATATCGCATCCATGGGAAAACACATCTACAACCATGCTCGAATGGCCTCGGCACTTATATTGCAGCCATGGGAGAACACATCTACAACCATGCTCGAATGGCCCCAACACTTATATCGCAGCCATGGGAGAACACATCTACAACCATGCTCGAATGGCCCCAGCAATTACATCACGACCATGGGAGAACACATCTGCCACCATGTCGGAAAAGCCTATGTGCATCTGTGTCTTCGGAACTCATCACACATAATCCAACTGATTATGTAATGTATCCACCTGATACATGTCATCACATATGATCATCCTGATCATCATCATAGCATCGTCTTGATGCATATAATCTAGAGTATCATCTTGATACTCATCACACATGATCATCCTGATCATCGTCACTGCATCATCCTGATGCATGTCATCTGGAGCAACATCCCGAAGCTCGTCATCCATGATCATCATGATCATACAATGCATCGTCCTGACGTATACCAAGTATCTACCTTATACATATCATCATACATGATCCACCTGATCATACAATGTATCCACCTGATACATACATAGATACATGATCCACCTGATCATACAATGTATCCACCTGATATATATATCAACATACATGATCTACCTGATCATACAACATATACACCTGATACATATACATATGCATGGTCCAATCATCCAACATGATGCATATACATATACATGATCTAACTGATCATAACAAGCATCCAACATGATGCATATATGGAGTAGTAACTGGAGCATCGTCATGATGTTCATCATCCAGCACTTACATCCAGAGCCATGGGAAGGATCCTCCTCTCACCATGCTTAGAATGGCTACAACAAATGTCTCCATCACTTCTTCCCCGAAGTGTCGTTGATCTGAAGAACACCAAGCCTCTCTCTGAAGTACTCGAACTTCACTCTGGCTAGTGGCTTCGTCAATACATCTGCAATCTGCTCATCCGTCGCAACATATAGGAGCTTCACTGCTCCTCTCTGCACCATATCCCTAATATAGTGATATTTGATCTCTATGTGTTTCGACCTGTCGTGGAACATCAAATTCTCAGACAGCTTCACACAACTCTGGTTGTCACAAAAGATACCAGGAGCCTCCAGCGGGAGATCAAATAACTCAGACAGTAGCTTTCAAAGCCATACTGCCTCACAACTAGCTGAACAAGCTGCAACATACTCTGCTTCACCTGTACTCAGTGCTACGCAGGACTGCTTCCTGCTAAACCAAGAGATCACACCTGATCCCATACTGAAGCAACACCCAAAAGTGCTCTTCCTATCGGCAACACTGCCTGCCCAATCTGAATCAACATAGCCCTACAGGTTAAACTTTTGATTCACATCATACTTGAGCCCATACCCTTCAGGTACCTCAAAATACGCTTTACAGCAACCAGGTGAACACTCCTCGGATCCATCAGGAACTGGCTCAATGTGTTCACCGCAAAGCAAATATCTGGTCTCGTGTTCATCAGGTACAACAAGGACCCAATCATCTGACGATACATAGTGACATCAACCGGCTCAGATGAAGCATCACACAGAAGCTTCAGGTTCGATGCCATAGGTGTGGCCATGTCCTTGCAGTCCATCATCTCGAACCTCTTCAAAATCTCTACTGCATACTTTCCTTGTCCAAGGAAGATTCCATCTGCACTCTGCCACACCTCCATGCCTAGAAAGTAGTGCATCATCCACAAGTTCTTCATCTCGAACTCAATAGCAACCTTCCATTGCGTGTCGGCAATCAATCTATCCTCACCAATTTATGCACATATATGACTTCCCATCATGTGTCTCAAAACCAAGTGGCTGCTCCACATACACTTCCTCTTCGACTACACCATTCAAGAAATCTGTCTGGTGTATCTTCCATTTCATCACTGCAACCAGAGCAAGTACTGATCTGATGGAAGTGTGCCTGGCTATAGGTGTAGAAGTCTCTTCATACTCAATCCATTTTTCTGGGAGAATCCATGAGCTACAAACCTCGCTTTGAATTTCTCCATGCTACCATCTGCAGTATGCTTGATCTTATAGATCCATTTGGAAGTCACAGCAGACTTCCCTTCAGGTCTTGGGACTGCATCCCAAACATCATTCTTCATGATCGACTAGTACTCCTCGATCATGACATTCTTCCTGAATCCTGGGAACTTCAATATATTCAATATCTTCAATAGATAACTTTGTTGTTGAAACAAATGTTGTAGTCCTTCTTTTGTAGGTGCTCGTATACGATCTTTCCTACAAAACAAGTTAAATTGCATGATTAGAAACTTCTCATAGTTTTTTAGAACAAATTCTTACACATAAAGAAATATGTCATACAGTCATGCAATTATTTTATCCAATTCTTCAATACAACATTTATCCATATCACGTAACTTTCTAGATGCCTTCCAATCTCTACCAGAACATTGTTAAAAGTTTGCACTACTCCCAACATGTCAGCAAAGAGGTTTCATTCTAGAAAAGTAGCAATGGAATGTTGTACAGTGCCATAGGCCACTTACCTATTACATGCATATTAGTAGTATGCTGTTCATTAATGCAATTATTCTAATATGCCAAAATACACAGCCTAATTCTAGGAACATCAATATATACATCATTGAACAATATTATTTAAACAATCAAATATGCAAGAAATGATAATTCAAATACTTATCTTTGTTTGGTTGTTGGGTGGACTCCCTCTGAATATCTGCATTCTTGCAGAAACTACTGGAGTGTGCTCCCTCTTGATTTTTGCTTCCTGGATTACCTGTCCTTGAACTTATATCCATCCTTGATCACTATACATGCTTACAAGTATCATTATTGTGATATCCTCGAGATCTCATACATAATCATACATTTACTAGTATATTCTCAATACTATCAAAACACAATAATCTTAAACATGTATAGTCATGATCATTTCAAACACAGATAATAAGCATTAGCATTCAATGTTTTAAGGAAGACTTCTCTTACTCATGCATATTCATATTTGACCAAAAGAATTTTCTGGTTAGTCATATCATCAATCAAGGTAAGAGACATAATATGCATACACCCATGTTATTCAAACCTATGAATAATCATTATCAATCATTCCTGTTATAGGTCAAACCTGCACCTCTCCGTCCGTGATCACCTTGAGCTTTTGATCACACAAAAGGACAACTTGGATGGAGGAGCATGTTGACCCTAGATGAGACTTTGACTTACTCCACTTCCTGACAACACTGAAAAAACCCTAAAATTCAGAGATATGAGCGCTACTCTACTTCAATAGACTAGCGCCTGTACCCTACTCCAGTGTGTAATAGTAGCGCTCAAGCCTTATGAGCGCTACTCCTCTTCAGCATAGTAGCGCTCAACATTCAAAAAGTGATGAACGCTAGTTTACAAGCACTATAGTAGCGCCCTGAACTCTAATTCACTGAACAATAGTAGCGTACATCTCAAAATATGATTAAAAAATAATTAATTTCACGAAGAGGATTAGTTGCAGTTGGTTTCCCAACTTCTCCAACTTCCTCCATAACCATCTCTCGACCAGAACTGCTTCTCTTGTCCTATAAATACAGGGAAGAATAAAGAGAGGGGTTAGAGACATGAATGTTATTAAGAGACTTTTAAAGAGAAGCTTGCATTGGAGGAGTGTATGCTAGAAGATATCCAAGCCAGAGAAGAGCAAAACCCCAGGATCAAGTTGTAGGAGCATGTCACAAAGTCAGGTATATTTTGTAACATCAATTTGCATTTGACAATAAAAGGTTGAAGCGTCTTACTTGTCCCAAATTAAGTGTTCATTGAAGTTATATACTAGTTTGGATTTGTTTTGGTTAATATTGGATGTTTAAATTGCTTTGTCTTTTTCCATCATTATATATTATCCAAGATACGCTGAAAAAGGTTTAGTGGATGGGAGGTGGACTTGAGGATCGAGTGCAAGATCAAATAAGAGCTAGGATCGAACGTCATTTGAAAGGTATGTTCTCAAGGCCTATAACCTATTTCTTTTCATGAACATCTCTGTAATGCAGTAAATACGCTTACCTGTCATCCCCTTTCAGTTGATAGTATCAGTTTCCTTACTATAGGGTAGTTTTTCCCGCCAACAATGCCATGTATACTTTACACAAGGTAGGATTCTAACTTGATATAGGAAAAACATACCTAGATTAATATGTTAGTTGGTTATTTTCTAACATACCCACACGATGTTTTCTTGTTCTCTTAAGTGACTTGTGCTAATAACTTGCATATCTCATAGGTTAACCAAGTTATACATACCTCGTAAGTAGATCTTCTATGTGATCCATGGCAATAGATGAATCTTTGTTTTCATGTTACCATGGTCATATGTTCTTGAACTAGAACATGATTTGTCTTTCTTGATGTACCTTTCATGTTAGCGAACAACATAAACCTCATACAACATCACAATGCATTGGAACAATCATAAGTGTCAAAACCTTAATCAATGAATATCTTCTATCATGTATTCATAATTTTATTAAGGTGATACGACAAGTCTAGCAATTAATCAAAATTGTACTAACCGTAATGATATGAAGACAAATATATCATAAACTTAACCATGAATAGAATTCAAAACATACCTGTAAGTCATACCTGTCGAGATTGCATGTAATCTTCTTATGTAAGGCCTTAGCCTCATCTCCCTCTGAAACAGGAACTTCTTCACTTATGCAAGTGACCAATCCACTCTCTTCTAGGATTAACCCAATCCACTTGATTTGCAGGAACTGGATCTGGAGCTAAATTAGGGTTTGTCAGAGAAACCCTAAAAATTCAAACTTTGAATTTAAAACTTCTAAAAGGATAGAAAGATGCGCCTTGATGAGCTGATCAAGCCGGTATACTCAGAATTTGAAAACTACAAAGTTTCACCCCTCAAATTTGCCTTTGAAACTTCCGAATTCACTGGACATGACCCCGAACTAGGGTTTGATAAAGCCCACCCTTCTACCCAATCAAAAGGTTCGATCCAAATCTCTAAGCTTCTAGTTTTTTGAGGAGATTCCAGCCGTGGTCACAGATTTCAAAAATTTCCATTTTTGCAGAAGCCCTAATTTTCCACTTTTCCGATCAAAGTCCCGAACTAGGGTCTGATCAAGTCCGGCCTTCTTCCCAACCAAAAATTATGATCTTGGTCTCTAAATTTCGATTTTGATGAGTGGAATTCAGTTGTAGTCTCCGATTACGAAAATTCCAACTTTCTCCGAAACCCTAAATTCTGGAAGCCATGAATGAAGGTGCTAAAAAATAATTCTATTTTGACAGAAATATGTACCTAATTTTTTTCTGGTGTAACTCTGAACTCTTCAATCCATAGGGTCTGAAAATTTTTCTTGTGATAGCCCGACCTGTCATCTTTCCCACCCCACAGGTCTAACCTCAAATGGATTCTCTGAGAGAGATTTATTCCAAGTGTCGCAACATGACCTGTTTATGGGATAAAACAGGAGAGCTAACTTGTATGGTGTGCCATGTGTCACTGGTTCTGTTTCGGCCTCTGAAAAAGTTACCTGAGAAAGTACAGTCCGTGCACTACCTATAAATTTTTACAAAATTTCATTTGGAGCTTCCTAGCCCAATTTATGACCTTTTTTTCCAAGGTCGCCTGATTATGACTGAGATCTGGAAGAGGCAGAAACCCTATATTGTAAAGATCATAAATCACAAAGTACAACGAGTTAGAGGTTTTCCTTTGGACACAAGGTACATGGGGATCTTAGATTCTCCCTGTACGATTTTCAGACCCTGAAACCTCGCCTAAATTTATTTATAGCAAAAGTTCTATGATGACTTGTTTTTTCTATATCAAGCCCTAGCTTCGCAATTGCAACAAGTGTCATACATGCCATACCATGCCTTCTTTCAGGCTAGCTCTAATTCCATGTTAGTTTTTCAGAATTTACTTCAATTTAATCTAGGATCTTAACTGAGAGACATGTATAGCATATCTACAACATATCAATCATAGACACAATAATGCAAGCACACAAGAGACACAGAGTTTACTTGGGGAAAACCATAAAGGTGAAAAACCCCAATAACTTCCTCGGAGATAGATAGAGCAATGATACAACCCAAGCATAAGAGATAGACATCTCCTAGCAGTAGCTTCTCCTCCTCCACAAGTGTGCCACTCTCCCGAGAGTGTGAAAGAGAATAGAATGATGAAATAGAGTGCCTCCCGCACTCTATTTATACTTGAATTGACTTGCCTAATAACCTTTACTAGGTCGGCCTTAACTTAACCACATAACATAATGTTGATTGGGCCGACACCCAATAGGGTGGTCTAATAACCCTTTAACCCACATGGCCGACCCCCAATAGGGTGGTCTAATAACCCTTCGACCCACATGACATATACAGGGCCGACCCCAACAAGGTGGTCTAATAACCCATCAAGTATAAGTTACAACACTTACAATATAAATGACGACACTTCTGTATAGAGGAACAATAACATATTTATAGGAATACAATATACATATATGTGAAATACATTATGAAGTTAAATATACATCAACAATCACTAGGGTAAATAGATCCTTGATGTATACATATGAGTAAATCCTTGTGCGATTTATGGTGGCCTGTATACCATGTTACATGTTTGAATCAAGAAATATCATAACAGAGATCAGCCTCTTAAACCTTGAGCTGTTGGTCATGATAGAAGGAAGGAGTATATATATTTTGAAGTAAAGCCAGTATCAAGTAATGTCATAATGCTTGCATTTCCATTGGTTTTAACATCAGATCCTGATAAAACTCCTGTAACGTGTGCTCAATTGGACCGCATAAAACTTATGTAACGTGTGCTCCTGGATTAGCATTTTCTTCAAAAAGCACACTAAACGGGTAGTTGCCATAATATTTCCTGGATTGGGATTGCAAGGTGGAATTTCACCTTCTCTTGGCAGGCTCTCTTTATTACGCATTCTGAATATTTCCCATAATAATTTGACAAGAATAATTCTACAGGAGTTAGGGCAGCTAAAGGCATTAGGGATACTGGACCTCGGCTTTAATTTGCTCCGCGGTTATATTCCAAAAGCACTGTCTAATTGTACACGCCTTCAATGGATCTGACTTTCAGTAAACAAGTTGACAAGAACTATACCAACAGAATTTGGTCGCCTTGTCAAATCGGAACATCTTCGCTTGACCAAAAATAATCTTAGTGGAAGTATTCCAGCATCTTTGAGCAACTGCACTTCTCTCCAAGGGTTGTTTGTCAGTCACAATAATTTCATTGGTACAATCCCTTCTATTTTGGGTTTGATGAGAGTTATGTCATATCTTTATGTGGATGACAACTCATTCATTGGTCATATCCCTTCCTCTTTGAGGAATTGCTCCTCTCTCCAAACGTTGATCGCCAGTCACAACAAATTAATTGGTCCAATCCCTCTCATTTTTGCTGTTATGAGAAGTCTGTCATATCTTTTTATGAATGACAACTCACTTAGTGGTTACATTCCTGAAGCTATTGGCAATTTGAGTCAGATTACATACCTAAATCTTGGTATAAATAACTTCACTGGTGGCATACATAAATTCATTACAAATTTAACTAAGTTGATTTATCTCAATTTTGGTACAAACCAGATGGTTGGAAGAACACTTGAGGGCATTGCCAATTTGAAGAAGCTTGAAAAACTTTATCTAGATATAAACCATTTTATAGGTATAATTCCAAAAAGCATAGGAAATCTTCAATCTCTTAAAATTTTAGCTTTGAATTTAAACAATATTTATGGTATCATTCCTGAAAGTATTACTAGTTTGCTTTAGCTTCAACATTTATATGCATTTGATCACACCCTAAAATATAAGATCACATAAATTACTTAATCATAGTAAATAATAAATATTATTCACTTTTATAATTTTTAAATATAAATAATATATATGTCACTTATATATATATATATATATATATATAACATTTTACAGTAGTTCTCTGTGTAATTCAAATGGAATTTTATTCACAAGTTCTCTTTTCTATTTTTTATGGGGTTTGACTAATTTGGGCACCAAGCCTGCCAATATCAGCTTTTATTGCCTATTTTAAGCACACATTTACTCAGGTTTGACACTTTCAAACTCACATAAAGGTCTCAGCCTTCCAGAACAATTTAAATTTATAAACATCCATCCCAAGTCACTAAACTTGAGTGATGTATAATTGCTGGCCTAAAATACACTTCATTCATCCTTGCACCTACAATACTTTTCCAGCTATAAAAAATTAAGAATGAAGAGAGATCATACTAACGTCTATTATAAACAATACTGCTTTTCACAATTCAATAAATTTAAGAATCTCAGTCTAAAGCACATATCTTTATCAGTATTCAAGAGGCAGAGTAGACACCAGATCTTTGTTTTCATATATTCCTCCTCTAACAAGCATTTATATTAAAAGAGATTCTCAAACTTGTGGCTGGTTAGAATCTGTTCGTCTATGATAGTTGATAAGTAATTTAGGAAAGAGCTCACCAACAGGCCATATTTCACTATATGAGACATATGGCAAGAAGAAAATGTGTTGTTTCTAATTCTACATTCAGTGGTGGTGCCCCAATTTTTTTACACAACAGCATGGCTGTATATTTCTTTAATAAGATCCTTGCAATTTGTGTCAATTACACCCATCTTGAAATTTTGAAGATGGTAATGATTGTCAATCTTAAACGATATTTCATGTTGGGCCTGGCCCAACTAAGGCAATTTTGATGAAAGTCAGTTATGGAGCTGCATCGCAACTCAGATGAAGACAATTTTGGTGAGCTAGTTTTGGACACTGCGAAGTTGAGCATAGCACAATACCGGCAAGTAAGGAACCACCAGCTGAGGTTCGGATCCATGAAGTGGTAGCACCGCAAGGTTCCAGCAGGGCATCTATTTTTGGTAAAGAATGAAGGAAAGGTCGAGTTGATAAAGCGACTTGATTCGGTTGAAGTAATCCATGATCCCAACAGGTGGATAAGGAGTGGCACGGAAGGAAAGTGACCAGTCACACGAGAAAGGGAAGCACAACGTGAACCGGCCGCATAAGGCCGTTAGAGAAAGAATGGCTGGATGAAAGCGACAGTCAGCATGCGGTCGACAGGGCAGGCTGAAAGCGACATGACCACGCGCAGAGGATGGCCACAATGGAAGAGTCGCTATTAGAGCCAGTACGTTTGGTTAAGGGAAAACCGTGTCAGTTTTGGGAAACTTTAGGGTTTTTTCCTATGCATTGTAAAGACATGACCTACGGGCATGATCTATAAGAAGGCACAATTTTGTAAGGGAAAGGGTTGTTGATCTCTGTTGTTGGGTAAATATTCATTGTAAAATCTTCTAAGTATTGAATGCCATTGTAAAGGCTCTGCAAGCTGCGTGAGCAGAGACCTACAGAGAGAGAAGAGAGTCTGCAGCTGAGTGCGCAGACTGGAACTGTTGTACCCTTCCCAAGATAATACAACATCAGTTCCTGTGGACGTAGATCCCATCCTAGGGGTGAACCACGTTAAATACGGTGTTGTGTGATTGTTTATGTGTGTTTGAATCTGTATATTTGCTTACAATGAATGCTTGAGATCTCATTTATCAGTTTATGTGCTTTGCTTTTATATGTATTCGCCATAAGGAAAAAAGATGGGAATAATATGTTAAGTATCACACATCTGGATGAACATTAGATGCATAAATCCTTCTAAGGCAGAATGAATGCATAATTAGATTGGGATAATACTTAAGTAAGTGGAGTTCACGCCGTGCGAATCACTTGAAGCGCAGCACCGAAAGTGCGCAGTATATTGTGTGTTGTCATATTGCATAAGTCATAAGATAAATCACTTAAGGCAATTTCGGAATGCGTAAGAATCGTTAAGTACTGTCAGTTGAAGTAGTTAAGTATTGAAGAGGAAGTGCAGTTATCAATGGATTTTTCTTGTTGTTGGATAATACCTGAACCGTGCAGTCCATGGATGCATGATAGCCTAAGTATCAGTCACGAGGAAGGTGAACTTCGCGCAGTCCAAATTCCGCAGTGCGAGCCCTGCAGTGCGTTGCTTGCCATATCTATTTTAAGCACTCATCACCTAGTTGTGGAAGCTTGATTCCGCATCCCCCCATAACTTCGCCTTGGGTGAGACCTCAGTCTATTCACAGATTGTTGTTGAAAGGGCCGGTGAAAAGGGGTTTTGTTGGTTCCTTGAACCGCGAAGAACCTGGGTCTTTATAGAAAACCTCAAGACAGTTAAGTAAGCCAACAAATGGTTATGTTTCTGCACTAAGAATCTATGATGAGTCGTTGTGCTTGAAATAGTGATGTGCTCAGAAGACAAATTTCTGTAGATTGTAGAAAATCGACACCCATACAAGAAAGAGATTTGGGCATGGTGTGATAAGATAGAGAGAGACTTCACAAGGAAGGAGAATAGACATCCACATCTCTCCGACATAGACTGGTTGAACAAATACCTATGGAAATACGTTCACAAAATTTTCCAGGCATCCTTTGGAAACGAGTTGCATGAGTGGTTATCGAGGCTCGCAGAGCAAAATAACTGTTTCCAGCCAGAAGTACCTACCGAGTGGACTCTAGAGCTCATTTAGGGGCTTAAATAAATATATAGCCCAATCTCGAGAGCAGTCGACTTTTGGGTTGGCAGTACACTAGAGAGCTTTGTGACACAGTTCGCTGTGGACATGCTAAAGTCCTACAGTGCAGCAGAAGCAAAATTTTTCAAGGGTTTCAAAGGTAAGTACCTGAACAATTTGAGTTTATACATTAAAATGCTTTTAGCTGAGAAAGACGTTTTAAGAATGCAATGAATATTCCTAGAAGTTTTTGAATCTGTAATGGTCAATAGCATATATAGTGATTTTGATGAAGAGACACATAGTTTGAGAAGTGGAAAAAGATATAAGTATACTACTAAGAAGACTTCCAGTGAACATGGACTTTGCGTAGATATTGATTTACAAGTCGAACTTGATAGCCAAAACGCATTGCTATCCACTACCTATCAACCTATTACTCCGCAGAATCCACCGGTTGTGAACACCGCGCCTCCCATTGCACAAAACCCACCAGTTCAGAACCCTCCAGTTGTTAATATACCTAGCACTCAGAATATTCTGGTTCAAAACATTCTGCGCAGTACCACTTTGACTTTTGTCGCTCAGAACCCTGTACCACCTAGAAGAAGGATGATTGATGATATTAAGTTGTTGATATTCAAAGGAATGGGTCTAGAGGACCCTAAGCAACATTAGTTCCTATGTGAAGCCGTATGGAATGTCAAACAAGTTCAGGATGATGTTGTGAATCGAGCGCAGCTCATCACCACATTTAGAGACAGAGCATTGAATTGGTTCATGAAGTATTATGTTGGACATTAGAGAACCTTAGTGGAGATTAAGGCTGCACTATTGAGTGAGTTCAAGAAACCGAAGTCAGAATCCCAGTGTATCACAGAGTTAAAGGAAATCAAGCAAAAACCTAATGAGATAGTCTGGGAATTTGACCAGAAATTTAAGACACTATTGGACCAAGTAGGTTTCGTCATAGCATCGCAACAACACCAAGAGTGGTTTATAGCCGCGATGTTTCCCCATATTAGACTGTCATTGATGCAACAGAAAGTGGCTTCGTGGGAAGAATCCTTGGAGATCACGATGATGTTAGAAGCTTCACCAATTGGAGAGACTAGCACTGGGATGTCTTAGATTCAGACCCAGATAGCTACCCTAACATTACAACTGTAGGATATGAAGAAAGGAAAAGAACAGAGACAAGAAGTATAGTGTACACAATGTAAGGGAGAAGGACACACTAAGGATCATTGTCCTTTGTTCCAAGAATACCTTAACATGGTTGTACCAAACCCATTGAATCAGAACCAAGGGCCATGGTGTGAGATCTATAGAACTAGAGGACATCGGCTAGAAGACTGCTACTTAATTCAGAAATATGTAAGAACACCTGAAAAATTATATTGCAATTTATGTAAGTCAGTTGGGCATGATGAGTCCAACTGCCGCGCATCTAAGCTCATGTTGGAAAGAAAGAAAGATATCGAGCATATGTATGGAGGAGTATACAGAGTCCAAGAAGAGACTCCGCAGAAACAAGATAACACGCAGCACAATCAAGGACCATACAAAGGTCATGGAGGATTCTGCGGAAGAGAAAGAAATACTAGCCCAAGGCAAGGAAGAGGAAGAGGCCAGGTGATTTGTTACAATTGTGGCCAGCCAAGTCACGTATCTAGAGACTATACCAATCCATGCACTACTTGTAATTATTGTAAATCCTTTGATCATGTTATTGAAGCATGCCCAGTACTACCAGCAGAAATGTAGAAGAGAAATCAAGATGCACCGAACCCGAACATTTAGTTGATCGGAGCAGAGAGAAGGGCTGTGGATCCTAGTATTAATGGTGTGACGCGAAGTGGCACTGCGACAGGAAGAGATAGGAAAGTAGAAGCTTCGACTTCTAGAAACTTTGAAACTAAGCAGACCCCTCTTGAAACAATATGGATTAGAAAAGCTAGTGGGAAGACACCTGCTTTTAACCTAGAGAAAAATAAATAAGTCTTTGAGGAAGCATGGGACATATTCAAAGAACAAGCACCTAAGTCACCAAGAATCCCACTGTGAAGTGAAATACCATATCTGGATGATATGCCAACCACGTATGACAAAACGTGCAATGCAGCAGAGACAGGAACTTCTGTTGCGCAGTTCCTACGGAGCTACATGAAACTACTGAAGAGCGCAGACGCTGTAGCGGAATTGCAAAATCTATTAAACCAGTATGAACCACGCAGTGATAAGGATACTACCCAGAGCGCAGTTCATCAGATCAAGAAACACAAAAGATCAGGCCGAGAAATGCGGCTCAGTGTGCATATAGGAGACTATGAGATGGACGATATCATCCTTGATCTCGGATCAGAAGTAAATGTCTTGACTAAGCAGACATGGTAGCAGATGGGGAGACCAAAGTTGTTGTGGTCACCCATATAGTTGAAATTGGCCAACTAGCTGACAGTCATACCTTTTGGGAGACTGGCCAATGTTATTGTTGATATCGATGGAGTGTGAAGTCAAGCAGACTTCGAGGTTATTGAAATTGTGGATGATAGCCAGCCTTATCCAGCACTATTGGGTATAGATTGGGCTATTGATAACCTCGCCATCATAAACTTGAAAACAAAGAAGATGATATTTGAAGGACAGGATATAAGGGTCATCGCACCATTGGACCCTTCAGAAGGAGAAATATACAACGAGCCGATTCAGGAAGAATCTAGAGCACAAGATCTTCATCGCATTTATAAGGTGACTACGAATCAAGATGACTACATTAATCCTACCGCAGATGGCATGCTCAGTTGGCGATGCGACAACTCTTGCATCTCAGAATCGGATGCAGGATTGGAAAATTGGCAAAGCCGTATGCATGAAGTATCTGCAAGAAGATGAGCGCAGATCACAAATTCATTGCACTATATTGGAAGAGAGGTAACTCCAATCCCCACTTATGCTGGTTCATCTAATGTTTATTCATTTATCCAGGAATATACTGTATTAGTTGCAGCTGAACATCGCATACCAACACTAGACATGGCACTGCGCGAGACACCTGCTAGATGGTGGGCTGCACATAAACAGACATTGACCACATGGGATCAGTGCAGACGCATGATGCAGATCAGGTTCGCTGAGAGGGTTGTACTGACCTGTGAAAAATATAATGGATAGACGGATCCAAGGGATCATATTGAAATCTATTCACAAGCATGGGACGAGAGACCACAGACAGAATGGGTTCATCTATTTGTGCATACATTGGAGGAACAGACTCCAAAGAACTGGTACCTAGACATGGATTTGCGCAAAGGAACTACAGATTGGCCTACACCGACTGCGAACCTCTAGAAAACTTTCAGCTTTGAAGACGAAATCCCAAGCATAAATGAAGCTCTACAGATTATCAAAGAAACCATATTCAAAGCATAATTCCCAAGTATGAACGAAGCATTGGAAGAACTCAAAGAGAGAGTGTTTGAAGATATCCAAGTACCTATGAACTTATAGCCAGAATGGGTGTTGCACATAAATCTTCCACCCTATGATCATCAACATTCTTTGGCCTATAGGATCCATTTCAGTGACTCAGATCCATTTTCATCCTTCAGTGATACTAGTTTATCTTATTTTTGTTCCTACCCACATGTTTCATCACTATAGCATGTGTACCCGCGAGTTACATCCCTATAGCCCGCGGGTATCAAGTAAAATGGTAAAAAACTCTATTTTATTACTTTTTACTCCCAAAAAGCAGTCATTGGGTGACCTTTGGCTCTCCATCTACCCAAGTAACGTCTCGATGAGTCCTTTAACCTACCTTTGAGAGGACTATATATTGAGCACATATGGCTTATGGACGGGAGGAGGAAGAGAATAGTAAAGGCACTCTAGTGGATTCTTTCCCTATCTTGAGTCTGCACTCATTGATCCTTGTAGTTGTGAACCAGTTATGTTCACCTTCCAAACTCCTTTCTAGTTTGAGTTTGCCATTCATGGAGGATTGAAGTGGTGGAGGCACAAGTGGATTGATCTAGATCTTGGTTCAGATTGGTTGCCGGTAAGAGGTTGTATCACTCTGTACTTCTTCTTGTTCATTAATAGAAATACTCATGTTCTCGTCCATTCATGGTGTTAATGTCATTTATTATACATTGGGTTGCATTTGCTTATGATATTATGGACCATTGTTATTGATGATGTTAATGTTATTTATATATCACATGTACTTGTTAGATATTTGTTGTCAAGACTAATTTGCAGATTACAAGTGCTTGGATGTGCGCGGATTGAAAGCTCCAACGGGGATCTACATCAAACGTTGGATCGAGATTGGTTACATTTCTCCATTGTTTTAACATTGTCATTTATAATAGCATTGTTTTGAGAATTGAGTAGATTTCTGGTAGTCATCTGTCTGTTGTGGTATTCCCAAGCCATAGTGAGTTTTCTCCAATACAGAAATGGTGACTCCGTTGGGGAAAACATCCATGTTTGGGAAATTTTTTGAGCATAAGTCCATATTTAGAGTTGTTGTTTATCGAAGCTCTGTGTCACTGATTGGCCATTAGGATACACTATAGAAAAATTGCTTTTTCTGAGCCCCTGGACTCTCTATTTGACCATTTGTTGTTTCTCACCCGCAGGCTAGCTTAGTTCTACCCGCGTACACCCGCCTCTGTTTACACTACTGCTCACGGGTACCCGCAAGTATTCCTTCGACAGCAGCATGTAACTCTGGCTTTTGTTGGTTTATGGCTATTGGTTGCTGCTGGGTGAGTTTGGTTGATTCTTGAGTCTTTGTTGGCCTCTTTCTTGACTGTTTCATGTCTTGGTTGTGACCAGATCTCTTCGTTTCTCTTGGTTGAGCCTTCTTGGTTTTTTACCATCTTTGGTTTTAACCTCTTGGTTTCTTCCTTTTGAGCTCTTCCTTTTGGCTGAGTCTTGCTGTTTAGGATCTACTGGGTTGTCTTAGTGATCTTCTCGGCACTTCAGTGATTGAATAGTAGGATTTTGCTTGCATTTTTTCATTCCATATATATTGAAAAAATACAAAAATATTCATTTAGTTTTTGCATTTTCCTTTCTGTTTATAAGAGAAAATACAAAAATATTTTATTTCCATGTACTGCATTTTGCATTGAGTGCTTGTTGCCTTCATTTTAGGTTCTGCTTGTGCATTGAAAAGATAAAAGTTTGCATATTTATTTCGGAATTGTTGGTTGATTTTGCATATTAGTGACATTGTTTTATTGGATAGTTGAGTCTAGGATTGGACGATGGTGCATATTATTGAGTCTACACATCACTAGTTTCATGACCATATCCCTTGAGTAATCACGACCACTAAAATTAACGCTTAATCATAAAATTGATTAGACTTATTTTATTTATAGTGTACACCAACTAGCATAGGTTTAGAGTCTTGGAATAGATCATTGTGAGTTAACAATCCAAGACTACTGAACGAAACATTAGGTGTCTGACCAGGGAGTGGAGGAATCCATGGTATAGATCGGTGTTCTCAAGAAAGCTCTACTCAAACCAAAGTTAAGCACGAGGTCACAGGAGGTTGGTTGAGGAGATATCCCTTTGATACTAGCTGAACGTGGGAGATATATCCAGGATTTGTTCGTATCTGGGGGTACCGGAGGTTCGCCCTCTTGTGCTTCGGGCTTAGCTACCCTACCCATACGATGGGTCCCACATACGACTGTTCCCCTGAGAATTGGTTATATTGCGGTAGACATAGTTTCCTTACCTAGGTACCGCACAGGGTACTTGCAGTGGTTATGCTGTTTGTGTCCTGAGTCAGATAGGAATTGGACAGCATAGTTGTGTTTGTGCAGTGGACTTGACCCTGTCGACACAGTGAAGCCTGGGTGTCTCTATAACTGATTCGGTTACCTCTGGATATAGCTTGGGAGTCTCAAGCCTCTCCTATGCGAGACATACCGGCTCTAGTGTCGGGAGCTCATTTAGCCACTTTGTTTGTCTGCTCTTGGCTGTAGATTCTCTAGGTGTGTGCTTTTGATTTACTATTTTTTGATCGATAGTTGGCCTTTAGGAAACGTTGTGTCTCTCTCCGGAGAGAACATGGCACGGAGCCCTACTCTCCGTCGGTCCCGTCGTTTGGCTGGTTTAAAGCCAGCTTTGGTTACACCATGCATTACTAGAGGACGTTGGAGGGCTCCCTCTGAGTCTTCAGATTCTTACACGACTTACGTTGAGAATTACATGGCTACAAATCCCGATATCGGGCAAGACCTTTATACTCATTCGGGTAGAGTTGAACACATTTCCGATCCCCAGACTCCTCATGAGGATTGGGGAGGTGATCCACCTGCGACTCAACCTGGTTCTATTTGGCCTAACCCACTTGACTGGGATCTGTTTGATCCTTCAAATTCGGATAATTATCTTTACGGGATGCCCGACTTACCCGAGGAGGAAGAACAGGATGAGCCTTTCGTTCCTTTGTTTCCACGCGATTCTAGATATAGGAGGCCTGAGACTCATGATGATTCTGGCCCTATGGTCAACCCCACTGCACTCTCTTTTGGTATGCCTAGTCACAATACTGTCGAACCTTCCACTATGGTTGGTACTCATGCTGGCACTAGTCAAAGTGTTAGCCATACTATACCCACTAGGGGCACTACGTTATCCACCCACTCACATAGTATGGGGACTAGTTTGATTCCTAACCATGCCAATGTTGGAACGCGACCACCTCCTAGGAATACTCAACCTAGTCGGAATGTTATCCGAAACACGACTCGCCATCCACCACCTAGTACACATGTCGCTACTCGTCAACCTAGGACCACTTTTGCACACGATACCGTTCTTCCCAACCACAAGGGTGGACACTTACCGCATACTTTTGCGTCCACTACCACCGCTAGTAATAGTAATGTAGGGGGTGGGAATATTTCCTATCCACATGGACATCACACCACCAACCCTGCTACTGGTCACACCCATATTGGACCTGGGAATACTTCTAATGCTTATGGTCATCACACGACTGCTCAAGCTAATCTGAATATTGGGGGTGGGAACATACCATACCATTACGGTCAATACAACACGGTTCCCACTATGAATAGTACATACATGCCCCATACCCATGGTGGCAACCCGTACTACAACACAGTCGGTGCTGGCCACCAGTATCACCCACCGCCCCAATATGGTGTTCAAAACGCACATATACCTGCTTACTCTCAAATGGGTCAGGAAGGGGGAGGTTATCAATCTTATGGCCATGGGCAAGCTTATGGGCTGTCAGGTGCTCAGTATCAGCAGTTTAACCCTCATGGTCAAGCATTCGGTCCATCGTACAACACAGTTCCATTCAATCAACCTTTTATGGGAGCTTATAATCAAGCTTTCCAGCCACAGCTCCCGTTCCTTGCACGTTTGAATCTCCCGGATCTTTCGAAGCTCACGAATGATCCGATGTGTCACGACCCTACTTGGCCCCTGGTCCCTACCAAGCTCCCTTCAGACATTCCAAAGTTTGAGGGGAAAGGTGGTGAGGACCCGCGAGATCATGTCACGACATTTCACCTTTGGTGCTCCTCCAACTCTTTGAATCATGATTCCATTCGATTACGCCTATTTCAACGCACCCTCACGGGGGCAGCCGCGAAATGGTATGTGGAATTGCCCGGAAACACCTATAGGGGTTTCAACGATATTGCTTTGGTTTTCTTAGAACATTTCCAGTTGCCGGTTCGTTATGATACTGGTACTGAGTTGTTGTCCACCTTCTGTCATAATAAGGCCACACATATTTCTGACCACGTTCAAGAGTGGCGTCAACGGAAGAGATTAGTGAAAGCCAACATTTCTCCAGAATTTCTATTGGAATGGTTCCTCAAGTCTTTACTTCCATATATTGCTAAGGATGTTTCGATGTCCGGCATTATGACTGAGGAGCAAGCCATCTTGAAAGTCCAGTAGTTAGATCTTCTTTATTCTCAGTCTGGCATTTTGTATGACATTATTCCTGACGCACCGAGAACAAGACATGAGCCCACATCAGTTCCTGGACCACATGCTGATGGCATCATGGGGTCCGCATGCACTCGCCCTGTAGACTTGGTAGCTAATCAAATGCAAAATTTGTCGCTAAACCAGTCTGCACTCGGACAGGTTCACACCTTGTCCACTTCCACTCCGTCATCTGATGTACACAATGTGCAATCAACGAAACCGTTGGGTAACCAGCAACTTGTTGGTAAGAAAAAGGGGAGAAATAATCATAGGGGTGGAAACAATGGAAGTAACAATAATAGCAATCGAAATACTTCTCGTAAAGAGAATGCCAACCCTCCTCGGGAAGGCGGTAATGCTGGCGAGGATCGTAAACCTAGGCGTAAGGTGAAATTCCCTTGCAAGCTTTGTGGGGAGGATCATCTTACTCACTTATGTCCTCGTATTGAAGAAGCATTGAAGCATTTGGCACAAAGCCCAGCTGTGTTGAAGGATCCCCTTCCTCATCACCAAAACATGGCTTCGCATGCTCCCACCACTGGTTATGGTACTAATGAAATGACAACGTCTTCTTCCAATACCAGTGGTTACGAATGCATGAATATGGTTCAGTCAGAGGTTTGTGTTGCTACTCGTCAATGTGATTATGGTGCACTACAACCGAATTTGGGGAATGAGCCTCCCCCTCCTCCTGATAATTCCTTGCATATCGAGAAGCCTTCTATTATGCCATGGATACTGAAAGGTGTTCTCAAGTGCTCTACGCATAATCCTAATGCTCGAGCCGCCCAGAACTACTCCATCGTAGAAGATTTGGGCCAGACTCTGTGTGTCATGTCAGCTCTTGAAGTTTTGCAAGCATGTCCTTCTCAGAAGCATGCGCTTTTGAGTGCATTAGGAGTTCAGGATGGGGAAAGTCCTAGTGTTATCAAGTTTGATACTACTGATGTCCAACCTCGTTTGCCTTACCATGTGGCTTTTCAAATCTAGGTGGTTTGCCTTAAGAGCTTCGTCAAACGTACTATGGTTGATGAAGGTGCTTCCGCGTCAGTAATGTCTTTGACTTGTTGGAAAGCTCTTGGCTCTCCTCCCCTACTCGCGTCTAGAACTACACTCACTGCATTCGACGGTAGATCTTTTACGCCGCATGGAATTATCCCTTCCCTTGTTGTCTCCTTGGGAGGTAAGTCCATGCCTATTGAAGTTGAAGTGGTTGATGCGCCAATCGACTACAACCTTTTACCGGGTCATAACTAGATGTACGCTATGAAGGCTGTCGTGTCTATTGTATTTTGAGTTATTTGATTTCCCCATGAAGGCAAGATTGTGACGATTGATCAGCTGGATTATGTTGGAACTCCTTCCACAGCATCTACGGGATCAGTAGTCCCGCAAGTTTCTGATTCTCATTCGGCAACTAGGAACATAGGTGTTGGAATGTACCCCTCGTTGATGGGAACTTTTAACCATTCTGCACCTGTGAATTTTATTGGAACCATTTCCGACAGTTCGCCTCCTCCATCGAATAGTATGCCATTCAGGACTTCCTATTGTGACGATCCATGGATTTTTCCATCCGCAGATTCTATGTCTGGAGACATTGCGTGCGTTGGGATGTCTATGCCTTTATTTGTAGCGGAGCTCACTTAGGATCACATCCAACAAACCACTGCAGATCCGAATCTCTCTTCTCCCCAGACAGTTGAAGAAGATCCCGTTACGCTTCCAGTTTGGGCAGCCAACTCATCTTGCTCTCACGATTGCCTCGATGATACTTTGCCATCTAATGAAGCTATCCTCGAAGTCGTGTGGTAGTGAGAGGCCTTGGGAAGATATGCACCATCGATCTTATTTCCTTCCCAACCTTGAGCTCATTGAGCAGGAGGAGTTTAGGATGACTCTAGTTGAGATTGTTGGTCACCCTGTGGCTCTTTTGCAGTTGCATGATGTTTTCTTGGAGGGGAATATGGCCAATATTTCCCCAACCACTTCGATGAACATCTCTCGCACTCCCGGAAAGATTGAGAATGTTTACGTCGGTGACGATTGTACTCCTGAGGAGATTGCTATTTACACTAATTTGTTTACTAAACTCCAGGAAGCTTTCGCCTGGTCATATGAGGAGATGCGAGGAATAGACCCCCGCATTGTTCAACACAAGTTTAAAACGTATCCTGATGCTAAACCGGTTCGACAACGCTTACGTGCTATGAACCCTAGGAAGGCAGATGCTATTAAGGCAGAGCTGGAGAAACTGCTCAAAGCTAGTTTCATCTACCCCATTCCTCTTACCGAATGGGTGTCAAACCCCGTTCCTGTGGATAAGAAGCAGGGAACGATCCGCGTATGCATTGATTTCAGAGATTTGAACCGTGCATGTCCGAAAAACAACTTCCCCACACCATTCATTGATCAAATATTGGATGCTTGTGCAGGAAGTGAGATTTTTTCATTCATGGACGGATTCTCGGGTTATAATCAGATTCAAATAAAACCCACGGACCAACATAAAACGGCATTTATTTGTCCATGGGGAACTTTTGCGTACCGAAAAATTCCCTTCAGCCTCAAGAACGCCGAAGCTACTTTTCAATGAGCTATGACCTATGCCTTTCACGATCTTAAGAAGATTATGGAAGTTTTATTGGATGATCTTGCTGGCCATTCTCGCAAGAGAGTGGACCACCCCAAGCACCTCCGTATGATTCTCGAACAATGTATCCACTACAAAATTCGATTGAATCCGAACAAATGCATCTTCGCTGTTAGGACTGGTCGCCTTCTAGGATTCATAGTTTCGAAAGAGGGTATTAGAGTCGATCCTCTCAAAGTTGAGGCAATACTTCAGTTTCCTCCTCCGCGTAATCTGTTTCAACTTCAGAGCCTCCAAGGGAGAGCTACTTTTCTGCGTTGGTTCATAGTTAACTATGCCAATCTTACTAAAGGTTTCGCACGCCTGTTGAAGAAAGACACACCTTTTATCTGGGATGAGCGAGCCCAGCAGTTTTTCGATGCCCTTAAGAAAGTTTTGGTATCGGCCCCCGTGCTTAGTCCACCGAAATTTACATGAGCTTTCATTCTTTATGTGGCCGCGTCTCAAGAGACTATTGGCATGGTCTTGGTTCAGGTAGATGATGCGCTCGTCGAGCATGTTATCTATTATCTTAGTCGAAATTTAGTAGACGCTGAACTAAGGTACACCCACATAGAAAAGCTGGCACTTGTGACTGTTCACGCAGTCCAGCGGTTACGGCATTACATTTTGCTTCAAACAACCACTGTTGTAGCTCATATCAATCCGTTTCAGTTCGTGCTATCACAACGCCTTATCGGGGGTAAGTATAATAAATGGATTGTGATCCTTTAGGAATTTGATCTCAAGTTTGCTTCTGCAAAGTCGGTGAAATCATTGGTGTTTGCTGAGCTTATGTCAGACCTTCCACGGCTTGATGAGGATGTCATTCATGAAGATTCCTTTCTAGATGAACACCTATTTCTCATCTCGACCGAGGACCCTTGGTATGGGGATGTCATTAGATATCTCCAAACTTTGAAGTTTCCTCCGCATTATTCACGAGATGAGCGACGGCGTGTGAGACATCACACTAAAGATTATACTATCGTCGATGACACTTTGTATTGCCAAGGAAAGGATTCCATTCTCTGTCGTTGTTTGACTCACGAAGAAGCGGAGCGGGTACTTAATGATTGCCATGCGGGGGCATGTGGCGGTCACTTATCCGAGCTTGCTACAGCCCAGCATATTATGCGAGCAGGTTATTTTTGGCCTACTATCTTTAAAGATTGTATTAACGCTGTGAAGATATGTCACCCTTGCCAGGTGTTTTCTCAGAACATACACTTGCATCCAGTGCCCCTCCATCCGGTCATCACCGTCGGTCCCTTCACTAAGTGGGGGGTAGATTTCATGGATTTCAAACCAACTTCGACTGGGGGGCATCATCATATTATTGTGGCCGTGGATTATTTTTTCAAATGGGTTGAGGCCATGCCTACCGTTAAAGCCGATGGTGCTACTACAACCCATTTCGTATTCAATCAGATTATCACTCGATTCGGTATCCTGAAAGAGATTGTCACTGACCATGGAAGTCACTTTCAAAATAAGATGATGGAGGATTTGTCTCTTAAGCTTGGGTTTCGTTAGGAACACTCATCTTCCTACTATCCTCAAGCGAATGGTTAGGTTGAAGCAGTCAATAAGTCTTTGAAGACCATTCTCCAACGTACCATCCAACAAAGCAAGACTAATTGGCATATCATGTTATATCCTGCTTTGTGGGCTTATCGAACCGCAGTTAAGACTGCCATTGGGTTCTCACCGTTCTAGTTAGTTCATGGTGTGGAGTCACTTTTACCGATTGAATGCGAGATCCCTTTGCTCAAGCTAGCCATAGATCTCCTCCCTAATACGACAGAGATTGAGCAACGTTTAGTACACCTCAAGCAACTTGATGAGCACTGTCGAGATGCCGCTGTGGCCATTGATGTTAACAAGCGTCGTGTCAAGGTTCAATATGATAGGTTTGTCGGTCCCTGGCAGTATGCTGAAGGTGACTTGGTACTCTTGTATGACCAAGCTAAAGAACCCCTGGGGGCAGGCAAGTTCAATCCCATGTGGCATGGTCCTTACATTGTGAGACGTGTCCTAGAAAAAGGAGCTTATGAGTTAGAAGATTACGAGGGTGTGTCTTGAAGGAGCCTAGAAATGGGCTCTACCTCAAGCGGTATTAAGCTTGAACCTTTGGTTCGAGCTGATACTTTTGTACACTATTGTATATTTTTTCTGTACATAGTCTAGGTTACATTTTTGGTTGTCAGGTCTGCTGATTAGCCTCTGTTTGATTGACAGATGTCAGCGGGATGTCCTACGTTCTTAGGTTTCGTGGATGGTGCTAGACGACATGCGCAGCAACTTGCTTCTGCTGCCTGGGTTATCTTTTCACCTGACCATCTAGTTGTGTCCTCGGGAGGTGCTTGTCTCGGTCCTACATCTAACAATGTGGCTGAGTATAGTGTCATTGTTGAGCTACTTTGGGATGCCATTTCACATGACATCCAGTCTTTAGAAGTTCGCCTGGATTCGCAACTAGTTGTGTCTCAACTGAATGGGCAGTACCGTGTATGAGACCCTACATTACTATGGATATTCCTTAAGGTACGACTCTTGGAGAGACATTTTGTTTCCATTACATATATTCACATTCCGAGAAGTCATAATTATATATCTGATGCATATGCTAACTATGTATTAGACTGGCATTTGTCACATTCATCATGAAGCACATAAATACAAAGACATTCATACAGTTGTACCATACACACATATAGTAGAACCGAGTACCAAAGTTGTATATATATATAAATATGTACAAAAATGGTAGTGTCATACAAGACTGGAGCCCGTAGCCCTAAAAAATATACATATCGATACAAAAAATGATGAGACCCTGGGATATCTACTCCCTCCGAGGAGGTCTAGCTGTCGATTCGACGAGATGTGTCTCATAATAGTACTGTACTGCGTTGGCCATCCGCTGCAGTAGCCGCACCCACTCACCAGGAACACCCACTACCTGGCGCTGCATAGCCTCTGGTAGTCGGGCTACCTCTATCAGTGGTACTCAGGAAACCGTCCATGATATGTTGTGCCGCAACGTCTGTAGTGTGCGCCTTGCTGCAGCATCTGTTGCCACCTCATCTCTACCCCGACGACCATGTCTCGGGAAGCCCTCGGGTCTCATTGGGCCTTTGTCTGCGAGCAAACAGTCACCCATTAGCACATGACATTACCACCAAAAATATTTTTTGCATTCTAAGTATCATCAAAAAATCCATAAAAATTTAAAAAACACAAAACCAAAAAGAGTACTCACCGATGTCTCTGAAGGCTGCACCTGGTGGGAGCGGCATGTCACGGTCTTGTCTGAAGTTTATTCCCGCATAGGGGTGGTCCTCAATAGCAATCACCTGCGGGTTCCACCAGCAGAAGAACTCCTCAGTATATGGTGACGCCAGATGGCCACCACGCTGTCATGTCAGTATCTCAGCCCACCGGGTCGGGGTTGGATCTCGGAGACTATGAGGAGGGACATCCACCCTCGGGCTAAGTCCCGGAACTCTCTCAAAGAAGAAACTGCAGAGGATGCTACCATACCCAAATTTTTTGGCCTTCCCATCTTTGCATTCCGTCAGTTGTGTCTTCATAGACACCAGCAGAGTAGTACACCAGTCGAATATAGTAGGCTGCAAGCATTGTGATGCATAGAACATCACTGGTCTAGATGCTTGATGTAGTGCTTTGGATCCCGTGATCCGCACCATAGTTGCCACTATGATCTTTGTGCTCAAGTCTGTTATGAGATTGATTGGCACCTGACTTCCCACTGATCGTGTGTTTGCAGGACAGTATTGTACTATGTAATCTTGCACAGTGATCCCACCACCCACGGTCCGTGACCAAAGACTAACCACTTCCCCTCTACGGGACAAACCCGTAATGAAATAGATATCCTCTACATCTAGTGTCAATGTTTTCCCATTGAGGATGAAGTGTTGTGCATCCACATCCCAGTAGTTGACCAAATGTCGGAGTAGTAGGTTTTGGGCCCTTAAGCCCCCGAGACTCCAGTATTTATATAAGCCACATGCTTGTAGTGCTTGTTGTGCTTGCAAATCATTGCGCATGGCCTCATCTACCTGGTCATGCTCTCTCTCCCTCCACTCTAGAACCATCCTGGAGTGCAAAGCAAGAGATTTTTAGTTAGTTTCATGCTTAAAAACTTCTTCACGACCTTACTCGCGAGCTATATTGTAGACAGGTGCAGGTAGACGTGGGTAGTCATTTTTGTGACTGCACATTTGATGCCCTACCCGCGACCCGCATACTTACAGCCCGCGGGTAGCACCGAAGCCATTTAGGGCTTGGCCAGAAAAAATAACCCACCGACCAAAATTGAAATAAAATCACTTAAATGAAAGGTATGGCAGTGACCACTAACATGCTCCAGACGGTTCGTTGAACGGTTGCTCGTAGTTCCCACGATCGGCACTTGAAATTTCAGGTGCAAACTTACCACTCAATTCCAAAATGGTGAATAGTGCAAATGAATTGAAAATTATTAAATTTTGTTACTATTTATAATTTTCTAGACCCACTTTTCTATAGATTTGTCCATTTTGGGCCGTTATGAACTAATATCGTGTCATGGAGTAATGTTTTTTCAACAGATTTCCTCGGCGAGAGTTGTTCCGATTCATTTCACACCTACGGCAGGTATGTTTCACACCTAGCATATAGGTTAGATGCCATTTCCACATGCATTATGCATTTGACCTATTGACCATTTTCATAAACCCTAGGTGCGACCCCGCTTCGTGACTGACACGGAACCTTCACACTGTTATAGAAGTGTTGTCATGTGGCAGTAGGGCTTTCCCAAACATGGGTACCCTAGTTAGAACCCCCTTATGCATTTTGGTGCCCATGCCGTTGTTTGTCCTCTGGATTGGGAGTCCTTTGTAGTCACGCCATGACGTTGCGATAAAGACTCATACTCTACTTTGTCTTATGCTGGCCATCTCCCTTAAGGATTCCCCTCAGTTATATCATGTTGTGATTGCATTGCATCATCCTGCTTGACGCTTGAGCCTTGTGCCGGCTCTAGCTTTCTCAATCATTAGCCTGGTGCCTGAGCACTTTCCCTGTCGAACCCTGCAGAGCTTATATATTTTCCCTTCACAATTTGATGACCCTTTGACCCTGAGGGAACACACCCCTGAGTGTCCACATCCTACACGCACTTCCTTGCATTGAGCATAGGTATGTTCCACTGCTTGGGACTAGTCTGCTAGCTATTTGACACTCGTTCCCTCACTTGTTGTACTATAAGCAATTTTGTTCTTTTTCAAGCTTTTCCCAAATATGAAAAAGACAAAAAAATCAAATATTCCAAAAAGCCGGATGGGATTATGGTCATTATTTCTTGTTGGCAGCTGTTGTGTCGCCTTTGAACAAAGCATTCATTCCACTCCATACATTATGAGTCGAGACTATAGTTGGGCCTTAGGAGCTGTACTTGTTTCTCATTTTTCTCCACCGATTGGTTAAGCTTCCAGTCATTATGGAGCTCTTTGTAATGCCTCCTGCACTGCACAATTTATGTCAAGTCTATGCTGGCTAAGTCTATCCATCTGCTCATGCTCTTGTTCAAAGGAAGTCTTGAAACCAGTGTCGGCCACTCCTCAGATATCTTGACTATTGCATGTCGGCCATCCTTATTAAGTCAGTCTGTTTCACCTGAGATCTTCCAAATGTTTCAGCATTGCTGGTACCTCGTGCTGGTTGATGGGGGATGCCTTAATGCCCTCCTTCCAGCGAGTCTCGTTCCGTCAACCTCAACTCATTTATTCCGGGACTTGAGGCTTAGAGTTCGGTTGAGTACCTTGAGGCTTGCAGTCATTAGTGGCAGGTTCTCTCGCCATCGATAGTTTTGGGACTACATCAATGTCCCCTAATCGATGGATTCATCCTAGTGTTCGACTTAAACCCATTTATTCACACTCTAATGATTGTGCTCTGTGCCTTGATGCCCATTTTCATTATCGGTGGGTCATCTCGCGTCTATTAACGGTATACATCAATGACCGGTAATCAGACGATGTCTCATCAGGTTCGACCCCAACTCCTTTATTCACTTGATGGGACTTGCACCGTCGAAGACTTGTGTAGAAGACCCCAAGAGATTGTGGCATTCAGTATGCTACATATGACTTTGACTTTACATCTGAGATATCACCTCTCAGATTTCAGCAGTTTGTACTTCCAATTTGCACCAGTTGTCTTCTTTTCAGCAGAAGACCATATCTTACTGTAGAGGGATCATGGCTATGATCACTTATGACATGTATCTACTTATGTATTGCCTATTCATGGCCATTGTATCAGATTGTTGTACTATACCGACATGTATTCAGAGATACTATTGTATTATGACAAGTGATCCGTTCTTTCCACTTGTGTCTCCATCACTCCACTTCTGAGTTTTATAATGTATTTTGGCCATCGTACCACTTTCAGTCTCTAACCTCACACATTAGGGGGCATCTGTTACACAGAAATATTCCACCCTGTGAGCATCAGCATTCTTTGGCCTGTAGGATCCATTTCAGTGACTTAGATCCATTTTCATCCTTCAGTGATACTAGTTTATCTTATTTTGGTTCCTACCCGCATGTTGCATCACTATAGCATGCGTACCCGCGCGTTGCATCCCTATAGCCCGCGGGTATCAAGTAAAATGGTAAAAACCACTATTTTATTACTTTTAACTCCCAAAAAGCGGTCATTGGGTGACCTTTGGCTCTCCATCTGCCCAAGTAACGTCTCGATGAGTCCTTTCACCTACTTTTGAGAGGACTATATATTGAGCACATATGGCTTATGGACGGGAGGAGGAAGAGAATAGTAAAGGCACTCTAGTGGATTTTTGCCCTATCTTGAGTCTGCACTCATTGATCCTTGTAGTTGTGAACCAGTTATGTTCACCTTCCAAACTCCTTTCTAGTTTGAGTTTGCCATTCATGTAGGATTGAAGTGGTGGAGGCACAAGTGGATTGATCTAGATCTTGGTTCAGATTGGTTGCCGGCAAGAGGTCGTATCACTCTTTACTTCTTCTTGTTCATTAATAGAAATACTCATGTTCTCGTCCATTCATGGTGTGAATGTCATTTATTATACATTGGGTTGCATTTGCTTATGATATTATGGACCATTGTTATTGATGATGTTAATGTTATTTATATATCACATGTACTTGTTAGATATTTGTTGTCAATACTAATTTGCAGATTACAAGTGCTTGGATGTGCACGGATTGAAAGCTCCAACGGGGATCTACATCAAAAGTTGGATCGAGGTTGGTTACATTTCTCCATTGTTTTAAAATTGTCATTTATAATAGCATTGTTTTGAGAATTGAGTAGATTTCTGGTAGTCATCTATCTGTTGTGGTATTCCCAAGCCATAGTGAGTTTTCTCCAATACAATGGGCAAGGCAGATAGAACATGCCCTTGAATTCTAGAACATTGCTAAAAATGAAGAACAAGAAGAAAGCGACGAGGAGGATCCACGCAACGTCACTCTACCCGAGTCCTAGGGCACGCGCGATGTAGAGGGACCTCCACTGGAAATTCCAGACATGAGTGGACCTGTGAAGACAAGAAAATTGAACATTGGCATAAGTGAAGAGCCGAAGTTCGCATCAATTGGAGACTACTGGGATGATCAGACGGTCGCGGAAATCAGGAACCTGCTACATGAATATCAGGATTTATTTCCGACAAAGTTTACAGAAATGAAAGGTATTTTGGGTGACTTGGGGGTTATGAAGATACCTCTCAAGCCAGGTGTGAATCCTGTTAAGCAAAGACCTTATAGACTGAATCCTCAATACAAAGAAAGAGTCAAGGCACAACTTGATAAGATGCTCGATTCGGGGATCATTAAGTCGGTTGAAGAATCGGAGTGGATAAGCCCAATGGTTATCCAAGAGAAGACTAAGGGTGAGATCAGGATCTGTGTAGATCTTAGGAAGTTGAACGATGCTTTGCTGCATGACCCATTTCCTACTCCTTTTACAAATCAAGCACTAGAAAACGTTGGAGGAAATGAGGCTTATTCATTTACTAATGGATTCTCTGGATATCATCAGATAAGGATTGATCCAGCAGACAGGCATAAAACAACTTTTGCTACTGAATGGGGCTCGTTTCAGTATACAGGAATGCCCTTCGGTCTGAAGAACGCACCTGCCATATTTTCTGGAGTTGTTGTTGCAACATTTAAAGATTTCATGCACAAATTTTTAGAAGCATATTTTGATGATTGGACTATCTTTGGGTTGTTGAAAAACCACTGTGAAAACCTGAGAATGATATTAGTTAAGTGCAAGCAACATCAAATATCGTTAAATTTAAAGAAATGTGTTTTTTGTGTGCCTTATGGTATTCTTCTAGGGCACATTGTGTGCAGACAAGGATTGATGGTCGACCCTGCGAAGATCATAGTAATTGTGAATTTACCTGCACCAACATCGGTAAAGCAGCTTCGCACCACGTTGGGGCACACAGGTTATTACAGAAAATAAATCAAGGGTTATGCGCAGATAACCGCACCGATGGAAAAACTGCTTAAGAAAGAAGCGCAGTTTATATGGGATGCAGAATGTGAGCAAGGATTGGACACGTTAAAAGAGAAAATGGTAACTGCACTGATCCTAGTTTTTCCAAACTGGGAGAAACCGTTTCATATCCATGTTGATGCTTCATGTATAACATTGGGTGTTGTACTACCACAACCAGGAGAGGGAGGTATTGACCATCCCATTGCATTCTCGAGCAGGAAACTCTCGTCGGCCGAAAAGAATTATATGATCACTGAAAGAGAGGGTATAGCTATGGTCTATGCACTGGAGAAACTTAGACACTATTTGCTTGGTGCGCACTTCTCCATGTACACTGACCATTCAGCTTTGAAGTATCTGGTCAATAAGCTAGTGTTAGGGGGGATAATTTGTAGATGGTTACTACTCTTCCAGGAGTATGACTTTGAAATTGTAGTTAAGCCAGGCAGATTGAACTTAGGACTTGACCATCTCTCAAGAATTGAGTCAGGCGAGGAACCTACCAATCTTGAAGACAGTCTTCTTGATGCGCAGTTATTTGTTGTACAGATCGCAGATGACTACTATAAAGACATTGTCGATTTCTTGATCACTAGGTTGGAACTGACAGAGTTTACTACACAGCAGAAGAAGCAGCTGGTAGTAAGAGCAACAGACTTCACCATAATTGCGGGACAACTGTACAAATTGGGACCAGATGAAGTGTTGCGTAGATGTGTATTAGAGTACGAGAAGCCATTTATATTAGTTGATGCACATTCAGGTGTATCAGGAGATCACTACGCAGGAAGAGCCACTGCGCAGAAGATATTGCGAGCAGGGATATGGTGGCCTACGATCCATAAAGATTCGAAGGAACATTACCAGAGTTGCGATGTTTGCCAGAGGACAGGAAGGCCGTTGAGAAGAGATGAAATGCCTTTGAATCCGCAGTTGACACTTCAGGCATTTGAGAAATAGGTGATTGATTTAGTGGGACCTATAAACCCACCGGAAAAAAGAACCGGTGTGAGATATATTATTACTACGACTGATTATCTCACCAGATGGTTAGAAGCGAAGCCAGTAAAGGACTGTAGCGCATCTACATCCACGCAGTTCATTTTTGAGAACATCCTTACTAGGTTTGGATGCCCGAAGATTTTGATGAGTGATCAAGGCACTCATTTCTTGAATCGAGCTATTGAGGAACTGACTGAAGAATTCCACATTTACCACCAACGAAGTACACCATATCATCTGCAAGCAAATGGAACTATTGAAGTGTTCAATAAGGTACTATAGAATGCGCTAACTAAGGTATGCAATGTCAATAGGGATGATTGGGATTTGCACATTCCAGTTGTGTTATGGGCATACAGGACTACTTGCAAGAGATTGACTAGCCACACACCATTTAGGTTGGCCTGTGGACAGGAAGTAGTAATGCCTATGGAGTATATTGTTCCCAGCTTGAGAATAGCTGCATTTACAGGCATGGAAGAGAAAGAGGCACTAGAAGAAAGGCTTCTACACTTGATGGGATTGGAGGAAGATCGCTTCATCACAGGCTTCCACCAGAAAGTGCAGAAAGATAGAGAAAAAGCATGGCATGATCACCATATCAAGAACAAGTCTTTTCAGGTAGGTGATCCAGTCCTCCTGTATGATAGCAAATTTATGAAATTTGCTGGGAAGTTTAAGATGCATTGTCTTGGTCCATATATTGTTGTACATGTTACTAACAGTGGCGCAGTTCAGTTAGCCACGTTAGTTGGAGACAATCTACCTGGATTAGTCAATGTAAGTAGGCTAAAACCATATCGGGATAGCCCTGCTTCGCAGAACCCTCAGTAGGATGAAGCCATGAAGTAAAAAAAGAGAGAGAGAGAGAGAAAGAAAAAGAAAGAAAAGAAAAGAAGAACCGCGCAGCTTGAAGCTAAAAAACGTAGTTGCGTAGATCCAATGAAGCAGAGAGGATGCAAAGTTCAAAACCAAGAAGCTCAACATGGAAAAGTAACTACATTGGAGTAGTGATGGTCCGCCGCGCAGTTTGACGCAACACTCCAAGAAACTAGCCGTTGCAATGTCGGTCGGAAAACTAGCCGTTATACAGTGATTTTGCCGACGACCGCTTGAGCATTTAATGTAGAAATAGGTGTTCTGAAGGAGTAAATGAAGGAAAGGACCGAAATATTCATCGGATTGGACCAATGGCCATAACATTTATTGCTGATCTAGCTGTTGAAGGGCGCGGCTGGGCCTCGCTGCACCTATAAATACTATTGTATTTGGACTCACGGGCGTTACTGTAACTCTGAAACTTTCTTGCGAGCCATACTTTGAATTTGTTTACAGCAAGCCCTAAGTGATCTCGTTAGTTTTTTGAGCGATTATACAGTGAATGTCCAAAATTTCATCCATTGAGGAAGAATTCACAGTCAGGGAGACTGTGAAGGTGATTCAATACGTTGGGATTGAAGCATTGATGAGAACCCCTGCTAAGAAAGTTGTTATTGAACAAGGACAAGGTTCAAGACATTCTACAGTTATGCAAGACAAAGGCAAAGGACCAGCAGCAGAGAAATTGAAACCAAAGATGATGAGCTCCACAGCATCGAAACTTCTGTTGGGCGACAAGGAAATACCACTTAAGTTGACCCCTCAGTATATCTCGCCGTGTGCAGAGGATGCACCGGTCATTAAGTTGTAAAATAATGTGAAGTATGAGATTCCTCTCTCACCTATCTCGAAGCATGTGAAGATAGAAGGAAATCTGTTGGAGAATATTGTAGAGTGTAAGTTTGAAGACTTTGACCTGCTTCAAATGCAGAAGAACCCGTTTGAGCCAAAGTTCCCGAAATTTCAACCAGATCAATATATGTGCTGGAGGAAGGATGTAAAAGGAAATTTTGTGTTGGTCACGTAGAACTGGTTATCCGGAGTAGTTGAATCGGGATTGTTAAATCTATTGAGGCTCTCGCACTTCGACTGAACACCAAAGTTGAATGCGGTGGTGTGCACTCTGATGTCGCGCACCCACCAAGGATATCTATGGTTGGATCGCAACGTCGACCTGAGCATCGACCTGATCCATCGCATCACAAAGTTAAGCAAGCGAAGCGAGGACCCCAAGCAGTTCTTTCAAGGAAAAAATAGGGACAAGGAAGTCGTCACGAAGATGAAGAAATCGCACACCATCGTGAAAGGAAAGAGAGGCTTCGTCATAGATAAAATAAACGACGAAGCTACACAGTTCATAACACAATTGATAGCAGGGAATATTCTGGGAAAAGCAAGACCTACTGAAGTACCCGCTAGCACAGTTCTCCTTGGAGCAAAGGCCGCGATGGGAGGAAGATTTAACTAGTTCCAGTACTGTTATCGGACAATCCACTTGAGCGGACGCAAGCCGGATCTCCCTAGCTCAATGTGAGTTTAGAACAAATAGAACAGACTACAAGTGCATTTCCTAGATCTACTTAAGGACCAAGCACTAGATGTCTTACCTTTTTACTACACAATCCTTTCTCCTGAATGTTGATCCACGTCCCACGGTCATCAGATCCAAGCTGCAAGACCTGTCAAGACAAGAAACAAGAGAAACCAATAAAAGACATCTATACAATAAGCGATCTAAGTAAACAGTTAAGCAGGTAAACTACTCAATATCATTGCACACAAGAACAATATTGGTGGAAAGCATTTGTACTACTGCAAATAGGGGAGTACATGATAGAGATATAGAACTACAACCAAGACTTAACGCAGTAGCCCTTCTCCGACCAAGCCAATTGCCATGTCCTTCCAAGGAAGTATGAGCTCTCCAATAGGTGAATGGAGGTGTCTTAAGAGAGATTTCACCAGCATGTAGATACCATAGTCTTCCTCCCCTTGGGATGGGAGTGAACCTCACTTATATAGGACTAAATGGATAGGGTATGGATAGGATAGGTTGAGATATGGTAGGAGAGAGATAGGGGATCCTCCCAAAGAGTTAGGGGTCGAGTACCAGCTCCCCTAGAGGTCAGGGATAAGCCCCTAAATGAGCAAGTTTCGAGAAGGATCTCGAATAAGCTATTTTTTCCCATTAATTGACCTTGTCGCACCCTGCAGTGGAGCAAGATGCGACGTCGCATGTTGCTAGTGTGCAACCTGCGATGACCTCTCAAAAGATTGCAGAACTGAGTGCAAATCCTCCCAAGATGATTACTTAGTCCAAGTATCTTCAGGGGTGTATACACTGAATCTAATGATGAGTAGATTTTGGGTGTAACAGAATGCCCCCCAAAGCATGAAGCTGTCGAAGATAGACAGGTGAAGTGCTTTGATAGAAGTAATGGCAATAAACTCATCGGATGAAGGACACTGTTGCAGTACAAATGACTCTGAACTGACAATCTCATATGAAGTACAACATGGTTTCCGACGAATACATTGCAAATCCATGGTAGTAATGACCGATTGAACACAATCATGGCTACTAGACACAAGCGTAGATCCATGATGAGATGATAACATAGCCACGACCAATACAAGAGTGGATCCGTGTAATATGACTCAATACAAACTCCATCGCAACCTGGGTAATTGACTCCCAAGGGTCCTCAAGCTGAACCTGCAATGATACGAATCTATCCATGTGATTACAAATGTCTTGACGTCGAACATGGTAGAAACCACTTGATTATCGGCCATTGATGAAACCGTTAACAAGTGCAAGGGAGATCACCATTGATGTCAATGATTCCCAAGGTATCACAGTACATATCATCAAGCGTGAATAAATGATTTGAAGTCGAACGCAAGATGAAATCTTTCAATCAAGAGCCAATGATGTAAATTCATGATGAAATCAAGGTAACATGCCATTGAGGCATGCAGGGCCAAGGTACTTGGTTGGTTTCTAGATTCAATCCTCAGATAATGAGTTGAATTCGACAAGGATGAATCTGTCGAAGGAGGGCCGTGATGAATCCCCCATCAATCGACACGAAACATGACAAAAGATGTGTAGAGTGGATCGGATGGTACAGTAACATGCGAGACTGACTCAAAGTAACAACGACATGACGATGTGTGTACTGACTGTAGATGATAGATAGTGAACATGTTCTTGAACATGGGCATGGCATGACTTGCCAGTATTGACACAATGAGAATGACGCAAACTTCTAATGCAACTGATAATGGAAGCTTTCTCCGAATGACTCAGAGGAGTAACAAGACTCAGAAAATAAGTGGGGACTCATAGACAAACAGATGACCCAAGTGCTGTATGCAAATGGAGATGAGTGCCATGTTCAAGAACGACTATATACTGCCACTAAGGTATGTAACACAAACACTTCCCTTTTTCCCCATTATGAATGATGAGTGCCTCATGTGTTTTTTACGAGCTTGATGAGGGTAACCAGATGATCGGTATAGCTCATCTCATAGATGAGTCCAATCCCAAATATTTTTCGAACCTGGGATAGGAGGGGTTCGTCCCATGACGGGCCCTTCAATGTGAAAATTTTAACGAGTCCATAGAATGTAAACTCGGTCGTCATTTCATGTTTAGAGAGTCTGAAAAGAACTAAAGAAGACTCCAACAGTCCTTTTTCGTAAAGTTAGCCTCATCGCCCGAAAAAGGGTAAAACAATGTGGGAGAGGACTCTTCTAGTCATGATTGGCTGGAGTATTCCTTTTTTGTAATTAGTGCCTCCTGGTCTGAAAAGGGGGTAAACTATCACTAGGAAGATGACCTTTCAAATACTTTAACAAGCATGAACATGACAAGTTCTCTTGGCAATCTTTTCCTTTTTTGAGAGCACGAAAAGAGCTTAACGGTAGACTTTGGGGGGTGTCCTTTTCCATGGAAGTTTAACGAGCCCGGAAAAGTGATAAATCATAACTCGGTACTTGCTCTCATGGTTTTGTGAGTACGAGAACAAACGGAGAGTAAACTCGTCCTCATGCAATAATTACGACTAACCAAAAATAATAAAGACAAAACATTCAAAGGGGTGTTCATACCTGTAGTTACCGTTGGTGACGCGAGAAACGGCACAAAAGACCACTTTACGACTCCTGTACACTAGAGAAAGTGTCAAATAGCCCCAAATATAATGACAAACGGTCGAAACTATAGTCACTACAACAAAACTGGACATTAAATAAGTTGGGTGATACCTTTTTGTAGAGATCTCGCTCTCTCCAAGAAGACCTCACTCAAAGACAATTTCATGAACTAATAATAAAATTGCCACCATTGGATAAAATTTACTTGTGGATGAATTTTTTAGCTATAAGCCAACTTGTTGGATTCAATCTTCATATTAAAAACACTTTGGTTCATTACTGGTTTAAATTTCCATATGTTACTTTCATTGAAATGTCTATGGATGTTCTTTCTTTTCATACTTGAGCAATATCTATTTCTGAAAGGTGTTCTTTCTATTGATTATTTGGCATATCTTATTTGATTAAATACTCATATGGGATTCTTTAACTTAACACAAACACATAAATCTCAAATAGGTTTAAGATCCTAAGATCAGTTCATTTAGCTCTCCCAAAACCTTAATCTAATAATCTTTAGGGAAGCCTCAATTGGCCTTGAGAGCAGGCTTAAAGAGGGGGGAAGACTTATGCTAATGTGACAATGGTATCCATCTTTTGAAGTTGTACTTGTAGCATTAGTGGATTAGAACTTTGCCACTTAGGTGTAAAAACAAGTTGTAACACTAGGTCAACTCTCATCAATCACACATGTGGAACTAGTCATGTGTGTATTTTCAAGAATATTCTAGAGGATCCAAAACTCTAACCCTAATCAAGAGTTGAGGCATGCAAAAACTCTAACCCTAACCCTAACTCTAGATGGTCATCAAGTCATGTTAAACATTAAGCCACTAGTAAAGGAAGATGTTTCATTCTCATTGTATTATTTATTGTCCCATAGTTGAGCAAAGCATCTAGGAGTGGAATATTGAAGCATAACATAGGAAGTAAAAGAAAATCATGTAACAACCATTCAAGCCACAATGTCCATGTCAACTCCATAATGGGTTACTCTCTTTGTATTTGCATTTCATAATTGAGAAGAAAACAACAAGAGCACAGGCTTCACCATCTATCTAGGTTTTTATCATATTGGGTTTTCCTAAGATATATGTTATGTTCATTGTGTGGATGGTGTGTTATTTGCTTAGTTTCTATCATTCTAGTTTCATATTTATTTAGTATTTCATACATTAAGAATATAGTGACACCAAATATGAATATAAATATAAATACTACACAATAAGAGATTTCATAATATTGTAAGATCTATTGTGACAAACTAGTCTAGTGGAATATCCACAAAGTTTACATATCATATTGGTATTAGAGCAATTTTCTTTGGGGTTTTGTGGGTAGTTGCAGGATCCATGAATTGACATAAGGAAGAAGTCTTAGAACCTTAGCCATGGAGGATGAGTACAATCATAATATAATCCATATGGATAATTGGAGGAGAGATTTTCAAAGATAGAAGCACAATTCATTGATATCTCTAACAACATGGCCATTCTCATGGTAGTTATAGAGAATGAGTTTGGAACTTTTGGGGAGTTTGGTATCTCTAACTCAGAAGCTTGATTAGAAGAGAAATTTGAAGACAATGAAGACCTAAAAAAGAAGTTGAGAAATATCGAGAGAAAGAGAGACCAAGTTCTAGTGCCATCACTTCTTCACAATCTCTGTTTAAAGTGGGAATCAAACCCTACTTATGTGATATTGATGTTGTTAAGTTGAATCAATGGTTGCAATAGTTGGAAGTTTATTTCAGTGTCCATAACATAGGAGAAGAGAAAAATATTTAATTCGCTCGATTGAAGTTAAAGGGCCATTCCCAAACTTGGTGGGAAAGTCACAAGAAAACACTAATGCTACATGGTGATCCACTAGTAACTAAATGGGAGGTGTTTAAAACCTCCATTGAGTCCTGGTTGTACCCGATTGGGTATGAAGAGGACTAGTGGATCTATTGGCATTAGTTTCAATGGAAGCAAGGGTGGAGCGTGCAAGAGTACACCATTGAGTTAAGAAAATGGCATTATGTTGAGTGTATCTTCCAAGAACTCAAATGTACTCCTAAAATATATGGAGGAAAGTGATACTCTTTGAACATAGGATAATTAGTGAGGCATGTGTGCAAGCACAAAATCTAGAGAACGTGGCTAAGAATAAAAGACAACCAAGTGGTTCCAAGCAGAAATACCACAAAGATGCTTCCAAGGAGGGTAGAAGAAGTGCAAAGGAAAGGACAAGAAGACAACATCCACTACACATCAATGCAAGGATCCAAACAACCACTATAACCATTTTAAAATCAATGGTCACACCAAGGATAAGTGTTGGAAGATACAAAGTTGAACCCAAAGAACCACAAGAAATATGCCAAGAATAAAAACATGCTAGTGATGGATTCAAGCAATCATGAAGAGAGAAACTAGATGCAGATGAAAATCTTGTTTGCACTACAATGCAAAAGGAGGTGAATTTGAGTATCCTCCATCCCAAGGAAGAGTCGAAGGAGATGACTAAAACTATTCCATATTAAGATCCAATTCAGGAAGACAATGGTAGATGCTCTATTTGATTCCAAGTCACATGGAAACCTCATAGAAAAATATATGGTCAACAAGCTTGGTTTGGAAGTTCACGACCATCATCGCCAATATCCATTGGGATGGGTAAATAAGGGTGCAAAGCTCAAGGTCACTAAGCAATGTAAGATCAAATTTTCTATAAGTGAAAACTATACTGATGAAGTGGAGGTAGATGTAGTACCACTTCATGTGTGTGGTGTAGTGTTTGGAAGCTCCTAGATGTACATGAGCGATGAAATCTTCATGAGGAGAGTAAATCGGTATCGTGTAATCAAGGATGGGAATCCCATCATCATGCACATCAAGTTAAATCCAAGATATCTTTAGTAAGTGCTAAACAAGCCAAGAAATTGATCAGTTCTAGTAGGAATTTTGTATTACTCTTTTCAAGAGAGAATCAAGTAGGAGATGAATCGGTAAAAGAGCCTAAAGGGTTACCACTTGAGAGGGAAGTGGAGCATGAGATACAAGTGTTGCCTAATTTCCCATTGCCAAACATTGGGATATATATGATAAATATGATAGTCCATCCTAGAAGTAGATGAAGTGAAGAAAATCTGCAACAACTATTGGAGTAGAGAGTAATTCAAACAAGTACCTCACCTTGTGGGTCAAAAGAAAGAGCATAGACTTCACCTTTTCATTGGGTTTTCTTAGGGTGCATCTTGTGTTCATTGTGTGGTCGGTGCATTATTTGCTTAGATTCTTTCATTTCAGTTTTAGTTTGATTCAGTATTTCATGCATTAAACTAATAAAATCAAATGTGAATACAAATCAAAACGTTGCATAATAAAATATTTCAGAATATTGTAACATCTATTGCGACAAACTAGTGCATTGGAATATCCATGAATTTTACATATCACTATCTTTTACTATTTGAGTGCTTACCATGTGAGGTTATATGACCATCTTCTCCACACTAATTGTTATGTGAGCACATTCTCTTTAACTATAAACAACATTGGTGAAGTAAACGATTTTTTACTCACCCAATAGCATGATATTGAAGCGAACTAGAAGATATTCATACCTTAGTCAAATACAATCATTTTGAAATAACTTTATAGCATCTACAAAATTTGCTCTAAGTTTTCCTTTCACTTGTTTGGCTTGGTGATTATAATTGAATTCATATAAGTTCATTGACTGACTTGCCTCAATCAACTTTTAGTCAACTCTTATGATAGAGCTCTTGAATCTAGACTTTCCAAAATATTACTGTCTCTTTGGTCAAGCAAAACTAGGTAATTTGCTCTAAGAAATTTTTCCTTTGAATCGGCTTGTATTTGAAAACTCTTCCATTGCCATGGGTTAGGACCTATGCTTTCATTGACTAACACAATGAATTTTTCTAAAAACACTTCAATCATTTCTGTAAAGCCCTTGAGAATTTCAATTTAAAGGCTAGAAAAAAAGTAGTATAGTAAGCAAATCTTTCTTTCCAATTATAAGATTCATAAAACTTATGGAGTCAACTTGACACCCCTTTATACAAGGTGTGAATTTTCTATTTATTATGTTTGAGTTAGATGGTTGTAGGAGATGGTGTTTTGGACTCATCGCCCCCTTGTTGGTTCATTAGAGATGATTGGTTATGTTAGACTTATATGAGTGATGATCTAATCTTGATAATTCTTAATGATTACTTAATAGTGGGTTATGAACAATAAGGAAACTCAAGTGTTTATGTGTTACTCGAGGACAAATCGTGTTAATGACATGTATATGAATCACAATTTATATGATATATTGTTATGATGATGTTGTATATGTATTGATTTTATTGGACTAACCTATGATAGGTTGAGACATTGAGGATGGATGGGGATCATATCCAAGGATAGGATTCATGATCCAATGAAGATGACCACCTTGACCAAGTGTTGAGAAGCCTTGGTGATGAGAAAAGATTTGAAAATGACAACTAATGTAAACTGTGATGAAAAGAGGAAATAAAATGAGTTATGATTCACTTTTACCTTCCCTATATGAAAATTTTAAATTCACTCATAAGCCTAATTTTTCCCTTAGATGAGTTATATGAGGGAAGGGGAAAGTGGTTACACTTGATAACCGCTTAAGAGTGTTTTAAAAAGGAAAACATCCTTTGAGAAGGGGAGATCCAGAGGTGAACTTATGTTGATTTATGTATTGAGAAAGAGATGGTGATATTTTGGGAGTGTGCTTGGCAATCTCGTTATCATTATTTTGGGTCCTAGGGATGCCATTTCCAAGGGGATGAAGGTGGTAGTAAGTTCCTTGCAGAATGGAAGGAACACCACTATTGAGGGGCTAAAAGTGGTTGTAAGATGTAATGTAGCTAGGTAGGATAAAGTAGGGTACCTAGGGAGGTTCCCAAGGGGATAAAGTATGAAATATGACCATAATCATGGAATATCCCTACCTAGTAGTTGGTGGGTAATAAATAAGTCCACAAGGTAGTTAAACGAAATAATATAGTAATAAGGTGAAATTGGCATCGACCCCTTAGGAATACTCATGAGAAGGTATAAATATACATGAGCATCAATGTATGAGGTAAGATGGATGTATTTTTTTGTAGCAAGCATGGTTTGTGGAGTGATTCTTTCCATAAGGAGTCTTTGATGGTGTTACCCTACCTTAAGGGTTCTTTCCATATTCTTATGATCTTTATGGTGTGAATGTATTTTGGTTATCTCACAAGTTTAAGGGTTCTATATCATTTTTTATTCAATTTCTCGGTTAAGGATCATTGCAAATGGTATCAGAACTCTTTCTTCGGCAAAAAGAGTGTATTTTTTTTTTATTTTTGCAATTTTTTGAAAAAAAAAAGAGGACAACAATATTCAAATCAATTTCTAAAAGTTTTTTTGCATAATTTGAAGAAAATAGTTGCAAATTTGAGTTCTTATCCATAAAACACTCAATTTGATAAACGCATCATCCAAATTAGAGTCTAAGAAGTGGATTTATCATCGATTTAAAATCAGTTGTTTTAAGATTTTTTTCCTGTGATTTCCATGCATATAGTAGTGCTGATATCTTTTAATAGAGTGCCTAGATTCTAGTCAAACTAGTGCCAATAGATGCAAAATGACTATGGAATTTCATAATTGTGGTCATAATAGATATTCCAAGTAAAATTGAAATAGTTATGATCATTTCAAAATTTTCCACCTCAAAACCCTCGAAACTACATTGAAAAGTAAGTTGTTTATTTAAACACTAGTTTTGGTTATGGGTTTTCTTCCAATAAAAGAAACATTTTATAGGAAAATTGGATGGTCTTAGTATTGAAGAATACATTGAAGAGACAAAGTCATTGTTTCCATAGATGTGGATAGTTTGGTTAGTCATGAGGTTAAAAGAAGATGCTACCATATGGTGGGCGTTGCTTAACCATGACAAAATGAAGGCACTTTCATATGAAGAATATGAAATAGATATTTTAGCTGGGCGGTCTAATGTTCTAAAGAAACATAATGAGATCTGTAAGGTTTTGTTTTCATGTGAATTTTTTATTATATGTTCATGGATGTCTTCAACAAAAAAATGTTATTATTTCTATAAACCCTAGCAGCAAGCATAATTTCATCAATGTTAATTTGGCTAAAATATTGTAAGTCCTCAAAAAGAATATTCATAGGACATAAGTTGAGGGTGAAAGAGTTCAAAGTTTTAAATATTTGAAGATTACTATGGATAAATATGTGTTACATTCATATTTTCATGCTATAGATATGGATGATGTGGATTTTGTTTTCGGAAGTCCTTGGATGGACTCCGTTGGTACAATTAATAATAATGTGCAAAAGAATTTTTTGAAGCGTTGGTACAAGAAAAAGAAAATCACCTTGCAAGTTATTTCTATTACTATACAAGAAGGTCCCAATGGGGCATATGAAAAAGTACTTGCAAGTAAAATAGTTGAAGTCCCTACTGACACGTTAGATGAAGAGTTTGAGGTTGAAATAGAAAAAGGAAAAATTGTAGAAGCACTTCAAGAAAATACCAAAGAAGGGCATAAAAATGAAGAAGAATATAAGGAACTACATGACTTAAAAGAAACATAGGTTGAAGAGCCAAAGAAAGAAGAACCAATAGGTAGGGTCGTTGCATATTGCCACCCACACCACCAAGAGAAACAACAGTCATTAAGGCAAGGTTGGGAGCATCAACAAAAATGGAACCAAAAAGGAAACCAATGTGGAGGCACATGGATGATTAAAAGTAATGCATAGAGATATCATAGTAGCACATCGACAATATATTGGAGCTAAAGGAACAACTATAATGAAGATTTACATGGCAAGGAAGTAGATTGACCCTATGCTCACATTTAACTAGGATGAATGGATGCCCATGCTTATTACCAGTTGGATACATTGCTTAGTAGATCATATTGTATGGCTTCATCCCATGTTTCAAGGATGAAACATGTAAAGGGGGATGGAATGTAATGTAATGTACCTATAGAGGATAATATGGGGTACCAAGGGAGGTACCCAAGGAGATAATGCATGTAATATGGTCATAATCATAGAATTTGTCCACTTTGTAGTTGGTGGGTAATAAATAAACCCACTAGGTAGTTGGAGGAAATAATATAATAATAAGGGGTAGTTGGCATAGAACCCTAAGAATACTCATGAAAAATTATAAATATACATAAGAATTATTGTATGATGTATTTTGGATGTATTGTTTTGTGGTAAACATAGCTTTTGGAGTGATTCATTCCATATGGAGTATTTGATGGTGTTACCCTTTCTTAGGGGTTATTTCCATATTCTCGTATTCTTTATGGTGTGAATGTATTTTGGTTATCTCGTAAGTTTGAGGGTTCTTTATCATTTTATTCAATTTTTTGGTTAAGGGTCACTACATAAGATCACTCAACACCATATCTTGCAAGAACATGAGTGTTTTAAGTCTAGGGACCTATGCATATCACTAAGACATTTGGTTAGAAGCTTGGTTGTGTATCTAAATGGGAATTTCCTAAGTTATATGTAGTATGTACTATATATTTGTTTCCCTCTCCTATTTGGGCCTAAACTCTACTTGGGGGAAATTTGCCTACATAGGCACTTACATTAGTAGGGAGGATAGATTGCCTTGGATACAACTTTCCTCGCCTGGTAGTAGATTGCTTGTGAGCATTGTTGGGAGCAACCCTTGGATACTATGAATTTAAGGACCTTGGGTGTTCTACATATTCACATGTTTTGTTATTATGTATTTCTTGAATACATGGTTGAAAGAGAATTTGGTTGTATTATTTTATAGTGATGAGTCTCATATCTAGTTTAGCTAGATTTAGTGCCTTTATCATGATTGATTATCGTTATTGGTTACTATATTTTAGACTTTAAAATATATATATATATATATTTGTAATTTAAGGTAACACCCACTTAAGTGGATTGAAAGCAACTCAGGTTTTCGTCATTAAGTGCCAATGGGAAAAAATAGAGAAAATTAGTTGAAGAATAATTGGTTAAAATAAAAGGTCCCTATAAGATCTAAGTATTCAAACAATGTTCCTGAAATTATACTTTATGATTAATTTTATTTATGAATTGAATTTGATTATTTCTACTTAGTATTTTTGTATTAACTCACTATTTAGTTTACACTATTATGGTTATTCCTTCTTGCTTTTAAGGATGATTAATTGTGTTATTCCTTTTATTTTCTTGGATTAAATTTGAGTAGAAATGAAAAATGTTCATTCATCTTTACTTGATTAAAAGAGTTATATTATATTAGTTGTTTATATTTAAACATTGTCAATATATAGTTAAAATAGTGAATAAGATTAGATCTATATGTATATGTATTTATTTTTCTAAGTTAAATTTGCATCGACTAATACATTTAAAATGATTAGAATTCAAATTATATATATATGATTATTCAAGTTATAATAAAAATTATAAGCATAATACATAGACATGTATATAATTATTTACGATACAAATTGAAAGTTGAAAATTAAAATTCTCAAGTGATTAGTCTATGCCAAAGTATGAATTATACTTATGTTCACTCCCATTTTGTTGAAGTCAAGATTAATCATTTGTATAGAAACAAACGCGTGTTATTAATGGAGAACACATCCTCCTATGATGATTGGGTTAAGTTTGATCATGAGTGCAAAGTCCAATGTGCTTTATTTTTTGAAACACTTTCTCATGATTATTTACTCAATATTGATCACTTTGAAACACACGTTCTCATGATTATTTACTTAATATAGGTCACTTTGGTAGACATAATATGCCTTGATTATTTACTTAATATCGGTCACTTTGGTAGACATAATATGCCTTGATATTCCTCAAGTAATGGACTACATTAATGATACAAAACCCTAAGAGGCACCTTTGTGCTTTAATGAAGCGTCATTTACATGGGTTAAGGATCTTTGGTCCTAGATAATATCAAACATATGGTAGTCTGATTCGCATCTCCACATTGAAATGTTTACCAATTTGCGTATAGAGGCTTGAAGAGAAGAGAGTTGGTGAGATCCGAAGACAATTAGACTTGGAGCCATTGATTCATTACAGAGGTATGGACTTCACTTATGTATTTCCTTATGCTTGAATAATGATTTCACTAATGTATTTCCTTATGTTTGGATAGACTTTGATGATTCCCACCACCCCCCAACCAGAAACTCATTTACTTGTTACCTGTTTATTGTTGTTACATGAATACTTTGATTTCCTTAATTGAACTAATCAAGTATGTATAAAATGGTTTTTACTTTATTTTTCTTATTGGATCTAGGATTTGGCAACTTGGAAGATGGGCAAAGTGTTTTGTTTGTCTTTTGTGCATGTTTGTAGATCTAGGACTTCCTTCACTTGTTCATCCATATGATCTTGGGAGATCCAAATAGAAGTGCAAGATTGATATGTTTATCTTTTCCTTCCCATCTCTAAGCCCTAGTTTACTTGTAATATCCCTCCAAAGAAAAGTGCTTAGGTTCACCTTATTTCGACTTTAGGGATGTAGTTTACAACTGGTTCCAAACACCTCCAAATGATTTCGAATTTAGGGAGGAAGGTCTTGATGGGGCATAGGAAACATTAACACATCTATCAAACACCCAAACACCTGATATACCCATCCATGGTCTGCAATTTGAAAGGAGAGAAGTTTCGGGACAAGACTAGTCAATTTGAGTAGTGTCAAAATCCCCCCTAGGTCTACCCCTAATTGCCCTTCCAAACACTATACGGCCTTCACTAATTATTGATATGAGACTTGGATCTGTTATAGGACATCAATGACAATATATGTGCAGCATTAGATCTAGTTTTATGGTCGAATAGGTATCCCAATGAACAACATCTTCTAGGGTCTAGAATTTGGAGTGAAAATGGTGGACAAGGAGTCTCGAATTTGGTCATAAACTATAGTGACACTTTAGGGGTCTGCAAAAATCATTTGGGCCATCAAATTAAATTCATATGAAGCTCATAACATGAACAAATATCTTAGAAAACTTTGATATAAAACAGATACAACATCATCCCAATATCACTATGAAAATGCTATGAGGAAAATGGCTCGAATCTCAGTTTTGATTGGAAATATCACTTGAAGTACATGGTATTTCGAGTTGTGTCTCTCATGATATGTTTATTACAGAGTATGAAGCAACTAACATGTCCATAAATTCAAAATATAAATCCTCCACTAGCTATATGAAACAAGAAGTGTGCCCTTGCACATTTACATGACATTGACAGAAAGATAGTAGAATAAGAATATAGGAGAATGAGAGAAGATGAACTTGAAATCAGTTGGGGTTTGAACCTACATCAAAGAATATCCATGAAGCTATGTTGAGAGGTCTTAATGGCCTCTCCATCAACCAAATTGGATGGGAATCTTACACCCTCGAAGTTGGTTCTAAGGAAGGGAGGATGAACATCCACTATGCAAGGACAAGCTAAGCTCTCCAAATGTGCCAAATGAGAAATGATCAAAATCCGGTCTCCTTCTTTCTTCTTGTATTTTATTAACCTCCCAAGGCCTCCATAGCTCGAATTCCCTCCAAGAGTCTCATCCCAACTCGAATTAGGGAGATATTCCCATGAATGCCACTTGTCCAACACTTTATAGCCTTAATCTTCCATCAATTCGAATGGGGGAATATTGGCTTCCATAACTCCCCTTGTGCGCCCTCTTGGAGGCTATTTTTAGCACTGACGTGTCATATATGTCATATGCCATCAATCAGGTATGGACTTTGTCATAAGTGTCATAGAATCTTCATCATTGTTGTCATAGAAGTTAGGGAATCTAGCTCCAAGTGTCACAATTCTTCTATGATGCCTCTTCCTCTTCCATGGAAGTTACTCTTCCACTCTAATTCGACCCTCCTAGATTCATGCCATGAATAATGCCTCTCCAAATCCCCCAAGAACATTAGACTCCACTTTGGATTTGAATGGGTGAGAATAGGATGCCAGGTGGCATGGAGAATCTTGCATTGTGTGGGTCCCACACCACCTATGCGCCCTCATGACCAAATGACACCTTATTTTCTTGTTATAATTATTTATTTAGCCCCTTTAATATATATTTTTCAATCTAATGTCCATTTGAGGTCTTATAGCTCCCTTATTCCAAGTCTAAATGTTTCCACCCCAACCTAGGGAACTAGTAGATTGGTGGAAATTTCCCTTCATGAGATTTATGTGGATGGGGACATTGCATTGCTTTAGTCCTTGTTCAATAGAGTAGTGTAAACTTATTGTCTATCACTAACCTCTCAATCATCTAATGGGGATCTATTAGTACCCCCATACAAAATACATCATCAACAACTACTACTCGCCATATACTGCTTTCCATAGTTAAATTATCAATCTACAAAATAATCAACAAGAGATCACCATGACTCTTGATGGTATTCACATACAAATCCAATTTCGAGTGGCTTTTACTAACCCATCAATCCCAAAATGATCATATACTATACTCTAGGTGCCTACTTTAGCCCATACAAATATTTCCATGGTTTACACACTAAATTCTCTTCTATTGGTTATACACATTTAGGTGCTTGCTCCATGTAAACTTCTTCATATATCCACCCTAAAAAATGCACTATTAATGACCATCTAATGCATTGTCCATTAGAACTACGCTGCAAGAAGCAAGATAGTTCAGATTGTATTCATATTGTTTATTGGCACAAAAAAATTGTTCATTGGCATGGTTGTTGGTCCCTTTATTTTTTATGTAAGCATAAAGGAACTTATTCTATAGATAGTGAGATATGTACTATGCCACCTAGACTTAGAAGCAATTAGCAATAATAAAGAAAGGTTATGATTATCGAAAGCAAGAGCTAAAATCTTAGGAAGAGATTACAAAGTGTTGAAGAAGAGAGGAACGATCAACTAACTAGAGTCTTTATTGCACTAGCAATGAGACAATGACCTAAAGGAACCCCGACACCCAAGGACACAAGTATATCTATGTAAAGGCTTTGGCGTGTAAGGGGTTAGAAAGTTAGAGAGAATTAGAGAGATATTGTTAAGTTTGGTTTTGATGTTGCGTTGCAACTCTTTTAGGTAATTGGTAAGTTACGTAATGATGACTTTACTTATGTTGAATATTAATGGAAAGATCCCCTTGTTTTAAAATTTGCTCATTGCATAGATGATATATTTTGATTATGTTTTCAATGTTATGATGTATTCTTCCATTGTTGATTTTGCTTACTTGCTATATTTAAAAGTTGTGTATGTGATATATTATAATGAATGGTATAATATAATGATAATGGAAAATGCAATTAATGGATAGTTTGTTTATTAGAGTATGAGGGCACATGTTGTCGCAATTGTCACTTGTTAGCTATCTCCCATAAATCTTAATTCTTGAAAATGCACCTCAAGTGAGACCTTCCCTATTCTCAGGGATTGATATGTCAATGCTAGACTAAAACCTAGTTGGAGGACACAATCATTGTATGCTAATCCAAGCCAACAAATGGTTCAATTGTCGGGACATTACAATGAAAATTGGGAGATCACAACAAAATCATACAAAATCTCATCAAAAGAAGCCCTACAGACTAGGTTGATAAGCAGATAGATCTATTTGCAAAATAGAATGTCCTCTAATTGGATGGACACAACAATAGTTCAGGGACCCTAAACTATTTAGTGATCTCTATTAAATATTATGGTTAGAGTTCTTTGTGAGCATGTTTGAATTGCTACCGAGACTTGAAGAGAACCCCAAATATTGACAGTGGAGAGAAGGAAAGACCATAACCTGGAATGCCCAGAAGTTGGTTGCATTGAACCATTGTGACAACCCTATAGCGAGAGTTATATACTTTTAGGTTTAAAAGCACATTGGAAGATTGTATTGTATCATTTGCAATGGAGTGGTGTAAATCCCACTCATGGGCCAAGGAACAATTTATGAGAGGATCAAGGGGAAAACTGGTGAAAGGATTTCCCACTTGGGTAAAAAAAATCCAATAGAGGAATCATTACACTTTACACCATTGAGATGGAAGAATAATCCTAGTGGTGAGGGATGCAATGGATTAGTGTTAGTAAAGTTGGAACCCGGAATGGGGAGTAAATCATGGGAGAAGCCCAAGCCTAGGGGAGAGTAGAAAGGGACCCAAGGCATGTTGAGATAACCAACCAATGGTGGTTAATACATATGGGATTGATCAATGAACATCGATATGTGTTGTGAAGGGAAATAAGAAATGGAGACAATGAGTTGTGATTGCAAGAATTGGAAAACCTAAGGGAAAGAGGAGAAAAGTCAATCGATGATTATGAAAGAGGGAGCTTTTGAAAGAGGAAGTCCCCACTAAATGAAGGTAAAGTGGAAGGATGTCCACAAGATCCAAGGGGCAATATGAAGGAGTCATGGGGGTGGATGTAAGAGTACAAATAGATGGGTTGGAGACAATATATCATGGGGTGATGATCAATAATACATTTGATCAACCAACCAAGAAATTGCTATTATATAAACATAATCTAATGATGCAACTAGTAATATATTCTAGTTATTTGGAGAGGAAGAATAAGAACAAACATATGTGGTACCCCCAGAGGTAGTGAAACCAACACAACACCTACACCACCCCTTGTGCATCCAAAGCTTAGTATGCATCATTATAGTCAAAGAGGAAGAAGGAACCATTGCCAGTAGCAATAAGTCCATCAAATGATGGTAAGGATTTAAACAACAACCAATTTAGTTCCTTTTTAGATAAAAGCTAGAATCCCATTATTCAACCAATCTCGAGAGGATTTGTGTTTATTAAAAAAATAGAAATGAACATGGTTGAAATGCAACTGGGTTTCACTTTGTGACTACTAGGGCTCTTGGGAAATGGCGATGGTGATGTCGAGAAACACTAGTTCTTATGTGAAGCAATTTGGAGCACAAGGAAGATTGCGGTTGTTGTAACTAAGTTAGTTGAGTTATAAACATTATTGCAAGGCAGCACTTTGTAGTGGTACATGACATATGTATAGAGTACTCCTTGAGGAATTACCAAGACGATGAACGAGATAATGCAAGCATTCCTTGTAGAATTCCAAAAACCAAAAACATAGCAACAAAGTTGCACAATGATAAAGGCATTAAGAAAAATGCAGGGGGGGTGCATGAGAGTATGAACAAAGACCTTGTGACTTGATGAGTAGGTTAATTTACTATATACGTGACACTCCACAAAATGTGGTTCAATGGAGGGCTCCCATCCTTCACCAAATCCCCTTAATGAAACAAAGGTGGAATCCATAGATAAAAACCTTATAGAAAAAAACAAGGATTGATTCAATGGCAATATATCCTAGAATCTCTCATGTTCATGTTGCAATCATCCCTATTCCAACGCAACTCCATATATGTAGCAATGTCAAAGTCCACCATCAACTATGACAAAATATAGACAATCATTGACCAAGGCCAAGATAGGCTACGAATAGGTGTGTGTTGTACAATATGTAAAATAAAAGGACAGTTGGTGAATGAGCATTGTTGACACTCAATAAATTTTTTGGTTAATTATCTTCTGCCGGCATTGGCAATGCAACAATAGAACAATTTCATGGCGGGGGATCTCAAACTTGATCGAGAAAAAGCACTTGTCCTCAAGTGTGGACATCAAAATTGCAAAAGAAAATGGTTGAAAAAGGTCTCCAAAATTCAACAAATCTCAGTCACTCAAATCTATTTTTGACCTTGTGAGCAAAGGTTTTTGTTTTTCATATAAAAAGGGTTTGGCTCGAGTTTGGAGCTTTATGAGGAAAAGCATTAATTTTTATATGTTAACCTAAGTGGAGGAGAGTTATATTTGTATGAATGCCAAACCAAAATGAAGAAAAAGGTTTGATGTTTTATGCCTAAAGTCAAAAATATATGAGGAAAAGGCTTTCAAACTTTTAATAGACTAAGTGAAGGGTCAAATTCATAATAAAGCCAATGGTTGAAAGTTTATGGAACAAAGGGTGTTTTTTTAATAAATCCAAAGTTTGAATATTAATTAAGTTTTTATAAAGAAGGGATTTAATGTTTTTTTGAAATAAAAGGTGAAACACCCAGCACCGAGGGCTTGCCTAGCCTGTCAAGTGACCGAGAGCCGAAGCAAAGGAACTCCATGCACCCTTTATCATCCAAACGCCAATGCCGAAGGACTCTCTATCGTTTATTTCTTGAGTTATGATATAATCAATACGATATATAAGGAGTGGGAATATTAGTTTTCGTTGGCATATGGGAAATATAAATGATATTCCAACTAACATTTTAAATGTTGAACGACAAGTCAATATCAAGCAGCATTAAGGTGACATGATGGAGTTGGTGAGGCGAATGAAGTGGCTCCATGCAAATCACAAGTGCAGCACGATCTAGTGGCAAATAAAATCGACGGTCATCGCATCACCAAGTTGCTCGGGAGATAGTAGATGGGTCGGTCGTGAGAAAGAAAACCACTATTCAACGTGTCCTTCTCCAAACTTATCCGCATATGTAAAAAATCGTATTGCAAACTATTCTATAGGCCATGCGAAACCGTCTTTAGCAATGTAAACCATTGGCGGGAGTATAAAAAGGGGAGGTGGTCTCCTCTTTTGGCGTCTTATCATTTGAAATAGAGCACCAAACCCTAACGCCATTCATCTGCAGCCGAGGAGAAGATGCCTATGTCCGAAAGCTAGGAGGATTCGCCATTGAGTCGAGAGTGCTGGAGACAAACGAAAGGAATAAAACTGCTACCATGTTTTGTAGTTGGAGAAGAAAGCACCATAAGAGAATGCTTTGACGCCATGATACGCCCAGAATTCCAATGTCAGATTCAAAGAAAAGGTCGAGCAATGCAATGGAAGGCGATGGCTGAGTGAAGCATACATCGCAGACCACCAGCATTTTACCATTTCACAGCTAGAAATAAATGCAGGTTGTCCCTGAACGAATATTCATCCTGTCACCAGGAGCCCGGTTTGGTGTTACCGCCATTCTTCTGTAGTAGAGTAGGGAGACGAGTAAGAAACACCTTCCAGAAACTTAAAATCCTCACACGCAGGTTTCACTCCAATCTGCCAAAGCCTTTTTCACGATTCGTTTAATGGTTGGTAAGGGCCGGAAGCCTCATCCGTGGAGGGTTTAAAGGAGATGCGGGAGGGAGAATGAAGAGAAAACACCCTCTGCATTGATCTCAGAGAGTCTGGGTTCGTCAAGATGAGCCCAACCAAAGCAAATGGAGGTGGAATACCTTCGCAGGGATCTATGTGTTTCGTTTTTCAACGGAGAATGAGCTGCGATGGCGTTTTCTGTGTTGGCTCCAAGGCATCTTACCTCCAAAACACCGTAGCTACTGATATTTTTATCCACTACTCCCATGTGCAAACGCCAGCTTGTTATTAATCTCGTTTTCTTTGTATGCAGTTTCAGATTTTTCATACAAAGGTTAAAAACAGAAGCGACTTGTTAATGACGTGGAAGGTATTGACAATCCCCATTTGTGATGGTATCTCGGGATACGAGAAAACATTTTGCAGGTGGAAGCAGCTTTGGCAGCGAGCCATTATCTAGGAAATGCCATGATGCACACAGATCCATTCCACAGTTATTGTGTGGTTTTTGTTGTTCCATACCATCAAGCTCTCGAAAGTTGGGCTCAGAAAGGAAGATTCATTTCCAAGGATTTTTGCAGACTTGTATCAGAAAAGTGAAACCATTAAAGAAGTTCGGAGTTTCAATTCTAGAGATTGTAAAGAGTGCAAGGCTTGATAAAGTTGAAATTCCTTCAAAGATTAAGTTGTTTCCTAATCCACAGACACCAGAAACTGGTCTTGTGACAGCAACACTCAAGTTGAAGCAAGAAGTTATAAAGAAGGCCTTTGCTAAAGAAATGAACTATCGAGCATGGATAGTTGAAAAATAGGGTCACTACAATCGTTGCCATTTTCAAAATTATGAGAGATATTTTTTAGGGTTTTGATGCAGACAGGGTCAATTTCATCGATGAAGCTACTATGGCTGGCATTATTTTCAAAATTATCCTGAAGTCTTGGAGGGGTTCTGAAGCAAGCGTCAAGAAGGTCATTTATCACAATGGAGAGGCCTAATCAATGTTTGCAGCTACTATTAGGTGAAACCTAACAAATCCTTGGAGAATGTTTTTAAAGGGTCAAAGGATGTAATACTTGGCATTCAGAAGTGGTGCAGCACCTATCATTGGAATGATAAACAGAAAAGAGATTTTCAATTCTTGTGGAGGATTCGAAAGCTAGTGGGAGCAGCCACCTAGAGACCATCCCATGAATATCTTTTGTCATACTTTGTAATAAATTTATCATTTAGTGAAAGCTGCTGCCGAATGAAAAAAGGAAATTAAGTTTTACCTCATTTTTTCTGTTTTGAAAAGGAACATAGGTGGCAAGAAGATCCAGATTTATAGGCACTGAAATAGCAAATAGAAGTTCATTTCCAGGATATTTGACAGGTGGAAAATAAGGATGAATTTAAGCCCTGGAATTAGCAGTTTGAAGAAAATTTCAAAATTCCTCTATACTCTCTCACTCGAGATATTTTGCAACCGCTCCAGATTTGTTTTATTTGTAAAAAATTAGTTAGTTTATTATTCCAAGAAGCTATTTTTAGAAAAATACAGTTAGGGTTTGCTTAGAGGGAAAATTTTTGTATAAATTATGCATTTTACAACATGTAAAGGGTTGGATTTTGTGTAAGGAGAGACCCATTTCGGGTGTTTTGCAGGGTTTTCAGAAATTAATAAAGATCTCAGAACTGAGCAGATTTTTCATAAAAGATTCATGTGTTGTTTAAAAATTGCAGTCTGTACCCTTTCCCTTTCTCTACATGTGCAAGTTTGCTTTCCGCGTTATGCCTTTCATTATGTCATTTTCTTCTATGCTTAGATGAACGTTCATATAGATTGAGATTCATGTTTCTATGCCTCGATTTATTTGCTTCTGAGCATCCATTTATTTCTCTAAAATTAGCTGTGGATTCATCTGAAAATTGATGCCCGTTGTTAATGGACTGTCTTTATTTCTTTCCCTATCACCTGGAAAAATCTTATTGACTGTAATAAGACAGCTATCTTGCCTTTGTATGAAAATATTTGTTTAACTGTTGGTCCATATTTTTCTGTTTTTTCGACTCCATTGCCCAATGGTATCCTGTTCATGTTGATCTAGCCACCTCATTAAAAATCCTTAAGTTTTTATTTATTTTACAAATTGGCCCTTGAGTTTCATTGTCAAACTGCTGTCGTGGTGACATTGGATGGCAGATTTGCCGAGAGAGCCCTCTCTGGCTGAAGGAGGCCAACTTTCAGTCTAAAGATTGGTTTGAAATAGGTTACCTCGGGTTTCTTTGATACAGCCCAAGGAAAATCCGAGTGCTAACAAGCACCCTATGCTAAGATGAAGAGTTGGACCCAACCCTCTATTAGATCCCTTTCTAGGAGGACCATTGAATGAATATTGTGAAATTCACCAACCCTAGTGAGCCTACTTTTTTTATTTCTACCAAAAAACATACAACATAGAAACTTGCAAGGCCCTACGAGCTCTAGCAAAGAGTTTTGAGAAAACGTCATTAGAGTTGAGGAGCAGGCCATTGACAATATAAATGGTGGTTGCAAGTAAGGAGGAGGCGTCTTTAGAAGAGGTTATAGTGGAAGAAGAAACACACCTATTAAATGTTACACTTGTGATGAGATAGATCATATCTCAAGAAACTATCCCTTGCCAAGAAGGCCTGGGTGTGGACATTGTAGAACCACACTTGGATGTGGACAATGCAGAGCCACATGACATGCTCCAAAGGATTTCCCTAACCTCTTATAGAAATGGAAGGCCAGTGCCAAAGAAAGAAATAAGCCAGCATGCATTAATGTCCTAAAGCTCAATGTAATACCTAGAGGGGTGCTCACACTAGTAGCAACCAAAGCTCAAACCCGCAATTTTTGGATCTATAGGGCGAAACACATTTACAAGGAAGTTGTATACATTCTAGAAAAGCCTCCACTATTGTGAATCAAAAACATCAATAACAACAGAAAGTGGCACTAACCAAACATATTTTAGGGGAAAAAATCACAAGTGTTCAGCCAAGACACAGGAAACAAGCATCCACTACTGTGAACAAAAAACATCAATAACAACATAAAGTGACACTAACCAAACATATTTTAGGGAAAAAAGTCAAAATTGTTCAGCCAAGACACAGGAAACAAAGGATTATGGAAATAATTTCTAAAAATGTTGATCAAAGAACTAGATAATGACTAGTTAGCAACAAATTTTTGACAAGTTGTTAGCCAATCCATAGAGGAAAAACATATGAAACAATAAATCAGCACCCCCTTCCAAAACGATAATCAGAGCAAGGAAAAAAATCAGGATGGGTAAGTAGTTTAGACTTACTACCGAAGTACAAGATATGAAGTCAAGGATATCATGCTAGATTTGGACTATGGGGTAAATATAATACCAAAGAAATTATAGGAAATTATGGGAAGCCCTAGGTTAGTCTTCTCAACAATCCAATTGCATTATTGTAAACCAGTACAAACTCTATTCTATTGGTAGGTTAGAAAAATGTTGAGGTCAACCTCTAAGGCATAAAATAGTAGCTAATTATGAAGTCGTAGAAATCGTGGATGACAATGACAAGTATCTTGCACTCCTAGGAATCAAATGGGCATGTGATAATGATGCAATCATTCACTTGTAAAGAGAAAGGGCGCCTTTTGAGGTTGAAGGAACTTCAGTCACAACTAATTGATCCATATCAAGGATCAACTCACTACACTAATCCCACATAAGACAAAATGGAGAATATGGTTGACCACATCTACAACGTGAATGTTGATATGAGGGATGAAAATGTTAACCCTTGTGATAGATGAAGTTGTTAGATAGCATAGCATCTACTCCTTTGATACAAGATGTGAGAAATTTTTAGCTTTTGTTTTGAGTGCTTTAAATTATATCTAGCCAAATACTATGACATACAACTTTGCACACTAAGAGGATAGGAGTGGGGTTGCACCTTGTCTTGCCACAACTTGCAATGGTTGGCTTAGGCTAGAAAACTAATTCCACCAAAAGGTTAGTACGGAAGTAAAATTTGAATGAATGCATGGTGGACCTAGCCAACATATAAGTGGTCAATAATGTTGAAGAGATCGCATCTTTAGAGATGAATGGAAAATGAGCCCATCCATTCGCGTGTTTATGGAGACTTAATATGTTAGATGCATAAGAGGCAAAGGAAACTAGCTACAGCATAATGTTGTATGGCAAAAATCAACCTAGAAACCCCTCAAACTAGGGTAGGGTTGTATGGTCGCAATAAATTCAAAAGAAATTAGTCATTTGAGCTTTGGCTTACATGGTCCAACTTCTAGAGAAATGATGATAATCCTTAAAGGCTTGATGTGGCCATGTTTTTTTAGTAGAACACAATATTTTTTCACCATGGAGGTGATTAGTCAAAGCAAGTTTTGGGGAGGCCACACTCTCAAACCGTCAATATCTATTTCCCTATGTTCTAGGTTGCAAACAAGATGAAAGTGCCCAAAGGCCATCATATCATGTCTCTCAATTGAAGAATAAGAATTCATGAATTTTATCTAAAGAGTTTGGAATCACATGCCCAAACCCAAAGGAGAGGATGGTTGGAATGTTTAGTGGGAAGATGTCATTGCTCATAATGCCTCTTTCATGAGGTGGTATTAGTAGAGTGCCTCAATCTAGTGCAAGAAACATAAAGTAATGACTGAAGCACTAGAGCAAGCCAACAGACTACATCAATATAGCACCTTTGATGAAGAATTGCAAGAGATGGCCACTAAGCTTTTGCACCTAGTGAAAGTTTGTGGGACTCACCATGCCCGAGGAGCTCAATTGCAAACAAAAGACTTCTACCTCCAAGGTTTTTTGAAGCATTGGCCACACAAGAAGCTACAAATAATGTTTTTGCAATCAAAATTCCTAATGGAACACTAACTAAATAAGTGGAAAGTAAAGGGGAATTTGTCTCTACCATTCCAAAATGGTGTTTTGATCATAGATCCTTAGTAAGGAACATAGGGTGGCCATGCACACTTTGATAGATGTGGCCCATTCTAAACTTCGAGACCCAAACAAGGATGTGTGAGCATTACTTGACCTTGAATCAATGGACAATTGCCTTGTCGTATATGGCAAAGATGAGTCCCCTAGACTAGATTTACCATGCAATTTTTTTAAGGCAACTTGGGACTTTGTTAACCAAACCCACTTCAGGTATACATAAACGTAGTTAGAAAAAATCATCAGGCATCGACATGAGAATCAATCACCCTCCTCCATGTTTCTGACATGTGTCTAGCCAGGGACTTGGTCATGCATGTCAAGCACATTTCCGTATAGGTCATCCATACAAATAAACAAGCTTCATTAAGGAGCACTCTATCCTAGACAATATCATAGTGGCATCAAAAGGAATTGATCAAAATAGAAGCCCAAGATTCAACACCCTTCATCCAAATTGACTTTGCCAAGGCTTATCGCAAGGTTTCATGGCCCTTCATCATAGCCATGCTCAAAGCTCTTGCCTTTCACCCCTTCTTCCATGGTGTCATAGCAACTCTTTTATTATAGCCAACAACTTGTCTTCCCATCGACATATGTAAATCAAGAGAATGGCTATTTTGGTATGGTAGGAATGTCCATTAGCCCTTTGTAACAATAAAATAATAAATTAATATTAATATTAATTTATTATTAATTAAAGACTATTTAAGTCAATAGTCATGCCATTTTACGAAAAAGTGCATAACGGGCTTATATAAAGCCCAAACCTATGTAACTATTAATCATCTATCATACATTCATTTTTACATTACTACTTAGCCATTTATCGCTTTATTACGTTACTTGTACTGGCTATTCTATTATTAAGGAACCTTGTTCCTTCAGTGGTATCAGAGCCCCTTCTTGGGCAATTCTAGCCATTGGCTATTATTGGGAGTTTCTCCTGTCAATTGGTTTTTGACCATAGAGTGGCCCTTAGCCAAAATCCATTCTCCAACTCCAAAAAAATAAAAATAAAAACAAAAGAGAAGAAAGAAAAAGACAAAAGCAAAAAAAAAAAAAAAGAAGAAGAAGAAGATAGTGAAAAAAAGAAGTAAAAATTAAAAAGAATAAAAAAAAAAGAAGAGAAAATAAGTAAGAATAACATTCATGAAACCTCACATGGTTTTATGACAATGCACATGGTTTTGTGAGCCCTTGGTTTTATAAACCGTTCCTTGGTTTTATCAAACCAACTCTTAGTTTTATATATTATTATAATAATATTAGTATTATTATATAATATTTTAATTTTATTAGAAACTTATTACTCCACCTTTATAATTAAAATATTTAAATATAATACTTATTATTTTTAATCAAACAAAAATTACAATAATATTATTATTGTTTATAATAATATATATTGTATTATTTCAAAACTCTATACTCCTTCTATTCACAAAAAATTATAATATTTATTATTATTGTTAGTAATAATTAATATTATTAAATAATTGTAATTAATTACAATTATTTTATAAAAAGGGGAAGGAAGCCAAAAATCAAGGAAAATCGACAATCATCGAAGAGTCAAACATCAAAGGAAGACCAAGTATCATCGGAAGTCGAGACCATTCACCTTCGAACGAGTCAAAAAAAAAAAATCAAAGTCTCAGAAGATATTAAAGTAGTCACTGACGCCAATTGTGGAAGAATTATGGAAAACATATATAAATTCAAATTTTGGACGGTGTCCTTATTGCGGAATGGAATTCCAATATCCGAGAGCCTTTAAAAATTATGATCGACCCTGTCCAATATGTGATAAACATTTTATTATGAGGGATGATCCAGGTCACTCACAATCGCAATCACAGTTACAAACAGTTTCGGCCCAGCTAGAAAAGTGTGAACTAGCTAATAGTGTTCTACAACTTCGGTTCAACAATCAGGAACAAATTAATGGTTTTCAAAAAGAACAGATTATTACCTCAAAATTACGAATTCGATCATTGGAAGACAGTAGAGAAAACCTCACAAAAAATTTATCAAATAAGGACGAAAAAATTTCACATCTGGAAAGTATCATTCAAAAACTTGAAGACCAGATAAAAAAAACAAACAAAGTCGAAGAATATCCATATGGAAATAGTGGACTTAAAAGAGGAAATTAGTTGTCTTAACAAAATCGTCATGGAAAAAGAAGACGAATTGGCGCAAGTACATGAAAAGTTAAAAAATCAGGAAACAGAGTTACGTCATTATCAACAACAAACAAAAAAACTCCAACAGCAGTATGACGATAGTAAGAAGACACATAAGTTGGAACTGGCAAAAGTCAACAAGGTGTTATCAAGCAATACTGAAGAAATTTTTCGACTACGAAATCATAACAAAACACTGATTACAAAGATCAAAAAATTGAAAAACAGTAGCAAGCAGGAACACTTCGATGAAGACCTCGAAGGAAGAATACTGGAAAAACAAGAAGAAAACCAGTGTCTAAATAATCATAATCAGGAATTAGAGAATCAAATCAAGAAGTTAGAAATTGACAAAAAGTCGCAAGATGAAAGAATAAAAAAGATTCAGAATCATAACAATTTACTGGAGAACCAGGAAGCACAAATCCAGGAAGATGCATCCAAAAATCAAGTCGAGGAAGTGAAGGCAGTCTTCGCCGCAGTTCAAAAGAAAGAAAAACAAACAACACACACGCCTTACAGACATCTCAATTATAATCGTCATTTTGACCAACGACAGGGTCAAAATGATCATTCACAAAAGAGTTATGTTGACAGGCAAACAATTCGACATACTAAGCAACCATTGAGACGACCCATTCTGCAAAACGATCGCAGAGATCCAATCAAAATAGATTTGGGATGGATCACAACAGATATGATGCGACAATTCTCCTGGGGGATCCGGAACTCGTATCGTCTTATTTCATCAAGTGTCGCAAAGGATTCCAGAGATTATAGTTCAAACAAAATCAGACATTGTTGCCAATGAAGCTTTGAGGACAAAGCTTCCCTTAAGGGGAAGGCAATGTAACAATAAAATAATAAATTAATATTAATATTAATTTATTATTAATTAAAGACTATTTAAGTCAATAGTCATGCCCTTTTACGAAAAGATGCATGATGGGCTTATATAAAGCCCAAACCTATGTAACTATTAATCATCTATCATACATTCATTTTTACATTACTACTTAGCCATTTATGGCTTTATTACGTTACTTGTACTGGCTATTCTATTATTAAGGAACCTTGTTCCTTCACCCTTCATACATATGTGATGGATGCAAAGACCTTGGGCTATACTTGATACTTTACATAGTGGGCAAGGTTTGATTAAGGTTTCCCTTCCCTACACAATGGGAAGCCTTGGAGAATATTAAACCCATCTTAAATTGGAAATGCTAGGGATCCATATTTGGTTTGTCTTTCAATCAACTATTCCTTATTTGGTCCCTCACCCTTTTGAACAAAGAAACCCTTGGCTAGTGCAACCTAGTTCTTTGCCCTTTGGTTTTTCAAGAGGCAATAACACAATGAGATACATTATTAGCACTAAAAGAGTCGTTCAAACTTGCCAACCTTAATAGGTTCCTACTTGAACAGGTTAGGGAGCTCATTCCACATTCCTTCCTTTTGAAACTAGAACTCAATCTCCAATCCAGTAGTGCAAGAATTGGAATTGGATCAAGGCCAAAGCTCTCAAGAAGTACAACCCATGTGATGGCTACATGTGACTCTAACATAAACCTATGTTAGATGTTGAATCAAGCAAGATCTCGAGATTGAAATCTATTCAAACACCTTGGCTCTTCCAATTATACAATGTCTAGAAACACCTACTTGAGCTCAAAAAGTCATTCTTTGCCTAGTCCCCCATCCTTAGGGGGCTCGTTGTAGACCAAAAATTGAATTATCTAGACATCCCCAAGTGCAAGTGTCTCTTTTGTGGTAGATCAAATTAACACCCTTGACCAAGGTCACAAATCACGATGCAATGAGAAGTAAGCACGAGAGATGCAAGTGCCCAATGTCACCACAACCTAGCTTCTTAACACTTTAGGTCAACTCATAAGACCAAGGGGGTTCCCTAATCGATGAGAAATATTTGCAATCACTTCAACAACACACAAACACCCTTCACAAGCAACCTCCCAGCCAAGACTAGTGCCTTACGGAGTCAAAAGAATAAAGCATAAAACCACACTAGGTGAGAGGAGTTATAACACTTTATCAAGAATTTCAAGATAAATAACGTCAATATATCACTGTTGTTATCAAATTGTAACAATTAATAACACTTCAGAAAATTGATAAAAGTCAACACAAAAAATGCCAACTTACCATATATGATTTACCTCATATGCTAAGACAAGTGGCATGCCTTCAGAGGGTGTAGGGAAGCCCTAAATCAAATCTGAAAGTGCATATAACCAGATTTGGTTTATGCCCTAATCAGTTATCTAATAGATGGTGGACCCGCTCAACACGTTTTTCAACAAATGCCCAACCCCCCAAGGGTTAACCTAGGCCTAATTTCTTTCCTTTTAAGCCTTCAAACTTTCTTGATTTGATTGATGTACCTATTATACCATATCTGAAAACAAAGCCTTAAATAACAAAGATCATAGTAAAACTTCCAATTCAGCCACACAAAAAAAGGTGCCCCTGAAAATCCACTAATAAATCCCTTAGGGCACACTTTTTCAACAAAGCGTAGTTCCAAAAAACACAATATTTTTTTGGATATGAATTTTCTATATTTTTAGAATTTTTCCAAATATTATATTTTTTATGTTTTTTCCAAAATATACAACAGAATTTTGATAAAAATGAAGAGAAGAGGATTAGACCTTAGTCTTCAACCCTAGGGCAATAAGAGATCAAGGTTATTGGTTGTTCAAGATTTACCAATTAGGGCAAATGCTAGTAACCCTATATATGTCAAACCAGCCAAACCCTAACTAAAACAAACAGTGGATCCCAAGGCCCCGCTATGGAGAAAGCTCATTCAAGAGGAAAGTCTCCTCAAACAAGATTGACAATATGCCACCAAAACCTTAATTTACCTTGATTAAGGTGCAAGAGCAACGTCAAACAAGAAAATTGAAAGATCTTACCAACATCCACCAAAGAAAGAACAAGAGGGGGAGTTCTTAGGTCATCCTTAGTCACGAGTTATAACAATCATTCTTTGAATAAACCTTGAAAGATAGCAAAACCCTAGAAACTTTAGCATCCAACCATCATAACATGAAAAAAGTGTCAAGGAGAGAAGGCGCATAGACTCAAATGCTCCAATATACCAAAGAGAAAGAGAAATAAAATCATATTTGAACCCTTGCCTTGTCTTGTTTATAAATGAATGCTAGGAATCCTTATTTATATGAGGCATCCTAGTCTTTTTTAACTTTAAAGCCTACCTTACTAAAATATAAAATAACTAGGATGCAATATTTTTATTTTTTAACTAGGATGCAACCTAGTCTTTTTTATTAACTAGGATGCTCGTTAATAACTAGGATGCATCCTAGGCTTTTTTACTAAAATATAAAATAACTAGGATGCATCCTAGGTTTTTTTACTAAAATATAAAATAACTAGGATACGTCCTAGGATTTTTTAACTTTAAAGCCTATTTAACTTTATGTAGAATTAATTCACTGACAAAAATAAAAAGGAGAAATATTAATAAAGTTAATTAGCAATTAATATAGGTTAAGTTAATTAAACTTGATTAAATAAAGTAGGGTGCATGAAGGCCATGTGGTCCTCATGCATAATTCTTTCTTAATTTTCTTATAAAATTAAAATTTGAATTTTCCACATAAATAGGGGAATTCGGGGCTGATTGAGGGGACTATTTTTTGGTTTTTACGCTCTTTGTTTGAGTATGTTTGGTATGGGGAGGGGCTCTATGGAGATGGAAGTTTGGAGATTGAGAGTAAAATAGGATTCTGATTATGATGTTTGGCTGGCTCGGTATTGTTGAGTGAGTGCTCAAAGGCTATAACTGAGGGGTTGGTTGGAAGGAGAGCAGTTCCCCAAATGTGGTTTTCATTTTGCCACCACCATGTTCCTAACAAGATGCTATAACTGAGGGGTTGGTTGGGAGGAGAGCAGTTCCTCAAATGTAGTTCCTCAAATGTGGTTTTCATTTTGCCACCACCATGTTCCTAACAACTTATACGGTATGTCTGTAATTTCAAATTCCTATCACAGGTATGTCTTCTTCTTTTTTAATTTGGAATCATAGTTTTACTTGAAAGCACAGTCATGATATCTCGGTCATGATATCTTGGTAAAATATTAGGAGTAAGTTTATGGGTAACTATTGTTTTAATGTCGCTATCATTTTTTCTCACTTTATAATTTATTTGTCGTGACCATGAAATGCAATTAGAGGTAATTAAGTTATTAAGCGTATTATTTGGAGGTATTTTATTCTTAACTTAAATTTAGGTTTCTAATTTGAAATTAGGATCCTACAACTCGCTGAAAGAAACCTGAATAAATGAACGGCAGTTCCATTCCAATGGTGGTTTCTCATTGGAAATGAAAGAAAAAATTAAAATTGTAGTACAGTCACTTTCAATAAGCAGACAAGAAAGGCACATCAACTACACCAAGATATGATATATGAAGCCTGCCATTAAAATAGACATGAATCTGGTATTGTGGCTTATTCATACAGTTGCGAGCAGTAATTACTTTTATAAATACAAAATACCTCACCTGCGTATGGTATCTGGCATTGTCAAATGATTGCACGACTCTCTGCAATAACGATTACACAATTCATAGTACTTCACCACTGACTATTGCTTACTTGGCCGATCTATTCCATATTACATCACTCTCCCAGCCAACTAGAGTTGACAGATTATATCACATGGCTTGGGCATCTGCTATCAAAAATAACAGTACAAGTATGACAAACTTGCACAAAACTCCGAGTTTAACCTAGAAAAACGGTCCCGGGGCTGAATACCCTGTATAAGTTAATGAGAGAGATCTGAGAGGGACACCTCTCAAACATTTTATTAGTATCCTGTCAAACACAAACTACAAGTGTTGAGGTGGTCCATTGAGAAACAAAAATACGGTCCTGTTCTTTGTTCTCTCGAAAGAATAATGAATAACCATGAAAGTAAATACCTCTTCACAACTTTTTTATGAAAAGAGCCGGGCCAGAAACAAAGGGGAAGCGGTTTCACATCTCACTTTAAGTTGCTGACTTAGCATTCCAATTGTGCAGAAAACTCTTACATGCTTCATATGTAGACCAGCAAATGGCCGCTGCAGGTGCATGAAATAACATCCTAGGTTTTAACCCTCTTAGCAAAGCTGCGGGACCCTCTTTTTCCACGATTGTCTGAACAGCGTTTTTTATTGAGCTACTGGTAAATCTGTCTGCCCCGCTAACACCCTACATGTAACAACATAAATAATGAATCAGAATAATGAATACATTAGTAAAGCTGATTAAAAGATATGAATGGTTTCAAATAGCCGTGATAGTCGGACAGCTGAAAGAACACATAGGCTTAGTTAGTTATCAAAGACTATTTATTAGCGTGCATGCAAGCGATCTCTCTTTTGAAATTTTTATAAAAGTTTGACATTTCATCATAGAATAAATAAATAAAACAGTGGTCATTGAGCAGATTGATTATGTTTAACCTATAGTAGCCATAAACAGAGGAAAGTTTCTGAACAATTTCTACTTGGCACTGAACATCCAGCGGGCCATTCTTGAATGTATATTCTCAACAAGAGAATTACACGTCAATTTTTCATTCATTTTCTGCATGAACCAAATTCTAGTGTATTGTTTCCTTCTCCCAGTTTCCCTTTTAAGCTTTTTCTGCATATGGCTACTACAGGTTGCTTAATCCAGTTGGAGGTCATAACATTGAATCTTGCCATCAAGGATAAAATAGCGCTGGCTAAAATAAAAATATTTCTAGTCAGGTAGACATAAGCTTGGACATAATTCCTACACGCTGAATAATTTATAAAGGAAATGCTCTGAAAATATGCCAATAAGCTGTCATAACATTTGAGGTAGGAATAATTGCATCTGTTTTAGTCAATAGAAGAAAGAAAACCTCAAGTCTGTTGGGGATGACAGAATCATTCTATTCAAATGAGGCTCCTGCTTTGAAAATGGATATTTAAAATAATAATGATGATCCAATACTAACACGCCCATGGGGGGTAGAATAGACAGTGAATGAGTGTACTGTTAAGGCACTCCTTGCGTAAGGTCATCAATTCGAAACTCTGTGGACACGAGCCTTACAAAAGAAAACAAAAAAAAATTGATCCAATACCAACGCAGCCATAACACAGGATGGAATGCCAATAATAACAATGAAATGTCATGCAGCTGGCAGTACTAATTTTATCTCCTGCTTGATATAACTTAAAAAGATTTCAGACGCCACAATAAACATATATATATATATATATCAAACTCTCAATGTATGATAAAAACGAGTAAAAGGTATGCACCTGGCACTGCAAACGAGTCTTGACAACATCAAGAGGTGTTGTTACAGCACTTGCTAAGGCTCCAGCTACCCCTCCTGCCATGATATGAACGAAAAGGTTTTCCTCGCTAGCAGTCTCTGGGGAAATTCCAGTCAAAGCTTTCTTCATTGCCTCATAAGTTGCAAAATGCACAGCAGTGAAGGGAGCATTCATGACTATTGTAGTCCGATATGACACGTAAAATGCTCTAATGCCTTCTTCTCTCAACATTCTGGTAATACAATCCTTAACTCCGCTATATGGACTTCTCCTAAGTTGCAACCTTTGCTTGACCACATCCATAGGTGTGAAGACTGCATCACTTGCAATCGTAGCAGTTACCCCAGAGCCTGCATGGACCAAGGGATGATGACCAGGTTTGTTGCCACCAAACTTTTCCTTGCAAAATTCATACACCGAAAAATATACAGCATGAGCTGGTCCTGCTCCCAAACCCATTGCTCCTATGCCTCTGTAAAGACCAAAAGGTCCCTCGCTTCTCATAATTGACAAAAGGGCTTTTCCCATACCTGAATGGGAAAAACCACCTGCACTTGCTAGCATTTGCATACGGGTTTTCAAGGTATCAACTGGAAACATGGCCATATGTTCTACCATCCCGGCCACAGATCCTGCCACCATGAATTGCCCAAAACTGAGTCCATCGTGTAAGTCTTCCATTTCTTCCTCAATTGCTAAGGAATTCTCTCCTTCATGGAAGCTAGTTGAAGCTTGCTCTTCACTGTGTTTAAGCAAAATCTGACTCCGCAGTTCTGATGCTGTTTCTGCCATAACCACCTGTGATAATTCTCTTCAACCCAGCATGAAATTGTTATGGATCCCAAATACAGTTGTATTTTAATAAACATATATTGTTTCTACAAGCTAGCTAACAAAGAAAATATGTGATAACATCCAAAGCTTCCATTGACTCCCAAACAAAAAAGATCATACAATTTTCAAATTTTAATGCCTGTCAAATTGAATCGGAATCCACATAATCCAAATAACTTACCAGAACTAAAAGCCTAAAACACTCCAACAAAAGAACTAGTAGACTCACATCCGCTTTAAAATTTGGAGATTGACTAAACTCCCACTAGAACAGAAAAGGATTGAAATAAATATCCCTGATCCCAGTTGTATCATATATGATGCCTACAATGCTTGTGGACATATATCACCACTAGACTAAACTAGAAAACTTAAGTATACAAAATTCAAAGACTTCAGTGCCATATAAAATACTCCATGATAATTTATCAACGCACTTCCATAGCCACATGGAAAAAACAGGATAAAACATGAAGACCACAGACTCCATTAAACAAAACCAGGATAAAATTCAATGATACCAAGCCCCAGTCCCGTCCAATCTCAGCTCTAGAAAGAACTCAGAAATTCCTGTCCCTAAAAACAAATTGCAAATCAAATTTGAAAACTTTCAACGCCCTTAAATAAGAGTCTGATTAAATAAGATTGCTTCCCATTCTCTTTCCCTAAGAGAAAAAAGAGGTTGGTAATCAAATTTGAATAGAACAGAACGTAAGTGAAAATTACAAAAGAAAGAATGATCTACAAAGAAATAAAACAAGCAATAAAAGGTTTCACATAGTCAAATGAGATGTGGGTTGTCTGCCTTATTCTAGAGGGAGGTCAGAAACAAAGAAGTATTCAGCTCCTCTGTGAAGCTCTGGCAGCCAAGTTGATCGAGGATTCAGTACTTCAGACAACACTGTCTAGAAATTTTTTTTTTTTAATTTTATGCTATTAAGTTTTAACTCATTATTTCCTTCTGCAAGGATATCCAGCTTGTAAGGTTCATCAACTTTAAAGAACTTTGTTGAAGGTTTCAATCTGGTTTCCCAAAATACTTCGAGATGTGACAGATGGGAGGACTACATATATTTTGACACAAGTAATTATAGGCTAGATTTTGCAACGAAGGATCCCAAAGCTCCTCACTTTGGAAAATCAGATTAAACCCAGAAATCTGGTAAGCTAATAACCTTCAGGGATTCTTGGAACAATGGTAGGTTTGCTCAACAAAGCTCAAAAGAAGAAAATAGCCAGCAAGAACTACCAGATCATTTAAAACAGATATACACAATTCTTTTTAGCAAACTCAACAAAAGAAAGGATTCATCACAACAAAGTCCCTTTGAGAAGATATTTGCAAGTTGATCTTCAGTTCTGCAATACACAACTTCAACTTCTTTATTTTGCACCTGCTCCCTGATGAGGTTATAGAGTATCTCCATGAGGACAGCACCATGAAACACTACATTTTCCATGAGTTGAATCACATTTGGATTGCACGGTAGAGGGGTGTGGCATGTCTGTTGATGCTCGTATCACCCTGCTTAGCCATATATGTCACGGCCCAAGATTTAAGCACACCCGAGTAGCGCACTTGGTCCGCGACGAGGTCCAAGAGCCCATATGGGCAAGTGCACTTTGGCAGCGACGACGAGAAACGGACCCATGAAGAAAGCGCCCACACTCACCACCGGAACGGCACCCGGGAGTGTGGCGCACTTGAAGAAACGTGCCTTGGGGTTTGGCACACCCCTTGGCAAGACTTGCACCAAGGAACACTTGGGCAAACACCCACAAGGCAAGTGGGGCATGTGGACAATGCAACGGATGCGAGAACATGCAAGGCATGGGTGCTTGTCCCACTTGGAACATGAGCAAGCGACCCACGGTGTAAACCAAGCGGGCATTGGCAGTGGCTCGTTTTGGAAGCAAACGAAGTCTAGCTCGTCATGGGAGAAAGCCAATTCGTTATGGGAGACAAGCCAGCTCGTCATGGGAGAAAAGCCAGCTCGGGTTGGGAGACAGGCCAGCTCGTGATGGGAGACAAACCAACTCGTGATGGGAGACAATCCAGCTCGGGATGGGAGAAACGCCAGCTCGTGATGGGAGCAAGCCGACTAGCTCGTGATGGGAGCACGCCGGATAGCTCGGGATGGAAGCATATAAAAGGAGTGCATTCATTTCGTTCAAAGGCAACCAAGGAGATTCGGCAAGAGAGAACAAGCGAAGCGAGGAGTCTGATTTTGGTTCATCAGGAAGGCTGGGCGTCTAAGGCAGAGACAGTCTTTTACATGTTGTAACTCTTTGTAATTCGTTGGTGCAGCAACCTGTTGGGTGTGCACCAGGAGCTCTGCCAGATGGGCAACTCCACTCTGATGTAATCTCTTCCATATATATATAACGTTTTCGGGCTCTGCCAATTGGGCAACCCAACCACTTATCTCTTGTGTGCCTTTGCTTTTATTCTTTGCTGCATATGTTAAACTTGTTGAATGTTTAAGTGTGCCGGCAAGGCGTAATGACTAAGTAGAAGTGTAACAGAGTTAAGTGTATGACGTTCCGCAGAGAAGTGTGAAACGTTAGGTTATTCCGCAGGTAATTGGAGGCGTAGTCTGTAGGTGCGAAGGTTGAGTTGGCCAAGCCCTCAACCAACGTCCTAGCAGTGCCGCACGTCACTCTTGGGTTCACTAAGTCTGCTGCCCAAGTGTGGCCGTGACAGGTGGTATCAGAGCTTTGCAAGAAGGTTGTGAAACAGCTCTTCACCACTGTTCTTGCGAACAGGTGGTATCAGAGCAGGGTTTTGCAGCAGGGTTGCGGAACAGCTCGTCGCTACGGCTTGCGAAACAGGTGGAAAACGAAGAGCCCAGGTGCAAGGGTTCAGCAGGGCAGCAAATCGAGCAAGGGTTTGTGCTCTCTTCCACGGAAGTGGAAAACGAAGGTTAGTCGAGCCAATGGTTATCTTTCACAAGGGTTTTGACAGAAATTGAGCTCGTTTCGGAAGACTGGCAGACTAGCTCGGGTTGGGAGCAAATCCAGCTCGTGTTGGAAGACCGGCAGACCAACTCGTGTTGGGAGAAAATCCAGCTCGCGTTGGGAGCAAATCCAGCTCGCGTTGGGAGCAACTCCAGCTCGTGTTGGGAGCAAAGGCAGCTCGCGTCGGGAGCAAAGCTAGCTCGTTTTGGAAGCCAGTCCGGTAGCTCGCATTCGGAGCAGTGAGCCCTAGCTCATGTTGGGAGCTTGGCAAGCAGCTCGTCTTGGAAGCACGTTTTAGCTCGTGTTGGAAGCTAGAAACGCCCAGAAAGGCTTTCAAGGGTTCGTTTGGCAGAAAACGTGCGTTTGTGCAAAGATTGGACTTTGTGCAAAGGTTGGAGTTGAGTCGAGCAAGGACTTGACATCCAAATGGAACCAAGTGGTTTCAGGAACGTTGGTCAGATGGGAGAGTTCGAGACGCAGGAAACACTCGTTCAAAAGTTGTTGCAGGTGTTGGCACCATTTGTAAACAACCAAGAAGGTGGTTCAAGCAAGGAACAGACCCAAGACTCAGCGGAAGGGACATTTGAAGCAGTAGGTGCATGCTGCGAACGATTGTCTGATGCATTGGAAGAAACAGCAAAATGTATGCGAGAAATGGGACAAGTTCTTGGAAGAACTACCCAAAGGCATGCTGAGCAAGAACGGTTGTTGCAAGAACTTGCTAGACAGGCAGCTGAAGAAAAGGCTAGGACTGAAGCAAGGGAAAAGGTTCAAGGCAAGACGAACCATAAGCAGCCGAATCAACCAAAGGTAAAGAAGGTTGACTGCTATATCTGCGGAAGGGACCACTATGCGAGAGATTGTCCGAATAGGCCATTTCTAGATGCACAGGAGGGTCCAACCGCACATTTTGCAACGATGAGGGTGTTTGAGGCACCTCGGCAAGTAGACGAAGTTGTGGAAGCTATGAAGGCAGTAGAAGCTTGTCTTAGCAAAACAGCGAGGGGTCGCGGAAAAGAACAAGGTGAAGTGCAGCAAGGTCTAGACTTTGTCGAAACAACAGTTAGTGGGCTGAAAGTTTCCGCATTGGTAGACATGGGAGCTTCGCACAGTTTGATAAGCAGCAGGACTGCGTTATCACTGCACAGTGGGATGGAATTCATTCATGCGAAGTTCAAAGCAGCGAATTCTGGGATCCGAGATGTGACAGGGAAGATAACAGCAGCCCCAATTCGAGTAGGAAGATGGCACGGCAGGATGGACTTGAAAGTTGTTCCGTTGGACGATCATTCGATGATCTTAGGACAAGACTTTCTGCGGATAGCCAAGGCAGCGCCAATTCCTCATGCAGGTTGTTTGGTGTTTATGGAAGAGTCTGGAACATGGAGCTTACCAATGACGCAAAAGAGCAAGTTAGGACGCAGGGCACGGGTGTCTTCAGTACAGATTTTCGAAGACCCTATCATGTGCAAGGACTTGCCTAAGCATTGCAGCGGTAAAAAGACAGTTTCAGTAGCCAAAACAAACACAACAGCCAAGCATGTTAGCCAAGTCAAGTTGGACAGGTTAGCAGCACTAGAGAAACGCTTGGGTTCGGTCCAGCAGCAGATCGAAGCCTTAAGCAATCCAGCAGTGTCTTCGAGACAGCGTGATGGCAAGCAAGTGGTTGCGATGCCAACACCAATGAAGCATAGCGAATGTAGCACGTCAGGGGTGTCGCACAGTGAGGACACTTCAGTCAAACCAGAACAGCACAAGGAAGTGTTGGGTGAGACAACAAAACAGATTTTGGAGCAAGTTGCGGATGGAGCAGAAACCAAGGAAGATGTGCCCCTGCGTGATGCGGAGGACATTGTGGCATTTTTCGTTCATGCCATAGGCATTCCAGAATCCAAGTTGACAAAAGAAAGGTTGCAGCAAGTTGGTTGTAATCCAAAAGAGTTAGCAGCAGTGCTTGCTCACTTGGAAAGTAAGCGACTGTTGGAATCAGCGAATGAAGAAATGACTAAGCAAGTCGAGGCCAAGGAAGGCATTCTTCAAGAGCAAGTGTCATTGGCATGCTTGGAGGAGTCAAGGCACATTGAAACGTGCGAGGACAAGGCAGGCAAGCCATTCAAAGAGTTAAGTAAGGGAGCCAAGAAGCGGGCCAAGTTACGGTCGCAGCAAGTAAAGGCAGAGGAGTTGTCTTCTGTTGACTCTCATGACAGCCCAAAAGTAGCGGATGATACTTGGACTGCGGATGGTGCGAGTTTTGAAGAGTATTGGGCTTGATTCAAGGAGCTCAGTGCTAAAAACAAGACAGCCAGGGATGAGTTCAAGCAGTTTGGTGAAGAAGATAGTTGCGGCGGTGATTTGTGGCACCGCCCATGTCTCCTCACGTGATCAAGAGTTCCTGGGCTCACCATCTTTGGCAACGGTGGTGAGGCCCTAGGCACCTTTGGAAAGGTGGCCTAAAGACAAATTGCGTTCGCCAAATGAAAGTGCAGGAAGCTTGAGGACGCTGAAACGATGATGGAAAGGTGATTGCGGAATGGATGAAGTTTGTCTCAGGAAGGACAGAACGATTGGACTAGCTACCCAATCAAGTCTTCCATGAGAAGCGCAACGAACGGAAACATGACGGAAGCCACACATTCTGGATTCGGATTAAGTGGTCAAGAAGCATGGCTGTGGTAAAGTCAGACGTTATAACTACAACAGGTGGTACAAACGGATGGCGTTGCCGGGACGGCAACAAGTTTAGTGGGGGAGGTTGTCACGGCCCAAGATTTAAGCACACCCGAGTAGCGCACTTGGTCCGCGACGAGGTCCAAGAGCCCATATGGGCAAGTGCACTTTGGCAGCGACGACGAGAAACGGACCCATGAAGAAAGCGCCCACACTCACCACCGGAACGGCACCCGGGAGTGTGGCGCACTTGAAGAAACGTGCCTTGGGGTTTGGCACACCCCTTGGCAAGACTTGCACCAAGGAACACTTGGGCAAACACCCACAAGGCAAGTGGGGCATGTGGACAATGCAACGGATGCGAGAACATGCAAGGCATGGGTGCTTGTCCCACTTGGAACATGGGCAAGCGACCCACGGTGTAAACCAAGCGGGCATTGGCAGTGGCTCGTTTTGGAAGCAAACGAAGTCTAGCTCGTCATGGGAGAAAGCCAGTTCGTTATGGGAGACAAGCCAGCTCGTCATGGGAGAAAAGCCAGCTCGGGTTGGGAGACAGGCCAGCTCGTGATGGGAGACAAACCAACTCGTGATGGGAGACAATCCAGCTCGGGATGGGAGAAACGCCAGCTCGTGATGGGAGCAAGCCGACTAGCTCGTGATGGGAGCACGCCGGATAGCTCGGGATGGAAGCATATAAAAGGAGTGCATTCATTTCGTTCAAGGCAACCAAGGAGATTCGGCAAGAGAGAACAAGCGAAGCGAGGAGTCTGATTTTGGTTCATCAGGAAGGTTGGGCGTCTAAGGCAGAGACAGTCTTTTACATGTTGTAACTCTTTGTAATTCGTTGGTGCAGCGACCTGTTGGGTGTGCACCAGGAGCTCTGCCAGATGGGCAACTCCACTCTGATGTAATCTCTTCCATATATATATAACGTTTTCGGGCTCTGCCAGTTGGGCAACCCAACCACTTATCTCTTGTGTGCCTTTGCTTTTATTCTTTGCTGCATATGTTAAACTTGTTGAATGTTTAAGTGTGCCGGCAAGGCGTAATGACTAAGTAGAAGTGTAACAGAGTTAAGTGTATGACGTTCCGCAGAGAAGTGTGAAACGTTAGGTTATTCCGCAGGTAATTGGAGGCGTAGTCTGTAGGTGCGAAGGTTGAGTTGGCCAAGCCCTCAACCAACGTCCTAGCAGTGCCGCACGTCACTCTTGGGTTCACTAAGTCTGCTGCCCAAGTGTGGCCGTGACAATATAGCTTCACATGTTGCACTTAATGTTGTTTTATATGTTAACTACTAGGGAGGCCAAAGCAATTGTTGGATGCTTCTTACTAATCCACAAAATTACTGCCAATCCATGTTGGATGACAAACATCTGGTAGGCTTTCTTTTTTCTTTGAGTCTGTATAGTACCTTCTTTTAAGTTTTAACTAACACACAAAGTTCACATTACCCTTCCGCAGAAAGCCTTGTGGCTGCTACATGTATGATTCCTCTTCTAAATCTCCATTTAGAAATGCAATTTTGACATCCACCTAATAAATGATCCACTTGGACTGAGTGCTACAATAGCTAATATTATATATACCATTATAATTGTATTCAATTTTGACACAAATGCAAAGGTTTCTTCATAATCAATGCCATCCTTGTGAGAAAAACCTTTTGCAATTAGCCTTGACTTGTTCTTGTCAACTAAATCATCTTCTTTGTACTTACTATTGTAGACCCACCCACATCTAATAGCACTTTACCATGTAGGTAATTCAACGTGTTCCTATGGTCGTGTTACTATCCTCCAATTCGAAAAACTATTATTTATTATATGCCATGTAACTTGCCACACTTGAGTCTATGTACCATGCATCTCCTAATGCATTCTAATTCTTACATGAAGTAGCAAGATTTTGGGCTCTTTAACTCCGCCACTACTCTCGCATTCCTTATTTACTATTTGCATGCCTCCTCTTTAATTGTGCTACATCATATCTTGTTATTCAGCACTATCCTTTAAAAGCAATAGGGTTAACACAATAAAAGCAATTGCCTTTACAAGAACCACTGTTGCCCTTCTTTGAGTCTTTCTACTTTGCATCGTGGCATCCACTTCTGTATCCTCACTAGCCAAGGTTTCGTTTCCCTTCTCCCTTCTACTTTTGGTGAAAATATGTTGAGAATTCCCATTACTAATATAGTGCTTTTTCCTCTACTTCTACTACAAAGCAATCCACCAGGTTCATCGAATGTCAACTATTCAATTCTAGATAAACTTGAACTTGTAACAAACACTTTGAATCACTAAAGGAAATTGTTAAGCACAGCAATGATTAAACCTCTATTTTCAAATTTGTCATTAGTTGAAAACTGGAATCAACAATAATTCTCGTATTTTTAAGTTTGGTGGGACCATCTATGATTGCTTCACCTTCCCTCATCCTCAAGTTGTACAATAGTTTCTAGTAGAAGACCTTCATCACTTTAGAAGTCTTGTAGACTTCAATATTCTCCACCTGCCCCTTAATCTATTTGCCTTTTGGTTGTGTGAAATGACTTTATCAAATAACGATATCCCATCGATCGACTTGGTCACCGTGTATGTGCAATGCCAAATTTAACCCTTGAAGTTCAAAATTCGTCGATTTTCATGAGCAGCGAAATAAATTCATTGAAGTTCAACAACTAAATTCATTTAAATTTTAATTTGATTAAATTCGGTGATTAAATTTGTTTAAGTTCATTTCAACACTTAATTCATTTAAATTCAAATTATATTAGTTTAAATTCATATTAGATTTGAATTTAGTATTTCCTCAAACTTAATGCTGGATTTTATCTTAAATTTTATCACGTCATTTTGCACAGACATTTTTTTTTTCGAACTTCACGATCATCGTGCACGAACGGTTAACACTTCCTTGTCCTTTTTTTCAAAAGCTTCTCATTCCATTGTATCTTCATCAAGTTTGTGATCTTTTCCCATAGACTGTTCTCTCATATCTAGAATGTAACACCCCAACCATGACCCCCACCTAAACAAAGTGTTTGTGAATAAAATATGTATGTGTGCTTAATGTCATTGTAACAATGGAGACTCGTTAGTTAAATTTGTTGGAATTATTGGTGTAATCGTCACTGTTCACATGGCCACAACCATCTCATACTACATCACTGATGCATTTGATTAGGCATTAATTATGGCTAAAGCCATCATTTATTGTAATACTAGGTTATGACCTAGTCAATTTTGATATGTCGGCTCAATGACCCTCTAGGGAGGTGCGCCCTACTTATGTGGGCCAATAACCCCACTTGAGTTGTGTATATAAATCATCTTTTTTTATTATTGATTCAAGGTTAACTAATATAAAGTGTCTAAGCCTACAAGCACCCAAACCTGGTGCTATGCACTTGCTCCTTGGCTGGCTTTTCTCTCACTTGTGCACTTGTACTTTTCTCTCTCTAGCACATTAATGACCAGCTCTAGTGCACTATTTTAGTGTTGGTTTTTCTCATCTATAGCAGGTTGTTGGGTAGCATTTTGATTCCATTTGATCCCCTCTTTCTGTTTATAAATCTCAACATCTCAACATGGTATCAGAGCGAGTGTGAACTGAAAGTTTTCTGAGATTTCAACCCAACCCGGTTTTCAAGTCAACTTCCCATTGTTTAATGCCCAACCCAGTTTTTGTTAATGGCTGGAAATGACATGTAATTTTCAGACTTATAAAACACAGTTGAAACTCGATATTACGGACAGAATATTAAATATTCATGCACACCATAAATAAATTTCAGACTCATAAATTTTTGGCTAAATGCCCAGGAAAAACCCACAAGGGGAAAACCTGCCAGAGAGAGGATGATTTTATTTCTTCAAAATAATTCAGTACAGTAATTTTTTAGTCAACAGGAAAACTTATCTCCACCAAAAAATCACTCAGAAGCTGCCTCGAAATTCGTGCAAACAGTTGCCTCGAATTCTGTGCCAAAACAGTGCCTCAATTTCTGTGCCAAATCAACACCTCGGTTTCTGTGCCAGCTCCTTGAAAATTGTGAAGAAACTAAATCTCGAAATCTGTACCAGAAAGTACAGTCCATACAATTTGTACGGACCTCGATTTCTGTGTCTCAATTCCTAGAAAAATGTGCCCAGAAATCTGCCTCGGGATTCACACCCAGAATGGCTGCCTCGGGAATCGTGCCACTATACCCTGCTGTACGGTTCTTGGTTTCTGTGCCCACTGAAATATTTTGCTTGTCTCAATTTCGGTGCCCACTGAAAATGCCCAAAAATGGCTCCTCGAAATTCGTGCCCACTCTAGCTTTCTTCTCCACTTTCTTCTCCTCAAAAAAGTGAATGCAAATGCCTTCCCTGCACTTTTTGTCTAAACCCTAGGGTGAGTGAAAGGGCATCTACTCCAATGGCTCAGATTGGATCAGATGAGTGGATGAGATTAAATGCTCATTTAAATCTCATAAAAATTAAATTCACTCACCTCACTTAAATTTATCAAAAAGTGACTTTAATCCCTAAAGTCAAATTAAATGCTCATCTCAAGTCATTTAATGCAAGGGTCACTTTATTTCCCCCTTTTAAGTGACTAATACAAAAGTCACCTAAGGGAACACTTTCCTAGGCACAAAATTCAACACTCCCTCTTACCGAGGAAGGTGTTTTGCACCACTCCCAACTTGTCCCTGAAGAAGACAAACTTGCCCCACCCCAAGGATTTCGTCAGAATGTCTGCAACCTGCTCATCAGTGGAAATGTATTGTAACTCCACAACTCCTCTCTAAACATAGTCTCGGATGAAGTGGTATCTGATCTCTATGTGCTTAAACCTGTCGTGAAAAACTGGATTCTCAGATAGCTGGATGCAACTCTGATTGTCACAGTAAATCACCGTGGGCTTCAGCTCCTGACCAAATAAATCTACCAATAACTTGCGAAGCCACAGTGCCTCGCAACTAGCCTGACTGGCTGCCATGTACTCAGCCTCAACAGAACTCAAAGCAACGGACTTTTGCTTCCGACTGAACCACGACACTGCTGCCGAGCCCAAAATGAAACAACAACCGGAAGTGCTCCTCCGATCCATCACACTGCCTGCCCAATCTAAATCCGTGAAGCCAACCAAACTAACACCACCCGAACTCCTATAGTCCAAACCAAAATCCACTGTCCCTGCAAGGTATCTCAATACATGTTTCACGGCTGTCCAGTGCACTCTCCTAGGCTCCACCATGAACTGACTGAGAGTGTTCACCGCAAAACATAAGTCTGGCCTAGTGTTGACCAGATACATCAATGAACCAATGAGCTGGCGATATAATGTAGGATCTACCAACTCTCCCTCAGAAGCATGTCGTTGCTTCTAGTTGGTAATCATAGGCATGGACATAGGCCAACAATCATCCATCTGAAATCTCCTCAGAATATCAGTAGCATACTTTCCTTGTCCCAAGAAAATATGACCAGGTTCCTGCCAAACCTCCATCCCCAAATAATAGTGCATCAACCCAATATCTGTCATCTCATACTCTGAAGCAAGATCTCTCTTGCAAGCTGCAATGAGACGATCCTGCCCAGTGATAAACAAATCATCAACGTACAACAGAAGAATTAGTGGATCCCCATGAACCACAATGAAGTAAAGATTGGGATCAGCCTCACTCTTTTGAAAACCCATCGACATCAAATATGCATCAATCCTGGAATACCAAGCTCGAGGAGCTTGCTTCAAACCATACAAGGCCTTCTTCAGCCTGCACACATGAGAATCCCTCCCATGAATCTCAAAGCCTTGTGGCTGCTCCAAATAAACCTCCTCCTGCAGAAGACCATTGAGAAATGCGGTCTTCACATCCATCTAGTGGATCTTCCAACCCATCTCTGTTGCCATGGAAATCACTGCTCTAATGGAAGAATATCTAGCAACTGACGCAAAGGTCTCGTCATAATCTACTCCCTCTATCTGTGAAAAACCCCGTGCCACAAAACGAGCCTTGAACTTCTCCACACTGCCATCTGCAGCATGCTTTACCTTGTAAAGCCACTTGGAAGTCACCACTGACTTCCCCTCTGGTCTCGGTACAATATCCCATACATCATTCTTCATGATGGAATGGTACTCTTCCATCATGGCATCTCTCCAAACCTGATGCTGAGAGGCCTCCTCAAAAGTAGAAGGCTCCGACTCACAAAGGCTAGCTACTAGTGCCATACCCAATCTGTCAGGCATCACAACTGTCCTAACTGGCTCCTAGGGCCTACCAAATGACTATGCTTCCTTCAAGGTATCGCGAAGCCATTTAGGCTTCCTCTTCCCTGAAGGTGGCTCCCAAACCGGTCTATCCTCATCTGAAGAACTGCCAAAAGTAGATGGCCCAACAACCTGTGAGCCAGTAGAAGGTAAACCCAAAGATCCAAAACCTGCAACTGGTGAACCTGTAACCTGAGATCCAGAACTTGTGCCCGAAATACCTGCTGGCTAAACCACTGTACCTGTAGAACCTGTGGACCAGTCACTCCGGAAACCTGTGATCCAGTACTCTGAACTGAAGATACTTGTGTCACCTGACTTGTGGGAGCCCGTGACTCCTCATACTCCAACTCTCTAGACTTCCTGAATTCTCTCTCCTCCTCAAACCTCACTTCCCGCCTCACAACAACTTTCCTGAGTGCAGGAAGATAAATGCGGAAAGCCTTCGAAGTCTCATCATAGCCCACAAAGATGCCCTTCTCTGCAGTGGGATCCAACTTTGTCCTCTTCTTAGAAGGGACATGAGAGTAAGTCAAACAGCGAAATATACGAAAATGAGCAACCTCAGGCTTCTTGCCTGTGAACATCTCCTCAGGAGTCTTCCTCCCCAAGGCACGGTGGGGACTCCTGTTCTGAAGGTAAACAGTTGTACTACAAGCCTCTACCCAAAGAAAGAAAGGAAGACTCTGATCATGAAGCATAGCTCTTGTTGCTCCCACAATAGGCCTATTCTTCCTTTCAGCCACTCCATTCTGCTCAGGAGTATATGGAACTGTCAACTGTCTCTGTATGCCCTCCTGTCTACAAAACTCATCGAAATCATTGGAGGTATACTCACCCCCATTGTCTGACCTCAAAACCCAAATCCTCCTCCCTGTCTGATTCTCCACAAGAGCTTTGAACTCTTGGAATGTCCGCAAGACATCAACTGACTTCTTGCTCCTCAAGAAGTAGATCCATGTCTTCCTGGAATAGTCATCAATGAAAGACACATAATACTCAAATCCTGTCAAGGAAACAGATGACATAGGACCACATAAATCTGAGTGAATCAAGTACCCCTGCTGACCTGCTATCACTGCTTGGAAAAGTAATCTTGGTGTACTCTCCCAAAGCACACCCCCTGCATACATCACTATGCTTTGTGTTGAACTCAAGTAAACCTATAGCCATACTCAAAAATCTCAAAGCTGGATGATGCAATGGGCCATCCTCCGATGCCATAGCTCACTATTGCTGCTGTGTGCCAAAGCATGCTGGGGCTGAAATAAGACCTTGTACAGTTTCCCGCATCTAACCCCAATGTCCAAGGAGGTAGATGATCCGACAGTCTTAGGGAATATATGCACATGTCCATCCACGAAACAAACCCCAAGACCCTTATCCTCAATAGTGGAAACTGATACCAAGTTCTTTTTCAGCCCAGGGACAAACAACACATCCCTCAAAATCATACGACTCATGGACTCCCTATGAAAGGTAATGGTCCCACGACCAACTGCTCTGACAATGGTGTCATCTCCCGGTACAACCTCCACATCTACACCTGTCTGTGAAAGCTCAGAGAACATCTCTCGAGCACCTGTCATGTGACTCGAAGCTTCGCTATCAATATACCAAGTGCTAGTGGTGGAAGCACCCATCTGATGGCCAGTCAACAAAGAATACTCCATCTCAGTATCCAAATCAGTGTTGGTAATACTAGAGGCTCTCTCTCTCTCAACATATCCAGCACAAAGAGAAAACTCTCTCTGAAATCTCTCTCCAAAATCATCAATCTCCACTGAGGCTGTTGTCTGTTGCTTCTTCTTCTTCTTTGGACACTGAGAAGCATAGTGCCCAAATCCCTGACAAGCAAAGCACTTGACTTTGCTTAAATCTTTCTTCTGCCCACCCTGCTGCTGCTTGGCCCCACCCTACTTGGAGCCCTTCTTCTTCTTCTTGCCCTTTGCAGTCAATGCCACATTCTCCTCATCCTCCCTAGCCTGTGAAGAGCTGCCCTGAACAAGACCTCTCCTGGTCTCCTCCTGTACAAAATCATCCCACAGTCTATCCCAGGAAGGTAAGTTCTCCCTACCAACTATAGCCTGCACAAAAGCACCCAAGACTTGGAAGCCCCATTCACTGCTGTCTGCACAAGCTCAGTAGCTGTAACTACCTCCCCAATTGCTGCTAGCTGATCTCTAACCTGAGATATCCCAGTAAGGTAAGATGTCACTCCCTCTCCAGCATTCATCTTTATACCCTTCAGCTTCTCTCTTAGAACCATCTTCTGGTTCTCATTAGTGCTCTGGTATAAACTAGTCAAAGCATCCCACTTTTTATATGCACGGTCTTTACCTGAAATGTGTGGAATGATGTGGTCTTTAACTGCATCAAGAATAATTCTCCTAGCCTTACAGTGCTTCTTGTTGAAGGCTGATAATGCTGCTGCATCTGTAGCAACGGGAATCTGAATAGGTTTGGTTGTAGTGTTGTTTACCACTTCATCCCATAATTCATTTTCCTCCAAAATCAACATAATCCTAGCCTTCCATGGCACAAAATTCCCTGTCCCATCTAGCCTATCCTCCAACCTAAGTCCTGTAGCCATTTCACTACCAACTCAACAAGGTGCTGCCCACTGACAAAAGAAATCACTGACTGTCTGAAATAACTTTAGTTTTCTGCCCACCAAGCTCTGATACCATGAAAGTTTTCTGATATTTCAACCCAACCCGGTTTTCAAGTCAACTTGCCATTGTTTAATGCCCAACCCAGACTTATAAAACACAGTTGAAACTCAATATTACAGACAGAAAATTAAATATTCATGCAAACCATAAATAAATTGCGAACTCAGAAATTTTTGGCTAAATGCCCAGGAAAAACCCACAAGGGGAAAACCTGTCAGAGAGAGTGAGGAAGATTTTATTTCTTCAAAATAATTCAGTACGGTAATTTTTCAGTCAACAGGAAAACTTATCTCCACCAAAAAATCACTCAGAAGCTGCCTCGAAATTCGTGCAAACAGCTGCCTCGAATTCTGTGCCAAAACAGTGCATCGATTTCTGTGTCAAATCAGCACCTCAGTTTTTGTGCCAGCTCGAAAATTGTGCAGAAACAAAATCTTGAAATCTGTACCAGAAAGTACAGTCTGTATGGACCTCTATTTCTGTGCCCGAATTCCTAAAAAACGTATAATTTGTACGGACCTTGATTTCTGTGTCTGAATTCCTAGAAAAATGTGCCCAGAAATCTGCCTCGGGATTCACACCCAGAATGGCTGCCTCGGGAATCATGCCACTTTACCCTGCTGTATGGTTCTTGATTTCTGTGCCCACTGAAATATTTTGCTTGCCTCGATTTCTGTGCCCACTGAAAATGCCCAGAAATGGCTCCTCGAAATTCATGCCCACTGAAAATGCCCAGAAATGGCTCCTCGAAATTCATGCCCACTCTAGCATTCTTCTCCACTTTCTTCTCCTCAAAAAAGTGAATGCAAATGCCTTCCCTTGCACTTTTTGTCTAAACCCTAGGGTGAGTGAAAGAGCATCTAATCCAATGGCTGAGATTGGATCAGATGAGTGGATAAGATTAAATGCTCATTTAAATCTCATAAAAATTAAATTCACTCACCTCACTTAAATTTATCAAAATGTGACTTTAATCCCTAAAGTCAAATTAAATGCTCATCTCAAGTCATTTAATACAAGGGTCACTTTATTTCTCCTTTTTAAGTGACTAAGGCAAAAGTCACCTAGAGGAACACTTTCCTAGGTACAAAATTCAACATGAACCTTTCCTACCTACTTCCTTTTTGTTAGGTTTTCGTCATGGCTGTTCATGCTGTTGTGACCAGATTTTGGCGTCTGGAAAAGAGCCAAATTAGAGGAATATTAGACCTGTTTTTCATGGTGTTTAGCTGGTTGGAAAATAAGTTCTTTTAGCACTATTGGAAGCTATTTTATGCATTAATTACAGAGATCTTGTCCACGGATTTGAGCACCCAGCACTATGATTTCTTCCCGGTTCTTCATGTGGTTATTTTGCACCTAGATGATTAATTTCAACCTTTTATTTTGAGATTGAGCCAAAGATTTTGGCTATTGGCATTGCCAGGGCTGCAGAATTAGGTTTTGGATCATCTCTTTTCTATGGTTTCATAGATTTTATCCTAGGGTTTTAACTGACCTTCTAGGGCTCACCACAGCAGCTGATCCAGAAGTTTGTTTGGATCATCTCTTTCACTGTTCACTTCAGCATCTAGTCTGAAGTTTTCTCACCATCACGTACAGGGCTGTGGTTTCAGGTCTCTTCTTTTACAGTTTTATCTTTATACAAGGGTAGCACATCTCTTCTCTGGTTCCTTGGATATATCTAAGGGTTTTTATTATTTAACCTCTTTACAAGATCAACATTTTCCTTTCTAGGGTTTTTCCCTCTCTTCAAAATTCAGTGTTATCTTCTTCTTCAGTACTGTGATATTTATCTAGGGCTGCATTTTTTGCTGAGGCTCGTGCTACCCTAATTACAGAAACAATACAGTACAGATATCTCATATCTTAGAAGCATTGATACAATTTCTTCTTTGGTCTATACAAAGGATTCTTTGAAGAGTTTACAGAGCCTTCATTTTTACTGAACCTAATGACCTCATAATGGTTCTTTGTCCTATTAAATAAGGTGCTTATATTTGGGCAGATCTGATAGAGAACTCTATACACAATGGTTGCCATACGGAGAGTCCTGTCTTCAAATCTTGCCCGACTTGTCTTCAAGGGATTAAAGAGATTGAAGTAGTAACAACGTGCAAGAAGAATCTTCTAGATGTTATTGCTAACACAATTTACAGTGCACATCTAGTCATGCGCTCTGGATATGATCTTGATCTATTGTGCCAAACCCTTGATCAAGGTATGACTTCATCAGTTTTGCATTTCAAGTTTTTTGGATCAAGTACATGGAACCATATTCTAGTATATTGTGTATATGATCTTCCAATACAAATGTTAACTTTGATAGAATTTCTATTCACGGTTCGCTTAGATTGTTTACTCTCCTTGTTGAGGAGTTTTCTCACAGTGCACATATGGCAGGAAACTTTGCATATTGGGCCTTACTGATTTCGGGATGTGATCTTTGACCCCATTGCATTTGGGGATGTTCTTTATGTTCAAGGAGTTGGTTGTTTATAGTGGATACTTCAACTTATTGTGATGCTACATCTTAGCTTTTGGTTCGTAGTGACATTTGAAGGCCTATGGCCACTTGTTCTTGTTAAGGAGCTACATGCTTCCTCACCTTCTTTGATGGTGCTTCTCCTCGTAGGTCTGTAGAATCCTTTACACCACTGACAGATTCTTCCATAGATGAGTCTCAGTCTATTACAATGGATCTCTATTTTCCACATTATGATGTTGATTTTATAAGATGTACTATGTTTGACAGCTTCAACCTCAGGGATAGCTTAAGCCACTCTTTGTACCTTCAGTTGATCAACATATTACAGTGGCTCTTTCTCTTTTTGATGTTTGGATTAATCTGGATGATCTACACTAGACTGCTTTCAAAAGTCCAGCTCATCAACATCAACTTCACTCTTACTGATTTCGGGATGTGATCTTTGACCCCATTGCATTTGGGGATGTTCTTTATGTTCAAGGAGTTGGTTGTTTATAGTGGATACTTCAGCTTATTGTGATGCTACATCTTAGCTTTTGGTTCGTAGTGACATTAGTGGGCCTATGGCCACTTGTTCTTGTTAAGGAGCTACATGCTTCCTCACCTTCTTTGATGGTGCTTCTCCTCGTAGGTCTGTAGAATCCTTTACACCACTGACAGATTCTTCCATAGATGAGTCTCAGTCTATTACAATGGATCTCTATTTTCCCCATTACGATGTTGATATTTATTAGATGTACTATATTTGACCGCTTCAACCTCAGGGATAGCTTAAGCCACTCTTTGTAACTTCAGTTGATCAGCATATTACAGTGGCTCTTTCTCTTTTTCATGTTTGTATTAATCTGGATGATCTACACTAGACTGCTTTCAACAGTCCAGCTCATCAACATCAACTTCACTATACTTGTACCAAAGACCACCTTCATTAAGGCTATGGAACCATGTTGGTGTGGGCAATCTAGATTTCAGGGGGGATGATGTGGCCCCTTGCTCACCATTTACGTGGGAAGTAAATTCTGTGGTGTAATGACTTCGCTCCATGGCTCCTTGTTCAACACAAAGGGGGGTGTTGGAATTACTGGTGTAATCCTCACATGGCCCCAACCATCTAATATTGTGTCATTAATGCATTTGGGTAGACATTAATTCTGGCTAAGGCTCCCATTTATTATAATACTAGGTTATGATTAGGGTCGACCTACACAACTTTCATATGTAGGTTCAATAAACCTCTTCAGGAATGCATCCTACTTTGGGCTCATTACCCTATTGGAGAGTGCGTATGACTTATGTGGGCTCATAACCCTCTTGGGAGAACACTCTACTTGAGTTGTGTATAGTAGTATAATACACAACTCAACCCAAACCTCATTTGTAAATTATCTTTTTTGATCTTGAGCTAAGGCTCTCTAATATAACGTGTTATAACTTTTAAATCTGTGGGCACCCAAAACTTGTGGCATGCACTCTTGTTCCTTGGCTGGCTTTTTCCTCACTTGTGCACATTATCTCTCTCTAGTGCATTAATTAACAATTCCAGCGCATTATTTAGTGCTGGTTTTTCTCTTTTATTGCAGGTTTTTGGGTTGGTGTTTTGGTTCCATTCAATCACCTCTTTATGTTTATAAATCTCTAAAAAGGCCCATTGGCCTACAATCATATACAAAAGTGATGTATAATAATGTGATCAAATTTTTGGGAGGCCCAAGTGGAAAGATCCCAATATTCAAGTAACTGGCATGGATAACAAAAAGAAATAGAAAACTGCCTCTTAAAAAAGGAAAAAGGGGGAAAAGGAAAGGATATTATTGTTCCCCATCAGTGTGGCTCTCCGGAGGAACAGGGAAAGACATATTAGCTAGTTGGGGAATAGCAATTGGGATGATCCACTGAATGTTGTTCAACAGCAGAGAGTATGTATTGTGGTTCCATGGATGATTACAGAAGCGCTGATTACAGTGCGTTTTCTTCCCCATAAGGGTTTCCCACTATAAACCCCGGTTTCCAATTGTGCTTAACATGATTTGTTTTTTTTAGTTTTTATGGATTATTGTTTCAGTTATTAGTGACTGTTCACCGGATCTGGGATCGAGTAAAAACTAACATGGTATCAGAGCAGGTTCAGCTATGAGCAGGAATTTGCAGTTTGACAAGGGTTTACGAAGAAAATATAAAAAAGGTAATCGTATTGTACAGTCGTTATACAGGACATACAGCGGCCATCCTGAGTAGATCGGGCCCGACAGGGTGCAGGAGTGGCAAAGATCAAGCTGAGAAGGTGGAGGCGAACAGGCCAGTGGCATGAGCCAGAGTTGGACGACGTGGAGATTAGCAGCAACGGAGAAAAGTTGTGATTCGACTAGCGAAAGGCAACCGCCAACGAAGGGGATGACGGCACTACAAGGAGAGCTCAAGCAGTTGCGGTCGGAGTGCCAAGTCATTGACAAGGATGTGGGTAGAGTTGCTCCTGGACACCAATGAATGGGGTGTGGGGCAGCCAAGCCACAGGACATAAATGCAGGGTGCAGCAACGCGTGTGGAGGAGTGGTGGGCGAACATAGAGCTGGGGACATGCGGGCTACAAAGGGCCAAGCGAGGAGCATGCAAAGCACACTGCAAGAGTGTAGGCTCGGATGGCAGGGCAAGTCAAGTGTGGAGCTCCACGCGAAAGGTGACACGAACCTGTGAGTTGAGCAGAGCAGCAGCAGGATCAAGCTACCGCAGGGCACGGCAATGGGAGTTCGAGCACCGGGAGTGAGAGCTAGCAGGGCTACCAGGGCCAGAGCCAATAGCGGAAAAGTTATGCGAAGAGAGGATAGCAGCCGAAACGGGCTATAGCCGCCAGGTGACGGCAACCAGCCGCCAAGACATATCCGCCACAAGCAACAGCACAGTTGAGCCGCCAGCAAGCAGAGAGTTGTCGAGCAGTCGTACAGGCCTCGGGCAGGGGCAAGAAACTGCCCAGAAAAATTCAGGCAGCTGCGGGCAAATTTTGGATAGCCCATAAATTTCAGGTAGCGACCGAAAAGGCCCAGGAAGGAGTTCGCACAGCGGAAGTACGATGCAACAAGCTCGGGCAACCCAGAAAAATTATGGGCAGTAGTAAGCTACAAATTCTAGGCAGATGCAATATATAATATTTATGTATGTAGATAACAGTCAATACACATGACCAATTTTGGAGAATGATCTGCAGAATGTTTGCCCAAAGCTGGAACCATGGAGAACATCAACAAGTAGTCTATGGTATTGGCCCAAGGTATTTGCATATGTAATGTTATACAAGATAGTTGAGGTGAGAAGAGGACAGACACAACAGTCACACAAAGTGAGAGAGGGAGATCTTACTGATAGGTTGAAGATGGACTTTCAGCCAAGTGTGCAAGTGTAGGGGGCAGAGGTCAGAGGAACGGAGCAAGTGGCAGCGAGGGTTAGCAACCAGCAAGATCGAAAGACTGATCTTGAGGTTTGAAGGATAGCATTTTGTCATTGTATTTTCCTCAGTGGGCCATCATCCTAGGACGAGAACCCAGGATTTTATAGTTAATAAAATCAACCTGTTTGTTGGATTTTCCCCAGTCGGGGTTTTCCAAGGTAAATCTAAGTGTCAAATGCATGTGTGATTTCCTGTGTTTTTCCACTACGTAATTAGTCAGGATCTCGGTCTGTTTGTAGTAAATTATTAGTGACTGTTAACCGGATCCAGGATTGAGTAAAGACTAACATAGAACTTTTAATCTGATCTTAGAGTAGCCTTCATTCGAAGAAGTGTGAAGGTCATCGAAGGTGTGTGAAGTGATGCCCGAATAATCAATCTAGTTGTTATCAAATATCAATCCCTCAGAAGAATGTTTCAAGGATGGATACCTCGAAGTGATTGCTGAGCTTGCTCAGTCTAAAGGGACACGGTTTGGCAATTTTGGTCCGAAAACAATGATATTCATTTCTTTGGGAGGTAAAGTCTCACAAAAGCACTTGTTATCACTCCAGGAAGCTCTCTTAGGTTGTTTTTAGAGATGCCTGGTAACTTGAACTTATCTTAGAAGATGGGGTTTGTTTGGATCAAATTGGATGACTGAAATCAAAACTCACACACTCAGCACACACATAGGGACGCTCAGGGAGACAAGGCTTTGACTACTGTTGTTCAGAGGGTTTCTTAAAAGGTTAATGGGAGTGAATCCTTGTCGTATCAGCAGACTCATACACAGAAATTTGTATATAAATGGCTAATCACAACAAAATAAATTACATGCATGTTCAATTCTCAAATGCCAAAACAGGATAACAGCTATTTAACATAGACAAGTGAACCTACAGGCAATAAACCATCCACTGTAAATACAGAAACATAAGAAAAAGAAATCTGAAAGGCGAATAGTAAAAGAAGTTGGTATTATCTGAGAAATCACTTAAGTCTGAAAGTACAAATATGGATCAGTCTCTCCAAAATCGAACCTTTGTTCTACCTCAGTCATGGACTTTATAGCCTTTTACAAAATGTTCAAACCCTTGGAAAGTGGGTTGAATCCTCTAGATGGAAAATCAAAAACCGTTTTTCAACAAACCAGAAAAAATCATTTTTTAATTAGCCAAACTGCTGAAAAATGGGGCTCATAGATGGATTCGATTCTCCTAATCTATGACACCTGTAGGAAAACTGAGAGAGGTTTTTGTTCTCTGACGTGTTCGGAAGAAAAACCTCCGAGCGTTTTGCAGAATGACTCTCCAGTCGCTCATAATCATCATTTGAAAATGATGACTCTGCACAGAAAAACACCATTAATTCGGCCAAACTGCTGAAAAATGGGGCTCAGAGATGGGTTCAACTCTCCAAGTCTATGATACCTGTGTATAAACCGAGAGAGGTTATTGTGCATTGATCCATTGTGAGCAAAAACCTCCCTCGGATCTTTGAAATTCATTTTTATTTTCCTGGGATCTTCATTTCAAAAACATGTGTCAAACAGGCAAATTCTGAGCTCTGAAAATTGGGGCTCAGAGATGGATTCGATTATTGTGCTTTGACACCTGTAGGAAAACGGAGAGAGGTTATTGTGCTTTGACATGTCAGGAACAAAAACCTCCGAGCGTTTTGCAAAATAAGTCTCCAGTCGCTCAGAATCATCATTTGAAGATGATGACTTTTCACAGAAAAACGCCCATTTTTTGTAGCTATCCTTCTCTCAAAATTGGCAGGGAATATTTCTCTGTTCGCCCTACAGGTACCCTCCGATCTGAAAACGAAAGTGATCATGACCTGTAACGCTCACCAGTCTCTGGAAAACGCCTTCAAGATGCTCGAGTCATCAGGAACTAGCTTTGATGCTCAATGGTCGATTTCTGCGTTTTGGTGCTTTCGGTAGCTATCAAAATTGGGCTCGAAGGTGGTAAGCTGCAAAAAGCCCTTCATTCGGTGACTAATGAATCAACCTTAGCATTTTGCCTAAGCCACCGAATCGCCCCAGGTGTTGGAAACTTGGCTCTACTTTTGGTAGCTAGGAGAGCTCTGACAATTTCGTTTAAGCTGCCGAAAGCAGAGCTTTCGGTAGCTTAGGAACCATTTTACATAAGAGCTTAGCTACCGAAACCTGTCTTTTGAAAATTTTGAAGTGAAAACCGAATCTAATGATTTTCAAACTTCATTACATGCATAAAGCTATCAACAATGAGCCTTAAGAAATTTAGAAATGAATTTTCAAATGACATCCTATCATCAAAAAATGATCAACTTGACAAATTTATTTGGGGAGATAACAGCACTCAACTTTGGAATGTATTAAAACAATTTAACACAAGCAAAAAAAAATATAAAACAGATATTACCCCATGCAAATCCAATTTGTTCAAATAAATAACAGTGCCTCTAGAACTAGTGCTTATACAAAATCTAGCAGGCACCGTGAATAAAAGAGTGTAAAGTGTCCTATTAACATCGACTTAAAACAATTTGGCTTGTTAGACATGTTAAGTTCCCTTCAATGGAGGGAAACCAACTCCGGGAGGTCAAATCAATAGCAGTACCTCTAGAACTACTGCTCATATAAACTCTAGCTGCTAGCAGGCATAGCGGATAAAAAGGATAAAGTATCTTATTAACGTCCATTTAAACCAATTTGGCTTGTCGGACATGTATTGAGTCTCTTTGATTATGGAAGGAAACCAACTCCTAGAGGTCAAACACCTTCCCTCACAGACACACAAGAGCTCTACACCCACCAGGGTCTGAACCTGGGCTGTCTGAATGGCAGCAGCCCATCCCAACCACTAAACCACAACCCAGCCAACTCCCAACCACTATTGTCACTATATGTTATGCTTCATTGCAACAGTGAGAACAAACTGTTCATCCAAATTTCTGTCAAGTGTCATGTCCTCCATATGTATGGAAGGAACTGAGAAGGAGTTAAATCGTCAGAGTTCAGGATTAGATACAAAAGTGTTTGTGACAAATGGCCTTCAAAATATTTCTCTGCCATTGGCCCAAGGGCCAAAACACACTTTTGGAAACGAAGTCTGTCCTCATATACACCAACTGCAAAAGTTTTACAACAAGACAAAGAGAGGCTATTTCATGGAATTCAGTCAGATGGATTTTCTGCAGATTCAGAACCAGAGACTTTTCTGAACACTGAGCTCGTCATTTTTTATGCTAGGCGTGGGAATCTGGAGGTACATGCCAACTGGTTGACAGAATGCCTGAATGAAAATTTAGTCTCGGGGAATACTCTGCTTGCAGAATACTCTCGGCATGGGTTTGAGACAGAGCCGAATGAGTTCTCTTGCAAGTGTTCTTCTCAAGCAAATGAGTCTGGAAAAATCATTCATGCTGACAATGCATCAGATGAGATTTATTAATAGAATCCAAGCATTTAGGTTGTAGACTTTGTATATTTCAAGATTTGAGTTGGTCTTAAAATTGATTTTTCTCTGAAATTTGCACATGATGGTTGAATGTCAATGTAGGGAAGTAGCAGCAGTTCTAAGAAGCTGTGCATTGGCATTTGCAGGCAAAGCGAAGCTCTGTTATTGTTCCAATGGCCAATCCTAGGCTTATGTTTCCTGCAATGGAATGGAATATTCTAAGTTGCATGGGGACCCGTCGCCCCCAAAAAAACTGCTGTACCCGCCGTTCCGGCATTTCAGGGACTTGGGGACCACTAGGAAACATCTTCAATCTGTAGAGAACTTCATTGGGGTTTGGGGTTTGGAGACGTTCCAGCCAGATCTCGGGGACATTCCGGACAGACTTCAGGGTTGTTCTGAGCATGTATCTTTGGTTTAAGAAATGGACATTGATGATTGGACAATATGATCATTTATCCTATCCAATTTTTTCGTATTAAACAGAATCTAAATCTGAATCTGTACAAATTGCAGCTCAAAACATGGGTTTTGTTTTGGGTTGCTAGCGATTTAACTATTGTCTTTTTAGCAACATCATTAAAGCAAGCAAAGCCTGCATATCAACAAACCAAGAAATACAACAACTCAAAGGTCTCATCCTTCTGGGTATTGCTCTTGTTCTTCTCATTTCTGGGATCATCTTAGTTTTTACATTTTGTATATGGGTGTGGGTATTTTATTAAAATGCATATTTACATGATATTTACGATTTCTATTGTGCCTGGCTAGCACAAACCATATGCATCAATTTTCATTTGCCGCTACGAGAACAGTATATCAATGGGGGGCCTTGGCCTTGAGCTCCTCACCACAATTTTTATAACGATATTTTACATTATTTACATGTTTGATGCAACGGGGTCAAAATCGAGATATTACACAAAAGTATGTGGGATGTGATCAGACTAATAAGAGCCTCCTTATGGAAGAATTGTTGTCATGCAATTTTTCAAGAGCCGACTGTCATTCAACCTGGCAGAAGTTTCTACATTCAGATCAGATTTGGCTATTTGAATTTCGGACAGAGGGCACACCTTTTGGGAAAGATATTGATACTTTTCAAGCTGGAGCCAAGTCAGATATGCTTGCTCTCCTTGTTTATGTAGGCAGGGGGGAATCCGGATCTACCGCTTTGTGGCGCCTGGATGTGTCACTGTTGTTACATATTGATTTCTACTATAATATATGATGCATTTTAAACAAAGATATATATGGTACATATTTTGAATCGGTGAGGAATTTAATTGAACGCTTCATCAAAAAGTAGTTGCAAAAGCTTCTTCTACAATTCCCTCCATTTTTAAATCTACAGTAAAATCTATAAAGATAAGACACTCGTGAAACAATATTGGGACACTCTTAAAATTAATTCATTGGAGGGTTCAATAGTCGAAACTAAGCAATTTTTTAAGGATAAAAGAAATAGGCAAACTGGCCAGTGGCAGAGACTATATCTCAGCTGGCTGAAATTATAAGAATTACATACAACCTCCGCACTCACAGTTTGCAAAATGAGGAAACTGAGTGGTTGAATAAATGGCCCTTGTCACCTCAGCCTAAAAATGAACAACGCAGACCTCGACAGGCATTCTCACGTGGCACAGCTTGTGGGAGAAGCCATGCAGAAAAACAAAGGATGGTCTTCAAGATCTCCATCTTGTAGAGATGAGACTGAAAGCTCGGATAAAGTTTCAGAATGATTGTTCAAGATTGGCAACCACAAAAGGCTTCTGCACTTAGCGTTTCTTCGTAATAGTTTGGAGGCCTTTAGTCAATATAGTTGGTCCATAATTTTTTTTTTAAAAGGACATTTATGAAGCAGTTTTTCAATGTAGTCTTCACGAGAAGTGTTTTTAAGAAGATATTCCAGATATTGGAATAAATCCTTTTATGCTCTTATATGTGGGGAGAGAGATAGAGAACATGACCAAAATCTAAATTAATAAATGACAGGCTCTGAGATCTATTTATCAATGCATGTACAATGAAATACAGAACTTACCGGTAGGAGGCTGTTGCGTAAGACAATTCAATTTATTCTGTGGAAATCCCTACAGCATCTAAAATCCATACGTTCACGAACGGGTAGAGGTACATCGAGCCCAACCCCAGAAGTAACAAACATCAATTCGCAGATTCCAAGAATTGCCTTTTACCAGATGCATTGAAGCCACGACCGTGCGTTCCTTAATGGAAACATTTGCGTCTACAATCGGGGTTTTGGAACTCCGATTCCTGCTTTTAGGGTTTCAATGAACGGCCAGGGTTTGAAGAAAGAAGGATAATCAGGAGTCTTGACCAGTGATGTCCAGAAAAATAGCAATCGTTTGAGATTGCTAAATAATATATATATAAACTCCAAATTGGGTCATTCTTTGGCCCATTTGACTTTTATTCTGGCACTTAATAACATTATCGGTGGTGTCATATTCTGTAGCGCTTTTTGTTTTTCTTTCACATCGTTTTTTTAAAATGATGATTCACCATTTGTTTTCTTTCACATTGTTATTATTATCTATGATGTTATAAGAAATTGGTATCTTCCTATTCTAGGAATAAAGCTGACAGAAGTTTGGATTATATGTTTAATTATTTTTTAATTTTCTTTGTAAGGAATAGATTCTTAGGATTCCAAATTTTTGAAAAGGCATATGTTGCTTTGATTTTGTATTTTCATTGTAGCGAAAACAAACACATTGGGAAGGAATTTCTTAGGGATTTATTCTAAAACTAAATTAAATTGACAAAAATAATTTTTTATAACTTTCATAATTGTTGTAAATATAGGTTTTTTTTATAAGAAAAATAGAGTATATATTAATAATTAATCGATTTACATGTAATTTGAGAAAGTTGAGAGCCTAGATTTATTTTAGGAGATACATGTGTCTCAGCTATGGTATATAAAATCAATATCCCAACTATACTTGTTAGGGCAATGAAATTTACAATAAGTCGATACCTAGCCTAGCTCAAGTATGTCTTACTTTATTTGAATTCTTTGAGTTTTCCAAAGTCATTCAACCGCTAAGAGAAAGTCCTTGTGGCTTTATGCAAAGTTTTCCTTCTTATCAAAGAAGATAACCCTCAAGGGTCAATAAAATTCCAATTAGGATTATCTTCCAAAACCAAAGCCTTATAGGCATGTTTCTTTTCTCTTTTCTTTTCTTTTTTTTCACTTCAATCAATTTTCTCACGTGCTCCCCTTTAGAAAGGAGATCATGTAGCTCGTTGAATTCTCTTGAATGGATTCACAAAAGAAGTTGGACATATAATTGGTAAATTATTGTCACTACAATGAAATACCAGTTAGTGGAGGCTTTAGTCGAAGCACTTCTCCTTGTTCTTATTTTAGTGAAGGCAAGCAAGAGAAGGTTTTCATGGACCTAAAATCTTCAAATGCACTATTGCGCTATCATAACACACGCACTGATGCATTTGTATATCTAAACAAACTACAATTAACAATTCAAAAAAATGTCTCTTGGGCTTGAATTTGTAAAATGCATATATTGAAAAAAATTGTCACACAATGCATACAAAATATACACACCCATGTGCATATTATTAACAAAAATGCACCAACGCGTTACGTTACAAGGTGCACCATTTGTAGAGTTAAATAAAAGAACCCAAATTTGTAAAAAGGACAATTTTGAAAAATTAAGATGATGATTCTTGTGTGACCTTTATATGCATCGATGCATACAATATCATACTCACCATGTTAACACGAACAGTTAAAAAATTTGCTTGAGAGAGAGAGAGAGAATATTAATTGCCACGTAGTATGACTAAACATACAACCACAATGGTGCATCTTGAGACAAGGAGCACCACCTAAGGATTAAATAAAAAAGCCATTATAATAAAGTTAATTTAAAAGTAGTTAATGGTGCATACTAAACATAGCAACACACTGATGCATAACACTAACATGTGCACGAGGGTAAGTTTAAATATTTATAAAAAAAATATTAGCAAAGTGCCCTATGCTTATAAACACACAATTGCATTAAGATACAAGGCACACTGCAATATGATATAATAAAAAACATATCAAATTGAATATTCATTTTTACTATCCTCCAATGCTTCACACACATTCAAGCACCGGTGCTCTTGATCCCCCTATGAGTGCCTTATTGTCCGGTGCTCTTGAATTGACGAATTTCACTAGTCCTCCTCGTCCACTGCATATTTTTGCTCGTTTTAAAAAATTTCAAAACCTTCCAAATCTATTTTGTATTTATGTTGCAGTCATGCCTTCACAATGGAGATGAGACCATGGAAATTCATTGATATACCTTAATTTACAATGCCATTGGCTTAGGTTTTTTAATTAATCCTTTCAATTCATTGTTTTTTCCTTTTTTTGAGAAAAATGTGTTAGTGCAACCCCAATTATTGTCCCACACCAACAACCAGTGCATTTACAAAGTTGCACCTCTTAGTGATTCCCCATTCCATTCTAAGAGCACCAAGAATTTGAATGTGAGTTCCACACACAATATTTCACTATTTGTTATGGTAAGAAATGTAATGGAGGACTATGAGCAGTGCACCATGTATGCTCATGCATACTGCACAACTATGATAACTACAACAAGCAATGGTGGTGTGCATATGGGTGGCTTGGCACACCATCACATTGTTATCCTATCATGTTAGTGCATCATTGTAGTGTTATTCTATTGGGATGGTGCATTACCTTTAAAAAAAATGTAAGGCATGCAATGCACCTGATGTAATAGTAACACCTTTATCAACAATACTTCGGAATACTAAGCACATCGTTAAAGGTGCTTCAATTTCCTATTAGCACATTTAATAATGTACAATATGTGCAATGTTCTTTGGTGCTATAAGTATGAATAATGGCACCATTCACTAGTGCCACATGTTAACACACATGAATTGATATTCAGACATCACAGTACTAGCCTATAGGGGTGGTGCATTACTAGAGTTATGTTTTCATATGGAATACAGTGTATTGTCATCTGATAATAACACTCTTATCAATGCTATTGTGGATGGTTAAGTGCACTATGAATGGTGCTTCTATCTTCGATGGGCACCCAAATGGCGTACCATATGTGCCATGTTGTTTGATGCTCTATGAGGAACAATTGTAGAGTGTACCAATGCTATGTGTTAGTATATGTGCACCAATATCCAGCCCTCATTGTGGGTTAATTACATTTTTTAAAATTTATTAGACTAGTTGGTGCATTTATGAAATAATAAGTGCATCGTGTAGGGTGTGCTTTTACATTTGTAGTGAACTAGATTTCTCAATGCACTTCATAAATATGGATTAATTGTTTATGGTGCGCTTAGATACATTTTTTTATGAAATGAAATTTAAATTCAATATTGGATGAATATTACAAATGATAATGTAGTATAGATTGTTTATTTAATATCTATATTTTGATAATGAGATTTGTGAATCGGGGATAGCCATAATAGCAACAGGTAACCTGTATACTTTGTGCATACATGGAAGACCTTGTGGAGGATAGGGATATATTTTCTCATTCTATTATTACTCAGACTCATGTCCATTTGAGGGGTTGGATTCCTCGAGTTTTATGAAGAGTCTAACTCCCTCAAGGGAAACACGAACTTATTTTGTCAGTTGATCTGTCATTGGAATCATGGCAAACAAGCCTTCAAGGTTGATCCCAATTTATGGTACCGACCCATAGAGGAGGATTTTTATTTCATCATCGGGCTATCTAGGAGGGGAGAGGATTTTCGCCACTTCCCCAATCTATCACCTAGTGTTGCAACCATTAAATCACTAAAACAATGCATAGATATATGTTAATCCAGACATTACTAGCCCCAATGACTACCAAGTTACTGGGGTCGTATGTGATTACATTCTTTTGGAGCATAGGAGATTAGTGTTTGTGCCTTATCGTCATGACACTAACACACCATACCAATGATGAAAAACACGTTAGTTTCCCTATCATGTGCTATGTAGATAGTATTTTTCACCGGCCCAAACCAATTAATTGGTTTGCTATTGTTTTACAATAGTTTTGTATGAATCATTGTGATGGTGTGTTGGAGGGGAGACATCTCTTCCCCTTTCCTTCAAAGCTTTTTTCTTTGTTTTTTGAGAGGCTTCAGTGACTTGACTAACTTTTACCACCACCCTCCTAAGTCGATGACTAATGTGTGTATGCACATGTGGGGGCAAATAGTTGAAGTCCTTGCATAGGGTTGTGGGCACATAGGTTATCACTATGTTAGGTAGCAAGGACGATCATGGACTCTGTGGTCGTGTACAATATTCTTATGCAGGGATGCACTAGTGAGGGTGTCAAAACAACCTATTTACTCCAACCAAGCTAGCAAATAAGAGAGATAATGTTATCATGATGTTTCAATTATTCCAGTTGCATTTTTTTTTCTTTTTTAATGCACATGTTATTTATTATATGGTTTTGCTTAAATTCTCTAATTATTATTGTCTACTATTTTGTAAATATTGGCTTGTGTGTTAGTGAGAGACCTCCTCCCTAGCCTATTGTAGAGATGGTTGACGCCATTGAACCACCTCAAGAGTGTAGTCCTAACATGCAATAAAGACTACATCTCCAATTTCATTACCAAGTCGCATATCAATTGCATGCATTGATGGTTGGCTTTAAGTGGAACCAGTATGACCTTGAGTGGTTTTGGAAGATCCTAAGATTATGGGAATCTATGTGAACCTTCCTCATGGCATGGCATTATTGATACATCATATTTTCAGTATATTGACGCTACTCCATATGGTGAATGTTGAAGGGTGGCAAGTTGCAAGACATGTGCATCCATCTTCTTCATCTTCTTTGTCTTTTATGTCTCCAAACAATGACATGCCTAAGGACACTCCTTCTCCACCTGGGCCACCAACTATTGCTACCAAAGCAGTGACCCAGGGTATTTTTTAAGGATTATAAAAGTATACTTAAGTGTAGTATTCTAGGCGATTATATTGGATTGAAAAAATATATATAGATAGATTGGTAGGCGAATATTAAATATGAAACATGCAATTTACTACTGAAACTTGTAAATTTTGGCGAATATTATTATAAAAAAACATATTTTATGTAAATATAGGCGATATTAGAGACTAAAAATGACCAAATAGCGAATTTATTTTTTGAAAAAGGCCCAAAAAAATAGCCAATTGGCGAAATTTCGCCCCTAAAAATTTCCCTACAAAGCACCCATCGATACAACTACCAATACACCTACAACACCAACTACTTGTCCTACTGATCTAACTACTACACCTATTGAACCTATATATAACATCTTATCAATTCATTTAGATCCTAGAGATATGTATCGATGTACAATACATTCTTACGTCATGGAGGTATTAATGCATGTATCTTCAAATGATGAGATGCACAAGGACAGTCCTCCTCCATCTCCTTCTCCACCTGGGCCACCAGTTATTGCTACCAAACCACCCATTGATGCACTTACCAATACACCTACAACACCAACTACTTGCCCTATTGATCTAACTACTACACTCATATTGAACCTATATATAACATCTTATCAGTTCATTTAGATCCTAGAGATATGTATCAATGTACAATAAGTTCTTACGTCATTGAGGTATTGATGCATATGGATAAATTAGCAGACTTAGCAATAGTTGACATGTATATTGATTGTTGTGATGTATATTTGGCATGTTTATTGATTTTAATGTTGTCATTCATGTATATTATGCATTTTCATATCATGTTGATGTTTATATTTTTTGTTGCGTATTATGTGTATGTTAATTATCAGCATTATTAATGATTTCTCTAGTTGTATATTAAATTTGAGAAGCCATATAATGTTTAACTCTAGTTATGCAAAATCATCTAATTTGGATTGTTATTGCAAAAAACTATAATCATTTAATGCCATATATATTTTTAACCCTTTTTCAAGGTGAATTCTTTGTTGTCCAAGAAAATATAATATGCTTATTAAAGATGTTTACACACTTGATGAAATGATTACGCAATTTTATTAATTATTTAAAACACTTTTTTATTAAATCAACATTTTCAATTTATTCTTAAATATTTGTATCGATTTTTTTTTAGCTAGTGCAAAACCTTTTGTTAATTTACACAAAGATAAAAAAATGTTGGGTGACCTCCTCCAAAGGAGGAGGAGATCACTCAAGCTATATGCATAGTATCACATCCTAAGTCCTTACAACAAAACTACCAAGTGACCTACCCATGGGTGGGAAACCATGTTGTACGAAAAAAGTTTAAACTAATGAGATGAGTCCTATTCTTTCAAAATTACCCGAAATCCCCTAACAACTTTATTATCAATTAGATAACTACCTATAGATATACAAAAAGTAGAGACATTGAATTCCCATATGCAACATGCAATACCCATTAGTAAGGTTGGCTAGCTTTGGAATAGGTTCCTGCTTCATTCTTCTTTGTCTCAGGCTCGAGTTGGAATGCAATTCCTCCATAAATGCAATGTCGTCCAACTGATAATGGAACACTTCTAAATTTTCACGGATTCGACTAATGAGCTTCAGAACTTCCGCCCTCTGAAATTCTTGCTCTAACAATACCTAGGCAAGTGTTGTTTTGACCGCCCAATATGGGTTGGGGTTAGAGTCGGGGAGAGACCATTCTTCCATCACTCTAGCCTCCAAATCCTCAACAGTATGTTCAATGTGTAGTGACACATCTAGATTGTGAGCATGTGGCTTCTCACTATGGTCCTTCTCTGGGCGGCTTTTCCTAAACTAGCCTCACCTAATATGAGCATGTTCACAATGGGGAATTGTGAGGGGAGCACTTACATTTACTACCAAGCACCCTCTTATCACTTCAACAAGTCAGACACCGTGTTGTATTCAAGCAGATATAAACATTATACATAGAAGTAATCAAGACAAAGAAATGAGTCGAAGATTCAACCGCCTTTATTCATTCTTGATGGTACTATTTATACATGAAGAGAGAAGTTGGAGCAGTTACACCCGCTCCAAATTCTCATGCATTATATCTTTAATTAATACATCCATTTAATGATAATGATAACATAGGAAAGGCCTTACGGCTCCCTCAACATCTCCCCCACTACAAATCCTTTCTTCGTCTCGAAGAAAACAAAGAAAAATGTATGATCATCATGGGTTTCTGCTCTTGCGGAAGCAGTCCTCACTATGCATCAACCATGCATACCGGTCTGCATACGTAACTTAGCCACAACAACCACCAACTTGATAGGAAAACACACGTGTACAAGGTTCTACTGTGACTAGTTACTCTTTAGCCTCCATCTTCAATCTGCTAGTAATCCATCAAAGTATCACCCTCTCACACCGGGGGTCGACTATCCTCTTCCGCAACGAGGTCTTTTGGTTTAAAGCCTCACCCTAGCTCATCTGGCCGACACTCATCTCCATTGGCTCAGGCATGTAGGGCCTTTTGGCTCTTCAACTTTCTATGCCATTTCTCTACCTTTTGACTTTCTGAGGTCACAATCTAAGAACATCTTTACAATATAGAACTGAGGGGGTTCAATCAATGCAAATGTTCTGATGTCATCATCTAACGTTAAGCTCTTATTCTGTGTGTTGTAAGATGGATTTTGCTCGAATGTCTTCTTTGTCGTCTTCGTCTATCGTGAGGCTTCCTGCAAGTTGGTATATACTCTGTATATGTTTCGTTGCTCATGGTCGGTACCAACTGCTATATATGATATTAGTCGTGGCCAACTGCTATGGACCAGACTGACTCGACTCGACTTACAATGGTTGACAAGAGACCGACTTGATTTACATAGAATAGAGGGGATCACCTACCTCAAAGGAAACTCTTGACTTCAAAACTTTAATGAAGAGTCAGTTTGGAGCTAATGACTCAGTCGACACAAAGGTATATGCACACCAACCATATTTACATTGACATATCAACCAATATATGGATCCTAAAAGATTGATAAGTGCCCGACCAATATACAAGTTATAATATCGACCAATGTTGCATCAACTTCACACTATATTATAATTTGACCATCTCAAATCGCTGGAAGGAAGAACTTCATTTGTATTGTCGACGGACGTTGTCAATATAAAACTCTCGAACATAAGAGATGGCTGCGATGGGCACATGTTTTGAAGTCGATGGAGTACATAGTCAAAGATGGTGATCGTCGAAGGATCCGTAGTCACTAGCCGACTGCACTCGATAGATAGTTACTTGCGTGTGGTAGACTATGGAAGTCGGAGCGAGGTCCCATCGACCAGCATCACTAAAAGCACCATCCATGATAATAGCACGAACAATATATAATTTTCTTCACAGGATCTTCAATGAGCATCTACAGATAGTCGGGTACGTCGATGGTTGATTGGTCTCCCTTGTGATATCAAAAATACATTTGATTCTTTAAGCGGGCATTTCCACTGGACGCACGAGCAGCATTATTATTTTATTCCACGAGCTTAATATTTTTGACTTTGCAGGTTCGAACTGGCTCCCTTTGCTGCTGTCCAGACCAGAACAACATAGAGTTCCATTCATTACTACTCCAGTCGGCCGCTCCAATCGATCAAATCTTTGAACCCGACAATAAGTCAATAACGTTCTACATTGAACTGCATTAATAAATAGACTCTTTAAATCACAGATTAAATGTTAGTGCTAGGGATCCTCCATCTTTAAGCATCATTTAGAATGAGAACTAAAATGTGAATGCCTGCAATTTATGGTTGTTATAATCCGCCCAAGGAGGAGACCTTCAATAATATGTGATTCGAACCAGAATCATTAAAACTCTTGCAAGAATCGAAATAAAAAGACACTAGATCTTCAATATTCAAATCACATCAACAACAAACCCAACCACTTCGGTCGGTGGAGTTTTACTAACCGAAACCCAACCAGTTTCTCCCAACCCTCGCCAGTCGGTTGCTTTAGTTGACAACTCTCATCGTTTATGGCAGCATCGTTTTTAATCTTTCACGCAACATTACCATTTCCAAACATTTCTTGCTTGCTTTCCTCTCAATCAGGTTCGAGCCACCTCCCATCTGCTGCTGTTGTCACCCAGACCAGATGGGAGCGGCAACGGCGCCAATGTTGTATTCAAGCAGATATAAGCATTATACATCGAAGTAATCAAGATAAAGAAATGAGTCGAACATTCAACCTCCTTTATTCATTCTTGATGGTATTATTTATACATAGAGACAGAAGTTGTTCCCCATCTTTATTCATTCTTGATGGTATTATTTATACATGGAGAGAGAAGTTGGAGCAGTTACACATGCTTCAATTTTTCATGTATTATATCTTTAATTAATACATTTATTTAATGATAATGATAATATAGGAAAGGCTTTACGCCCCCTCAACACACACTCTTGTAGCGATTAAGAGCAAGGTTATGATAACTAACAAGAAGGAGGTTATCCCAGGTGATGTTCATAAGGGAGCTGAGATCGTTGAATTCATTTGCCTGCCTCTTGGAAAAGTCATTAACACTAACTATCATGTCCTCATGTCCTCAACAGAACTCCCATACTACAAATAGTTATCATTCTGCATCCAACCAAAATGTTGGATTTTATGTCCAAATCCTTTAGCGCATGCAGGTCCTTTGCTTCTCCCATCCTCATGATAGCCATCTTTCATCTACCACATGTCTCTTTTCCTTCGTACCCATGCCACTCAGTCTACTGATTACACATGATGCCGAGGACCTCCATTTTCATCAATTTACTCCCATCATCTCCAAAACCATAACCATTTGCACCCTCCTCCATAAACGCCTTGTACTTGGGCCAGTTCCCACCTACCCTGAGGTTAATGTGTCGCGTGTGAGCCACAATGGCAGTCACATCGAGACCCCATGGCACATGCATGTCGCCACTTGTCCCTATAAACCAGTCTCTCATCATCATGGATCTATTTCGTCTCCATCTGCTCAACCACATCCTGGTTTACTAAACTTATTATTAATGTTAATAAAATTAAAATTATGATAGATAAACCTAACAAAATAATTATTTCTCCAATTTTATATAGTGAAAACATCTTGCATGTCAAATTTAAAAATAAAATAAAATTGTAAATCATATTTGATTAATTTTTTGAATTAAAAGTATTTTTTACATTAAATATAAAAAGAGAAAGTGTCGACAGGTGTAGGCGGAGGTGGGGCACATCATTTATGATCCCAAAGGAAACAAAGTAATGGAATTTGTTTAGGAGCTAGGCATTGTTTGCACAAACAACGCGGTAGAGCCCTAAACAATTTACAAAGGCATATCCATCCTAGCAAACAAAGGAATTCACAACGTCATAGTAACATCATAGTGATTGACAACTCTATGATAATTATACGGGTTCTCTTATCTCATAATCTTCCTTCTAATCCTCAAATCTCCAGACTCTGACAATGAATGCTTGAGGTGGGCGAAGAGTTTGGCTCTTTTTTGCATTTTTTCATGTATATCAAAACCTCAATAAGGAGGCAGATGCCCCAACGAAGGGGCCCGCCTAGAGGGAGGAAAGATGTGACAAGAAGGGGGGAATTATATGTTCCTCTGTGTGCCATTGTTCTTGAATGCGATTATATATATATTTATAGTCAAAAATAGATGTTACATCATGATTTATAAAGTAGAACAACCACCATCTATCACCACCCTACCGCATTCACTACTCCAGTCTTTTGCACAAGCAAAATTATGAAGGGTGCAATGTCGAAGAGGGCTCCTGCATGTGGGAAAAATTGATGGTTTGGAGGTTTAGATATGAAAATGAATGTTCTAGAGGGACATAAGTATTTGAAAGGGTAAATATTGACTCAACAACATGTTATATATGTTATGTTCCTAGGTATCTCTCTCCATCGCATTTGTATTCCCATGCCACACTACCATTGTCATAATTAGTGTTGCACCTTCTATGATTTGAAAGACTTACAAAATGTTTTTAAACAATGTGTGAAGATGTTGTTGAAACCAGTGGCGTGACATATTTATCTCTATAATGGACCAAATGGAAAGAGGGCTTCGAGTGGCAATTGAAGGAGTACAGTGTAATTTCATACTAGTGCACTCTAAACACCAATGAACATATTTTCAACCTACATGAATGGGAGGAGGAATCCCATACCCTATTGATAATATAACAAGGGAATCAAGTTAAGATGGCCTCAACCATTGTGTTTATCTAGTCTCTAGTGGAGAGCATTATGACACACCTGAATCTTCCCCTTGCATTCATCACTTCTCCTCATCCAAGAAAAATGGATACTTTTGTGGACTCTATGTCCTCCATCTTACTTAGAACCTTTGTGGATCATAATGTCTCTCATTTGAAGTAAGTTAACATAACCCCACCTACCCATTTAGTTGCCTCTATTGACGCCACTATGGATTCTAATGACCCAACCACACTTGTGGATTTGAAGATGGATGCCCTTTTTGGGATCATAATGTCTCTCATGTGAAGTAAGTTAACATAACCCCACCTACCCATTTAGTTGCCTCTATTGATGCCACTATGGATTCTAAAGACCCAACCGCACTTGTGGATTTGAAGATGGATGCCCTTTTTGGGCCTAGTTATTTTATTTGCTTGCTTCTTTTCGACACTTTATTATTGTGTATTTGTATTAGTTGTTCATATAAAAATATACCTATATCTCCACACTTAAACATTATAAGGAAAACACCAACTAACAAAGGTTTTTGCAGAACCACTTCTCCCTTCTCCATTTCCAATAGAGGCGGGCAACCAAAGATTTTAGTCATTGGTACACTTCAACTCTATTAGCACATTGATACACTTACTTTTCTCACTCACATCAATGCATATACATACCATAGGCATTGCATTAGGTTAGCATATTTTATAATAAATAAATATCGACCACTAAAAAAACTTGTCAATATGCCCAATCGATTAAAGCACTAGTGTGCTCCAGAGACTAAACCACGTGAGTCCATAATTATACCACATACATTGAGTTATTCTAAAATAAATAAAATATCATTTTTTCAAAATCAACTTTCAGGTGTGTCATATATATGAACACACATGGTTGCGTAGCACTAACATGTGCATTGATATAGGTTTTAAAAAAGTTATAATTGGTGCACCAAATACTAATACACACAGTGGTGCATCGGGGTATCACGTGCACTGTGGTAAGGTAAATAATAAAAACTATTACCAAACCAAATTTCATTTATAACTTTTATTCAATCCTAGAAACCATGCAAGCATTAGTGCTCAGTATTCCCTTAGGACTTCCCCATTGTGTGGTGCTACCAAATAGCCACATTACTCAGTTCCCATTCATTTTGAAATTTTGCAAATGGTATTAAATTTCATTTTTTTCTCTACAAAGCAATTGTGCCTCTTCAATGGAGGAGACCTGGTAAATTATTCTTATCTTTTAATTTACATTTCAATGGATTCAAATTTAAATTAGCCTTTAAATTGATTGTTATTTATTTATATATGTTTTTATACTTACCCAAAGGTATATTGTAATCACTTAGTGGTCAAACTTTTTTTATTTTTAATTAATTTTGATTTTTTAAAAATATTTATATAAAGTTTTCTAAAATTGTTTAGACATTATATATTAAATTAAAATTTATAAAAAATTTAAATTAATTTTATATTTTTTAAAAATAAAAAATTTATTTTATAATTGATGTATAAATATGAAGTGATTATTTTTATTTGACTTAAAATAAAATTGTCAAAAATAAAATTAATTTTAAAAATTTAAATTTAAAAAAAATTACAAAATGTCACCTGTCTCCTATTTAGATCTTTAATTATTAAAGATTGTATTCATAAACTATGATCATCTATTAAATTCTACGTGTGTTTTCTTAATATATATTTAAATACATTTGTGTACTTGTCATATCCCATGTATCATTGTCAAGAAATCAATACGTCAACTACCTCATTTGAGATTTCATATTATTGAACATGATTATAATAAAAACAGCCCATAAAAATAGAGTTATATAGTTTTTAACCTATCCTCTTTGATGGTTAGAGTTATATAGTTTTTAACCCACCCTCTTTGATAGTTATTAAAATTAAAATATATTTGTTGATATTTAAATGTTATTAGTATGTCCTAAGAATATGCCAATATTTTATATGGATATCCATTACTTCAAGTCTTTCGTCAACATAATATAGTTGAATAAAAGGCTAATGATGTTTAGATATTTTTGGATTGAATTAACAATGTGATGTACAATAATTATTATTTAATAAATAATATTAAATTATTTTGATAGGTTTAGTTTAATTTAAATTAAATTAATTTATATAATTAAACAAAAGGTATAAAGTAGTAATGTTTTATGGTTTTTGGTTATTAGATTTAATTGTAATAAATGGTGATTAGTAAAATTTCAAATAATTATTTAAGTGACTATACAAAATATTTTCAATTTTTTGATAATAGATATTAGTTATATAGCTTGGCTCTATAGTATATGAAGCACAAACACCACCATTATTTAGTTAAATATGGGGAATTTATCATTTCTATTTAAGCTAAACAACCATTTCTATCATCAATCTTTTATAATTGAGATGAATTCACACTGAAATGAAATTGTATTAAGATATAAGTGTTACCCATGTATGTGACCACATCTCTATCATATTGGACTATATATCTCTACTTTTTTATACAATCCCAACAAATTTAAGATAATTTAATAAATCATATTAGCAACTCTATACACTCACTTGAGACAAAGACATCATAGGTATACACTTAACTCAATTTTCTATAGCTTAATGGTGACACATATCACACTAACGAAGTCCACTATCACTGTTATCAACAAAATTATGTTAAAATATTATTTTACGAAGTTATTTAGTTTTAATTTCACATAAAGTGCAAACATTTTTTTCCAACGTCAATTGATTATATTTCTTATAAACAAAGTTTTCTTTAAGGACATATCAAAACAGTGTTAATGTTAAAATATGAATTTCTCTAAATATAGAATAGAATGAGTGCACTTCTAGAATTTATGGTGTAAAAAATTGTTGCGATTCTAGGTAAGGACTTTTAATGTTTGCACTTTCAAATTAGTTTCCACCCCAAGAGATTTGATACATTTCCACACTTGATAAATCCAAAGTTAATATAAACTTGTAAAAGCGTCAACTTAAAAGCATAAAATAAATGTTACATTTGAAAAACAAATTTGGTTGACTTAAATCGCTCTAAACATTAACCTAACAAAATAATCTCTTAGAATAATTAGAATAAAGTTTAAATTATAAATTAGATTTTTACTAAGGCTATTACCATTCCACTGAAGACAACTTGGAGGATGTGAAAACAACAATATCATTACAAAAATGGTTATCTACTCTATTGATGTCAATTAAAAACTTTTGAATTAATTCACAATATAAATTTATTAGGTATTTTAGAGATGTAGACTTATGAATGTCCATGCATATACAATATATTTGTTTTTTCAATTTTCCATAATAGATATGATGCTTTTTAAATTTAATAACTTGTAATCTCGTGAAGTTCTTTTCTATCCATAAAGTTATAATTAATATCATCCATATTATAGTGATTATAGCAGTTAATTTAACATTAATATACTTGTAAGAGATTTAGTTTAATGAATGGTAAATTGATATTAATTTATAATTATCAAAGAAATTTAGTTTAATGAATGGTAAATTGATATTAATTTATAATTATCACTTGCATTTCTATCTTACTTTTAAACTATGTATAAATAATACATTTTGATAAGTATTAAACCTTTTACAATTATTTTAGTTTTAACTTAGGACTATGTATACATATTAAATTAAAATATTTATAAATTATTATATTAAAGTATTTTTAAAAGACTGATATAAGCAACTTTGCTGCTAATTTCACTTGTTTAATGTAGTGTAACATTGTCTTTCAACTTGCACCATCATGTAATGCTTTAATGCTTTATAGATCACATTGTGCATGGTGCGCTACTATAATATGAGGTGCTACTATAATATGAACACATCGCAAAGTTTAATCTAACAAATGAAATTTTCTCACACCTTTTGATGCGTTAATATATGTATGGACATTCCATTCATGGTACACCATATAAGCTTATACGCACTAACATACTATAATTTTGCGAGTTCATTTCCTGTGTTATTTGCCGCACAAAAAAAATTGCATGAGGCATTGGTTGCAATGCCCCAAAAGATGTGGTGCACCAGGCTTCAAATTTGAAGGCTTCAATGCCCGTCAAAGGCACTTTTACTCGTCATAGAAGGCCATATTAAATTTTACCCTGCAAATGAAACTTAATTCCATGCAGAGCCCGTCATTAATGAAATTGGGTTCAGTTCTGAAAATCTGCAACAGAAGGGCAACCCCAAAATTTTCCTGTCACCGGGTTTTAGTGATTTGGCCTCTGGAGTCATTACATTTAGAATTTTGGACGTTGCCAGTGCCACGTTGGTCCCCTGTGGGCCGTGACCCCGTCTCAGCTGGAATTGGAAAATCGAGTTTGTGAGCTCGCTGAGTACTGTCAGGAGAAGTTATGGTGGACTCGGTGAAGTAATGAATTTTGGGTGAAAGCAATTAATGTTACAACCTACCACAGTCTCCACTCTCGAGTCACTCCAGTTCCAACACTGCACAGAGTACATACCAGGCAGCGGGGTTATTGGTTACTTGCTGCTGGCATTTGGCAAATTGGCAGGTGCCGGTGCGAATCGTGCCATAATCCATTTCCCATTACCGATGGATTTGGGCGGACTTAAATTTAAAATTTAAACTAAGAAACCCGCCATTCCCCTGCCATGCTTGTGGCGTGTATTTATTATTATTAATTTCATTGTATCATTCCAGGCCAGGTATCATTCAGGCTCGCCATCATTCTATTGTTGTTCCTTGCGGATGAATGTCTGGTTGCAATGCAGAGCTGAGAGGGATCTAAAGCATCCGCGGGTCATCCATCCAACCTCTGCAATTTCTACCACGTCTTCTATTCTGCAATTTATACTGTAGATTCAATGTGGTCTTCGAAATCGAAACTTTTGCTACTTTTCTTGGTGGTAATTGGTTCCAAATGCTAATGGCTTCTTGGTGGCAATTGGTTCCAAATGCTAATGCTGACAGTTTATTCAGAATTTCCCTATGAATGAGATTTGGAACGCAGGGTTGGCTTGGGGTCGGTGCATGAGTGGTAAGAGGGCATCTGCTTTTGGGCTAGTTGATCAGAATAGATTTTGCTTCATGACTGTTACTAGAGTTCCATTGAATATAATTTAGGTGTTGCAGCCATGGCATCCCTTCACAGTGGTGGATTCTTCATTAAGCCTAGTTTAAACAACAATGGGTCCATAGACGTCTTGCAATTAGGGGAATTCCCTGTGCCAAACCCCTCCCAGGCTAGATTTTAGGGAAAATCTGAGTTGTTGCTCTCATTCCCGTCAACTTTAAGAAACAAGAATGCTTATTCAAACAAGAATGCTTATTCAGAAGCACTGATTGTTATTCACATTGTTTTTGCTAAGTTTTTTAACAGAATCTTCTTTTCATTCGATAAGATGTGCCAGAATGCCTTACACAATTTGGCATATCAAGATTTATTTAAACTGGATCTCTAGTATGGTTTGTGTTATGTAGGCTGGACCTGGTTGTGATGTAGCATGAGTTGGCATATCAAGATTTATTTAAACTGGATCTATAATACCATTTGTGTTATGTAGGCTGGACCCGGTTGTGATGCAGCATGAGTGGTATTGGAAGTTGGCGATGGCCCAAGTTCAAGATTGGCAGTGAGGTCTACAACAACACCCATAACTTAACAGCAGACAGGCCAAAACAGTTGGGGACACTCACCCAATACACCGTAGTGCCAGAGGAACACCTGGTGACACCAAAGCCCACAAATTTATGAGGAAGCTGCGAGTCTACCACTGTACAGGGAGCTCTGAAGATTTGAATCTTGTGTTGTTCTATGAGAAAAAAATGTATAGAATTTTACATTTTGTGTAGTGGGCTTAAGTTGAGAAGAATGGGTGGGGACTAGTGCAATCAGCAATGGCTGATTTATCGTTGTAGTTATCTATTGTATTAGGTGATTTTCTTAAAAAAATTATCGAATAGATAAATCTTGTTGGCTATTATTTCTATGCTGCTGTGATTTGTTGTGGGGCGGCTGGTTCATCCTTCTATGTGCACATATGTATGTAAACAATGTCTTTCAATATAAAGCAAGCATAGTTACTCTTGATTTTTCTATGAACAAGTTTTATTACTTGCCAATACAAGCTTTATTGGTTATAAAACAAGTGATTTTTTCATATTGTCGTTTTTTTTCTTTTGTTTTTGAAATTTATTTTATATAGGATTCTTGGGTTATTTAACTAGCCCATATTAATATAACATTGCTTATTAAAATTTATAGAGCAGAACAATGCAAATATCGCCGATTCACCATTTTATTAGTGAATTCATAAAAACAATAATGAAATTTTGACGTACTATTAAATTTTCAAATGAAAAGAATGATTTATTTTTACATGTCAGCGTTGAAGGGTTCCATATCTCATAGCCCTTCAAAGTGAAATGCGACCCTACCCTTCAAATTTGATCCCTGTGGTGCACCACCCACTCTCAACAAAAATGCTAAAGGATGGTAGTGCCCTTTGGAATTTATAGCACACCGTAAATGGTGTGCTAACGAACATTAAAGTGCCTCGAGCATGGTGCACTGGCGTCAGTATTGTGCACTAACTGTTAAATCACATTGATTTCCAATAATATTTATAAGCAGCAGTGCACCACAACAGTACTAGTACACAAGATATTTTAATATAACAAACAAAGTTTTCCCATTCTCTTAAGTGCACTAATATATGTACAGATGTGCCATTCATAGTGTGCCACATAAGCTTATGCAAACTGACAAATTCTAACTTTGCAAGTGCATTTCCTACACTATCAAGTGTGCAAAAAAATTGTAGGAGGCGCCAACTGGGATGATCCAAAAAGTTGTGGTGAATTTTCCACCCTTGGTAGCAACACCAATGGTTGGCTATGGTCTTTGGTATTTATAATGCACCCTAAAGATAGATGCGTTAACTATATGCTTTATGGACAAAGCATCTTTGAAGGGATAGGTAATGTAATAAACATAAAATAAATAATAATAAATAAGAATCAATAAGAATAAGATTAATGTACTAATATACCACCAAGGGTCATAATACTTCATAGTAAAATTTCACCTTATGACCCATTAATGTATATATATATTATCATGTAGATCATTGTAAACAATATATATATATATATATATATATTATGTTTATTACATGGTAACTTATTCTAAAGTGCATCTCCCTTTTTATAGCTTAATTTGCTGGCAAATATCGAAAGTTGTAATGGTCTCGAGCTATACATATGTCAACCTAGTATAATTCTTCAATGCATGTTCCTGGAATTGTGCCAATCAATTGGTAAGTTGTTGTTGCTCGAAGCGCGCTATGGAAATATGCTTAATTGGGGTAGTCACCTAGGTCATTATCTCTTTGTGCACACTCATCAATAGTTCTTGAATGGCTAGTTACTTCTATGAAATCTATGCTTATAATTGTTGGATCTCATCATCTTTAGTGTGCAGCTTGAAAACATTTTGAAAATGAGTTCAAAGTTGAAAGCTAGAGTCAACTAGGCCTAAAAGTCTATTCGTTCTATTCTTCACATTATGAATAATCCATCTGCAACTCTAATATGTTCTTCCAATTGGAGGTATTCATGGGTAGGTTCTAACTTAAACTTTGCTTGCAGTTCTAAGTTTCGATCATGAAGGGTTTGGACTACGTAATGTAATTGAGCAAGCTGCTCCAACATAGAAGTAGGTGGGTCAATTTCTGCAAGCATGGTTGGGATAGTCGAATACAATTCATCAATTTCAATAGTTACTCATGCTCACTTACCATTCATGCATGTATCCTAGTTAGTTATGATAAGATGTTCCAAGTGCTCAATGTGATTATCCAATTAAACCATCATTGTTGATACATAGTGTGATAATTTTTTAGATGGGGTGATAGAAAGATCAAGTTATGTACGTAGGATCTATTGTGGGATTTCACGCAATGACAAAATATCATGGGTTGAAAGGGCCAAAGGCTGTATTTGCAACACCTCCATTGTACCCCTAGACCATGAAGGACCTTCTTCGTGGACTTGGATAAAAAATAGTTTGTTGAGTACTCGATGCAATGCCACTATGTTCTTGAGGTGGTGAACCTAGTTCCTCCATAGATTCTCCATGTTGTAAAGCAATGCGTGAATTATGTAATTGTTGGGAATAATATTTATGAATCATGTTGAAATTATATATGTGAGTCTAAACTATCTATAATATTATGAACATTCTTGGGCATAGGAGAATAACCTAAGGGATCTGTAACATCTTTTTGTTGGTAGGATTTGAGAATAATCTCTTTTCTAATCTTTCTATCACCACTACAACTCTAGAATATTTATTGATTGTGATGATAGCAACTATCTTTTCACTGGTAACTTGATTGGCAAGGGTTATTGATTGCCTCCTTGGGTTTGAAGTCGATTGAGTCTATGTGGTGGTTCATTTTACCTCAATGGATCCTCCTTATGAATGTGATGAATCGACAATGCTTATTTTGGTCCTATTTTTCCTGGTAGGACTATGTCACATGCTACTTCTCTTTCCTCCTGTCATTCATGTTCCTCTTGTTCTTGTTCTCTCTATCTCTTTGGTCGTGTGAGGCATGGTGATTCACAAACAATCTTTTTAGTGTTTTTTGCATGTAGACTTTGTAGCTCCACTCTTTTCTTTCTTATGCTTTGTTGTTGTTTCTATGATGTATGTGATCTCAACCTTGAAATTAGGTTGTTGGCATAGGTTCTTGGGCCACTGTGCAACTATTGTTTGAATATCATCCTTAATAACATAGAATGGTACAAGTTAGCTAGAGCTTGTGGATCTACATGCAATTTAATATAAACGTTATGCATATATATTTCAATACAAATGAAATCAACATACTTATCAATAAGATTCCAAAAAATCTGAAAGGATTTAGCAATCTCCTATATCATGCAAGTATACCAATGTTGGAGGGCCAAATTAGTGTCCACCTGGAATTTCTTGTCCTTGTTATACTACTAGATATTAAATTTTGGTGTTGGAAATGTCTCTATAGTCTCTTTATCAAAGGGTATTCCTTTTAGTGCTCCCCATAAAATCATTGCAATGAGTATGAGTACCCAATTAAGATGAAAATCCTTGCCATGCTCCTACACCTCCAAACAATATGCAACAAACTCATTATGAACATAGATCACCCAAGCAATCTTGGTGCCTTGCATGTGCGACTCAACTGCATGAATGAACCCCATTTTCAATTCATACTTATGGCATTTCCTAACCAATTTGTAGGCTAATAATTATGAACAAATTTGACCTATGGATCCTATACTATAAAAATTATCACAACATGCATACCTTTTGCATGCCATATTTCCTATAATTGTCTTCCAATGTGATATTTCAGGCCATCATCACTTCTATTGCATCAATCTCCTTGTTGCAACAATCCTAAGACAAATTGTAGAATATTTGGGTCAACTGGATAGGGTCTACCTAGCCATAGGAAACCTCCATGCAACCAACTCAATAAAAAACTAACACAACTTGAATGAATGTACTCCATCTGAAGTGAGGAACATCTAAGAAGGTCACAATACTAGACTCATATAGTCATCATTCCAAAGCCTTTGGCTCAATTGTTTTAGTACCATAAAACAATGTCTTCACCTCAACATAATAATCAAATTATAAATTAGGAAACTAAGCAACCTTCTGCAAATTGATGTCTAAGAATCCAACGATCCTAACTTTCCTAAGTAGGGGTTTAATGATATTCACCCTATCATGCACCTCAGTTATCAACATGTTTTCTCCTTTTTGTGACTTTTTATTTGGATGTGTTATAGGCTTAGAGGAAGATGCCATTATTTCATGCATGCAAGTTGTAACCCTTCAATTCTTTGAATTTCTTGCAGTCTCTAAAAACACTTGATTTACCACCACAACTCCACACCCTTACTTATAGAAACTTTAGCAATTGATTGAACAATATATTGACCAATAAATCCACCCACTACTTTGTTGATCACATTTGTGGTCAACATCACTTAACCAACAAAATATTGCTAGGATCCTCCCCCATGAATATTTTTTTTTGAAATAACAAGTTCTCTCGCGTCTAAATGCCTACTTTCATCTTACATTTGTGACCCTAACCTAGTCTTCTAGCTAGCTTGACATCGTCTTGATTTTCCACTGTTAGGGAGTCTTTGGGATTTTAATATAATGATGGTTAAACAATGTGAATTTATTGGTTTCTTGTTCAGTGTTGTGATGGCGCAAATGACAGGTTACATGATGTTTGCTTTGGAGTTTTATTCGACAAAGTTATCTTTGGTTTGAAGAAATTTAGTAACTTGACTTGTGTCTTTTCCTCTCCTATTTTCCCTCCATCCTCCATCCATCATTCACCGTCAATTATACATTTTATGAAATCCCTTATGCATTTATTTCACAATACCATGTTAAATTGTAAATTAAACAATTCACCTTTTCATTTAAAAATAATGAAATTTCATAAAGCCCATGATTTAAAATACTTACCCATCATACCTATTTGTCTCCCTTTCATGGCAAAGAAGTTTTAACTCTCCTAAATGGTGAAAAGCTTCATTCACTTTGTCCATTTCACTATGGATTATTCCCTTTTTATCATGTAAAAGGAATATTTGAAATTTCTTAAGTCCATGACTTAAGATGGCATTTTATATATAATTACTTTATATTGATTTAAAATACTTACCCATTATACCGATTTGTCTCCCTTTCATGGCAAAGAAGTTTTAATTCTCCTAACTCATAAGTTAAAAACTTATCATCATTGCTAATTTGAATTAAGGAGAGTTAAAACTTATCATTGTCTCTGTAGTATCCCTAATTCGAAAGTTTACCCAATTTGGCCAATTTCGAACCTTGGACTAGTGAAACCCCAAATTGTCCCAAATGATCCCAAATGCTTTTGAATTCTTTATGGAGGGACTTAGGAGGACATAGGAAACTCTAATAAAAACTTTAGACACCCAAACCTCTGTTATAAACATTCATGGTCTGCAATTTTCAAGGAGAGAATATTTGGAGCCAAACTAGTCAATTGGATTGGTGAAAATCCCCCCTAGGTCTGCCACTAGTTTCCCTTCCAAACATTGTAAGGTCTTCACTAATATTTAATATGAGAATTGTATATGTTAGGGAACATCAAGTACAACATATGTGCAGCATTGTATCAGGATTTAGGGTCGAATAGGTCTTCCAACAATCAACAGCTTATAGGGCATGTAATTTATGAAGAAAAGGTAGAGAAGGGGCCTTGAATTTATGTCACAAACTATAGTAAGAATTTAGGGGTATGCATACATTATTTGGGCCATAAATTTAAATCCATATGCATCTCATAATATAGACAACAATCTCATAAATATCTGATATCAAACAGGTACAATATCATCCCAAAATCACCATGAGAATACAATGAGGGAAATAGCTCGAATCTCAATATTACTTGGAATTATTACATGTAAGGCTTGGTGTTTCGAGCTGTGGCTCTCATGATAAGTTAATTACTGAGTTATTAATCAAATAACATGTCAATATGGTCGAAATATCAGTCTTCCATAAACTATATGCAAGAAGGAGTACGCTATCACACTTGTACATGGACATTGAGAAAGTGTCGAGAGAAAGATAGTAGAGAAAGAAGAGAAAACATGAATCGAACTCAAAGGGGCTCAAACCTGCATCAAAATGTCTTCATGAAGCTCTATTGAGAGGTCTGAATGGCCTCTCCTTCAACCAAATTGGATAGGAACCTTGCACCCGTGAAATTGATTCAATGGCAGGGAGGATGGACATCCACCATGCAAGGATAAGCTAAAGCTCTCCCAAATTGCAAATATGCAAATAAAAAATGACCAAAAACTGCTCTATTTCAACTTGGACTCCTTTTAATAACTTTAGTTGACTCATTTACCTCCTTAAAACTCAAATTATCTCCTAATTACTCATGAAATTCGAATTAGTGGGGGTTATGACCCTTCATTGGCCCCACATGACACTTGGCTCATCTTTTGTCTCCAACTCCTCCATGAAGTCGAATTGGGGAATATTTTGGATGCTTTGGAGATGTGTAACTCCTATCATGCGTCCTCTTGGTCTATTTTTAGCTCTTACATTGTCATAGATGTCATAGAATCTGTCATGAGTGTCATATGTGTCATAGAATCTCTCATAAGTGTCATAATGCTTGTCATAGTTGTCATAGAATTTGTCATTGCCTATTTTTAGCCCTATGAATCTTCCTCTTCCTTCATGAATGTTACCTCTTCCCTTCCAACTCGAATTTGGGGATGGATCCATGTTTAAAGGAGGAATATTCTCTCATGTGGACCCCACATGTCCACTTATGTGCCCCCAAGTCCAACTAGGACCTAATGCCACTTCATTTTGGAGCATTTAACATTTATTTCATAATTTATTGGCCTATTTTCCACCATCAATTTAGAATATTGAATTTTCATGAGAAACTATAGACCTTGGGGTTAAATGTCAATGTTTTAATTCTTCCACATAACCCTTAGGAATTGGGTAGGCCAACTTAATTATTCATCTGAAAATCATTTAATTGGGGACATGACAATCTCCCATCGTACCTATTTTATCATCTCTATCATTTAACTATAAATATTGGCAATTTGAGACTGAGTATGCATACAAGGACTCAATTTTGTTTGTTATCGTAAGGAATCTTTCAAGTTCAACCTTCCTTCCTTCACCCATCTATTCAACTTGGATTTTGTTGATGGGCATGTAAACGTCCTCGTTATTTTTGAGCCGGGTCTTAGGCTTGAAATTCAACGTCAATTAAAAGTTAAGATTGTATGAATCTTCATGATAGTGAAAAAAAAAATTCTTTGTAAATCCTTGTTGGTCATCCTTTGATAATTTATCCAGTTCATACTTTAATGTTTTGTTCAAATTTTCGATGTTCATTTAAAAATTCTCATTTGGCTCTATAAGTGAAGTGAATATGTAAAGTATTAATGCTCTTTGTCATTGTTTTTGGTTTGCATATAGATTTGTATTTATCTTAAAACGTTGAAAAGATATTATCAGAACAATACAAAATTTCAAAATAAGGTTTTAGAGGTATATGATCATTATTTAGATCTGTTATAGTTATCCATGAAACTATAAGCCTTAAACAAAAACCATCTTCTTCTATGCTGTTGTAAATTCTAATATATTGTCCTTATAGCAGCTTGCAAAAAAACTCCATAAAAAAGCATGATTAAGTGGTGCTATGACCACTATCCAAGACTTGGATGTCTTGGTTGTCCTTAGAATCTTCCTCATGCAACTCACGTTGTTCTTCAGTTCTCTCCTCATTGTCCATAACTTGAATTTCTTGACTGTTCTCTACATTCTCCTCTTGCAGCTCATCACTATTTGTTGTACTATCCTCATTGCTTGAGATGATGACAGGGTCAAGGGGTTGGCGAACATAGTCCTCCTCTCCTTCTTTACTCCCTATCATATCTGAAAGACAAGACTACTTATCCACCAATAGGGCTTCATGTTGTTCCATGGTATTCTTCATGATGTCAACTTGACCACTAAATATCCAAATATTCCCATAAGCGTCGTCCAATCGATGTTCAATGCCGAAGTTTTGGAAATTCATCCGATGAACATCTTCTAAAACCCCTTTCAAGCCGCAATTTCATCCACCTTAAATTGATGCGGATATCGTTTATGTTCGTGGGAACCTCCCTTATGCCCCCAAAGAGTTACTACAACCTAAATTCCTAGTTTACCAGGCCAATGAAACCCAAATCAGTTCTTGTGTCCCAAACTACCCAACGGAGGGAGAGAGAGACCTCGGTGCTACCGGAAACAAATCCCACAGTCTGATCGTCCTCTGCACATTCCACATAATGCACAACACGGCACCACTCCCCCATGGTTTAGGGGATGGCGTTGTCTTCCTCTAGAACCACAATCACCATTCCAAATTCACGATCTAAACCTAACTTCCCTTGCACATCATAGCCAATAATCCCACCTTCAATAGGACTAAAGGAAGAGTATGGTGTATATGAGTTAGGCTCCTATTGAAGATTCGTGTCCAAACTTCTTGATGGATCCTCCACGTATGAAGCCATGTGCTTCATTGTGATCAAACTTCATGGAGTTGGATTGGTCATGACTATTGTTGTTGGATTGGTATTAAATGTGATTTGACCAATGCTTAATTTGTAATGTACTTAACTCTTAGGGGGGCCAACAAGTTGTAAGTTGGCCCCCATTTTTACCAATCTTCATTTTGCCAATCTACTAACTTGCTTTGTAAGAACATCCACAACAATATTATTTTCTCGCCTGACATGTATCAATTTGGCATCGGGGATTCATTGTAGAATCCCATTAATCCATTGTTGAAGTTGACCTGCAATTCTGTATGCTAATTCCACTATGTTCCTTGCTTGAGTTATGATTAGAAGGGAGTCTCCAATGATCATGACAGATTGAATTCCAAGGTGGACAACATTTTATTTTCCTATATAAAAGGCACGATGCTCTGCCTAATTATTGGTAACTTTACTGAGACCCCACTCAAAAGTTAATACAATATTTCCTCTGGGATCCAAGAGGATCCCCCCAACACCTACCTCCCCGGTATTTCACTTCGAAGGTCCATCAAAGGATAAGACATAGCATTGGAGTTTTGAGACCCAATTTTGAAATTCATCCTGCATCAATTCTAACTTCCATGGAGGTTTTTGTTGTTATAAATTCAAGGATGTCACCTGCCATTGAGTTACTGTGGGGAAGAAGTCCCTCATCTGAATTTTCTCCTCTCTAGTCAAAGGTTCATTGGAGAAGCTTATATTACCTCTTGCTTGTATTGTCTCACTTAAAAGTGCTTTGGAACAAGCAAGTGTGATGGACAATGAGATACACATTGAATGAAATATTTACATGTTCCTAGCTATCCAAACTTTCCAAAATACATATTTTAGGAGGGCCCACTAAATCCTCGATAAAGTTGGTTTTCTTTTAAAAAATCCAAGGAATTTATCTTTCCAATTTATGAAATATCCACTCCAACACTTTGGTAATCTGATGGCTGTATTGAAAACCTTTAATATATGCTCCCACACCTTCTTAATGTATTCACATTTAAAAAAAAGATGTTTCACTATTTCTTCGGAATCTTTGCACATAACACATCAGGAAGGCCCTTGTATTTGTCTTTTCTTAAGATTTTTCGAGGTGAGTATTTTCTCATGGACTAAAACCCAACAAAACGCAGTAAATTTTTGGAGCCCGTCTTGATGCCAGAACTTTGACAAAATCTAAGAGAATGGTGGATGGGGTTGTTCATAATATATGACTTTTTGTATCCTTCCTTACCGTATAAATTCCACATTTTCCCCAACCCCTACTATCTTTACAATGTAAATTGCATGGGGAATCCCCTTGCAACTATTGTAATAATTGTTCATAGGTCTCTACCAATGCTATTGGAACATCCATGCTCTGCCATTTTATGCAATTACCTTTAGTGTCCCAATCTGATAGATCATATAAGGTTTTGATTCATTTTCCCTGCAACTAATCTTTAATGCCCAGTAGCCCTATCTTCTGATGAAGAGGAGACTCTCCCATACTACTATAACTCCAAAGGTTAATCCTTTTACCATTCCCAGGAATCTAGTAAAGGTTGTCTTGAATAATTTTCACTGCCTCATTGCAAAGTTTCCAAATTTTTGACCCCTTTCCAACTGCAATCATCTAAACATCGAAGCCTTGACTTTGAGAGATATTTTGTTTTAAAAATTTCCTTCCACCAAGTTTTTTTTTTTGGAGATTAGACTCCATAGCAATTTAGCTCCCATAGCCAATTTCCTCAATTTTGGATCTCGAATACCAATACCTATGTTTCCCTTTGTGCCTTTTACAATGCCCCATTTAATTAGATGAAATTTCTTTTGATTTGATTTCCCCCCTTGCCAGGGAAAACTTCCGATATTCTTACTTAAAATTTCCATAACATGGACTGGGGCTAAGAGTGATGAGCATTAAAATGAAGGAAAAGAGGAGAGAATGCACCCGATTATATCCATTTTTCCTGTTGGATTTAACCAGATCACGCCCTAGCTTTGAATTTTCTCTTTATTTTTTGTGCCATTTCCCCCCACTCTTATGATTTTGCTCGTTTGAAAGAATTTGGGATTCCCAAATATTTAAAGGAGGTCTAGGTGCCGTCAGTCACAAATCCAAGGATTTGAGATATGTTTTGAAGTAAAAGAGGGGGGACATTCCAACCAAATATTTTGCTTTCAATAATGTTAATGTTTACCTCAGATGCCTCTACAAAGAAATCAAGTGTTATTTTGAATCTATTGGCGTTAATTACCGAAGCTTCGCCAAGGAGAACCCTGTCATCAACAAACTAGGAATTATTGACTACCTTGATACCCCTTTCAATGGTTATACCTATTAGATTTCCTTCTTCCAGCTCCTTGGCCAGTTTTCTTCGAAAAGTTTCTTCCATTAATGTGTAAAGAAAAGGAGAAAGAGGGCATCCTTGTTGAATCCCTCTTGATGCATGGAAGAAATTTGTTGGTCTTCCATTAATAATAGGTGCATTCCAAGGATGATTTATGCATGGTTTAATCCATTTAATGAAAAGGGGGGAAAATCCAAATCTCTCAAGAACAACAAAAATAAAACTATGCCTAACACGATCAAAGGCATTTTCCATGTTAAATTTAATTGCCATCCCCCTGTCTCTTCTCATTACGATGGAATGGATCGTCTCTTGAACAAACACAATGTTATCCACAATCTGTTTGTTTGCAACAAATCCTCCTTGTCCTTCACAGATAATTCTAGGAAGCAATGTCTTTACTTGATTTTCCATAATCTTGGTTGGTATTTTGTAGGATGAATTACATAGGGATATTGGTCTATATCTTGTGAAGGAGGAAGATTTGTTTCTTTAAGAATTAAGGCCAGGAAGGAAGTGTTTGTGGCTCCTCCTATCTTCTCCCTTCCTTTTTTCCAACTCAACATTCTACGTAGATCCTTTTTTAATGATGGGCCAACATGCTCAATAGAAGTGTATAGTAAAACCATCCAGACCTTGTGCTTTATCTGGTCCTAGTCCTCTTATAGCTATGAAGGCTTTGCCTCACTAATGTACTTATTAAGCATATGGTTTTCTTCTCCATTTATCATGTGTGGTATGTTTTCTAACATTTCTTCCTTTTCCATGCTTGCAACCAAACCCTGCTCTGTATATAAATCCTTATAGTGACTATAAGCTTCTTCTCTGACTGCTGCTATACTTGTTATTTAATCCCCATCGTCGCTCTGAATTTCTAGAATCACATTTTTGTTTAACTGGAGTTTTGTTTTATTATGGAAAAATGAAGTATTTCTATCCCTAGATTTTAGCCAAAGGGCTCGAGACTTCAATCTCCATGCCTCTTCTTCATTCCTATATGTTTCAAGAAGATGAGTGTTTAGGTGTTGTTATTTTTGTAGTAATTTTGATGTAACTTATGCTGATTCCATTTGTTCCTACAGATTTTCCAAATCAACTTGCAACTCGTTTTTTCGTTGCCGACGGGACCGATAATGATTTTTTTCCCAATCTTTCAGAACTGCTTTAATTAGTCACAGCTTTGATTCCCAAACATATGACGGGGAGCCCACAATATGGGTTCCCCACGCCTTTTCTATAAGAGAAAGAACTTCTTCTTGTTTCAGCCATAGGGGATTGAATCGAAAGGGGTTTGGAACTAGATTTTTCTATTCATCGATTGAAAGCATAATCAGTTTGTGATATCAAACAACATTAGGGATAATTGTATTCTGCATTGTAAATTTTCTTTGGAAAAAAGCACTATGTATAAGAAATCTCTCTAGTTGGGATGCTATATGTCTTGGTCCTATCCTCTTGTTAAACCAAGTAAAGAGCCCTCTCTTTGGTTTAATGTCAACAATATCAAGATCTCTTATCAATCCTCCATGTATTCACCATAAGGATCTCTGACCAAACTAACCCCTCTCCTTTCTTTGTGAGAGATGCTAACATTAAAATCTCCAGCCATTTAATCACACTAATCCTTGAGTAAGTTTAAAGTGCGCCAAAATTCCTTCTTGCAATTATATTGCACTAGCCCATAGACGTCACAGACCATGATGATCTCTTGCGTGCTAATATCCTTCAGATCTGCCATAATACAATTACTATTGTCTTGTCTTTGTTGAAGGTTATATTTTCTTGCACCCCCAAAAATTACCAGTCACCCTGAGGTAACTCTGGCGTCTATAGCAATGTCTATTCCGTTTTTCCACACTAATTGGAAGAGATATTTCAACTCGTTTTCTTCCATTTTAGTCCCTTGGATCAAAAGAAGACAAGGCTTTTCCTTCTAAATTATATTCTTGACCGCTTCTACTTTCTGGTTGCCTCCCAAGCCTCTATAGTTCCAAGAGACTATATTCATTATTTTCTTCAGAAGGGTCCAGATTTACCTCCAGTCTCCGATCTTTTCCCTTTCATGTTTTGGATTGATGCTGTAATTTTCATGTACTTGTTGAGGGAGGCCTATTTTACCAATTGTTTTTCTTGGTCTGCTTCCTCTTCTCTTAATTGCTTATGAGATATTCGCCCTGATTTTGTGAGTGTAGATCTATCATCTTCCATATATCCTATGAGGAGTTGTCCCGCGATTGCTTCAATTGTTGTCTTGTCACAACCCCTGTATGTTCTTTTAAGTGTGAGTTTATTTCATGTATTGGCTATGAGGGAAGAATTGATGAATATTGTCCTAGGCCTATTTCATCTAATACTATTTATGGAACAAAAGTTCGGACATCTATTGCTTGTTCTGTTTTTTTTTTCTTGAGTCATGTTCTTCATTAATTTTTGCTTATGCTAAAGCCTGAAAGTGATTTGATTGCGAAGGGTCCGATGTCTGGAGTTGCTCTATCTTTGTTGAGATTTTCTTTCCATTTTTATTAACTTGATCCCATCCTTTATCTTGTGCTTTCTCTACACCCTTCTTCGTATTCTTTGGATAGTCCCTCGCAAAAGGCAGTTGATCATAATCGAATTTTTGCACATGTGTCCAGTTATCCATTATGAAACTAATGGCCTTGGGTAATAATTTATCTAGACCCACCTCTACGTAAATGCGAGCACATGAGAACATAGGGGGTTTGGGCCTAGATTTATCAATGTAGCGTCCTAGTGAATTTGTTATGTCTGCTATCACTTCATCTGACCAACAATGCAAAGGAAGATGGGGAAGCTTCACCCATACTAGAACAATAGAAGGGATGCCATCCTCAGGATCAAAGGCAATACTCCATTTATTCAAATACATGCCTCTTGGACCCATAAAATAAGATTCATTTTTAAAGATCAAATCATGATCTACTTGTCAATTCTCACAAGCTCATTCGGTTAAGGTGTGGGTCTCATCAATAGGATGACCGAGGTTCAATTTCCCTTAGGGGTGAGATAGTTGGGAGGAGACACCCAAAATCCAACCAGTTGAGGGTTGGTGTGGCCTAGGTTGGGTGTGATTCCCGGGTGATTTTGACGGCTTAGATGCCCTTGGGTCATGGTTTCTTAGACCAAATTCCACCCCTGCAAGTCAGGGAGATTCTAGCAAACAAAAAATTAAAAAATAAAATCATGATCTACTATTTTGAAAAAGAAATGTATAATATCCCCTTCCACAAAAAATGATGTTGCATCCTACCTGACATCAATGGTATCCAATTTTTGCTTAACCAAACGTCCATTACCCTTGGAGAAGGCCACATACCTGTGAAAATTCCTACCACTCCTCTCTCTGACAACCCTACAACCTTCTTTTTCACTAGAACAGAAGTAGTTTGGATTTTAGGTGCTGCAATGCGCTTGAGAAATTGGGTCGTAGAGCGCTGCGTTCCATTTGATATTCTCTGTGTAGCCGCTAATTGATAGAAACCTTCATTTATTTGGCTACCTAAGTTCAAATCCAGATCTAGTGGCTCCATGACTGCTAGTTGCGACCTTGGACAAGCGAAACAATGCAATTTTCAAAGAGTTTATCTCTAGGTTTTAGTTGCAAAGCTCAAAACCAACTTCAACAAATTTGATGTAAATATTATGTATAATGTTTGATTTCAATTTATTATATCTGCCAAGGCAGGTATATAGCAATCGGTTAGGTTGCAATTTTTTTATTTTTTTTTCCTGATAAAATTTTTTCTATAGTTTGCATAATTTAAAAATTAAAAAATATTTTTATAATTTTAAAATATTATATTAATAAATTTTCATTGGACAAAAACTATTAAAATATTATGTTAATAATTTATGATTGGTTAAAAAGTATGACAAGACTAATTTCCTCCGCTGTGAGGTTTAATTGTCAAAATTTTAAAATAGATTAGAAATTTAAAAATAAATATTTTTTTAATTGATGCCACGTCGCACTAGTTTGTACAATACAACCCTGCTATGCTACTTTTCGCTGGTTCTACCGTCAGATGTCCCCTCAAACTCGACCTCGGAACCCTAACGCCGTGGGATGAAGGTGACTTTCAATTAATGTAATGATATATAATCGTCGAGAAGCGGACCCAGCCTGTCCAGAATTTGAGCCCACTTTATTTAAAATCATTTATTACAACAGTGAGTTTGATTTGAAATCAACCTTAGCAGAAGTGCACTGATGCCAATGCGTACACATTCCATTCAATGTAATTTTTTTATTATTATTTATAAAGAGTGGCATGCTGTTTACTTTAAATGATATGTGAGATTTCTAAATAATATGGCGTCATATAAAAACCTAATTCCACGTAAAATATATACATTTTTTATGCATTTTCATATTTCCATGGGCTTTTCAAATTAGAGTAGTTGCTCAATCTTATTCAATGACAAACATCGACCTTTACATTTTATGTTTTTATAATTAATTAAATTAATATTTAGTTTGTTCAAGCGTATAGTATAGTTTATTTAAAGGTTTTTATTGTATAGTGTAGTTTATTTAAAGGATTTTCGGACATCAACACAATCATAGTCATATGGTGATTTATTTTTATTAATTTTTATTAATCGTATCTTTTATATTAAACTTTTAATTAATTTATAATGGTTAATTATATTAATTAAAAAATATATATATTTATTGATTTCTTTAAATTAATAATTTAAATTTTGAGTGAATTATCATAGTTAAAGTTAATTGTTTATGTCTAATAAAAATTAATTGTATTTTTTGTATTAATTTGTTAATTAATTTATAATGGTTAACTATGTTAATTAAAAATAATATATTTACTAGGTTTTTTTTAAATTAATAATGTAAAGTTTGAGTTAATTACCATAGTTAAAGTTAATTGTTTATATCTATCAAAACAAAGTAAAAAATTGAAAAAATATTTGAAATATTCTTTTATGTTCTTGTTGAGCTCCTATGTATTCACTATGTAATGATTGAGTAGATATAGCCTTTACAACTTGAACCACCAATTAAAAGAAAATTGGATTTTAATTATTTTCATGCATTTTGTTACACTATCATAAACAATCAATCTATTAATATCAATATCTCTCTAAAATAAAGGTTATTAACAACATCAAGTCCCTTAAGGTTGCAAATTATTATTCACTATAGATTACAAGTAAAAATCTAATTCAATGTTACTAGGTATTATTGTGGCTGCAAATCATCCCCTAGAGGTACCATGGACTCTTGTCGATACAAGTCATAAGTTCAAATTCAATTAAATCCTTAAAAAAGTTACAAAACATTATTGTCATTGTAGATCACATTCCTAAATTTTGGTCCGTCCCTTTGGGGGTTACCAGTGGTTTTTGTCGCTATATGGCATATATTTAGATCAAGTTGAATCCCTACTTTGCTGATTCATATATTCAGATCAAGTTGAATCCCTACTTTGACAATCAGCATTGTGGTTGATGTCTTGAGGGAATGCTTATCTACTACGCATTTTTAGTCTAATTTTCTTTAAAATTTAACTAATTTTTATTTATATTTAACGTAATATCAAAATAAATAAACAATTATTTAAATATATTGTATAAATAATTACTTTTTATATTATAATGTATTTATATATATATATATTTTATATTAACAAATATTATTTAAGGTTAATTTATGAATTTATACTGTCGATTTTAATAGTAGAAAGAGTTATTAATATTTTAAGTTTTTTTCAATATTTATAATACTATATTAAAACATCTATAAACTATTACATTACTATATTAAAACATTTATAAATTATTACATTAAAACATATTTAATGCAATAGTTTATATATACAATTAATCTGAAAATGCATTTCGAATTAATGTATCAACTGTGTTTATTTTTGTTTAATTACAACGGTCTTTTCTTTGAATTTGACTTACTTTAGTATACTTGAAAAGGAATTTCTAGCATCATAAAAAACATGGATGTCCTATGCGCCTACAGGATAGCACCTTAGATTAGTTTATTGGCTTCCCAACACTGTTCCGGAATTCATTAATTTTTAAATTACTTGATTTTTAATAAACATGGAGCATAGAACAATATTATAATTATTAGTTTCTTATTAATTTTTTAAAAAATAATATCATCATTAAATTTATAATACTAGAATATATTTTAATCATAATTATAAATGATTAAAAATTCATTTTTATCATGTTATTTTGTTATTATTTAAAAATAAAATAATTTGAATACTAAGCCATTACAATATAACTATAGATATCATATTAATTATAAATTGTATTAACATAAATTACAAAACCACACTTCTACTTTACTACTAAATCTTGTTTTAAGATTCTACATATCACACTTCTATTATATTACTAAATCTTCTTGTTAATTTTTAGATATGGGCTTTCATATGTGTTTTTTTAAGATTGTTGGAGTGTTTTAATTACTTTTGTAAATGATAAAGGCTGATTTAATATACAATTCATATTCGTAGTAGGTGTCACTTCTTTTCTACTTTTAGATTAATTTTCATTACTATTTCAACTTTTTAACTTTGGATAATAAATAACTAATACATTACAACATTTCTAAATGGCAGATATAAACACCTTTCGTGCTAATTTGACTTGTTTTAGTTTATTTTCATCCTTTTATTTTAAATGATTCATAATTATAGTACAAGTTTCTATTATTATTTTCAAAAAAGCTCTACGATCTTTATCAATAGAAAGTAATGTAAATGCAGACAAAGGGTTTTTTTTGTTTTTAAATTTTTAATTATTTAGTTCAATGTAATCTCATTTTGTTTTATTTTTTAAACTCAATCTTATTCATTTTGTTTTATTTCATGTTCTGTTTTAGATTTTAAATATTTTTTTTCTTTTTCAATAATAAAAAAATCAACAAGAAAGGGAAAATTAATAAAGTGACCATTTATTTTGATTACGTCGAATCGAATTAATTTCAATGAACATTTTTTAGGATTAGTTTAATTTTTCTTTTAATTTAATTCATTTACTTTACAATAAATTTAATTGAGGCATTTAGTTTAATTTAATTCTTTTAAAGAATTTTGAAGAACAATGTCTTAAGACATGTTACTTTTATGAAGGTCTTCACTCTCATAAATATGTATCATCCATCATGCATGTCATTCAAGATTTCCAAGTTGGCATGTTCTCACTTAAACAAAGAATATTAGGAAATACTCATCTTGATAATGCCTTAGAGTCTTCATACTTAGATCAGATTGTGATGTTTTCGTCACCTGGAGAAGAAGAAGGATGTGGAGATGATCATGATTATTCCTTATCATGTAACCAAACATTTATATACCCAATATAGACTTCTTTGAAGGTGAACAATTAAACCAATATTTTAATCATAATCATAATGATGCTTCTCCTTCATTCCACATTGATTAGAATAATGATTTTCATGTGTAATGAAGTTCCTCCTCATGATGTTTCTTGCGCACGTGAATTTGATAATACTTTCTACAACCCCCTATTACGCCTTAGTGATGTTAAAGAGCTTGATGTTAATACTCATTCTCCAGTTAATGCTTGTTTGGTTTCTTTTAATGATGAAGGCTCTCCCTTGTTCACTAATCCTTTATTCCAAAATCTTTTTTTGGATGATCCCATGCTGGTTTAGGTGAAGCCAAGTTTAATGCATAATTAATGCTCGATTGATAATTTTAATGTATCATTAGAAGATTTTACTCAAACAAGTTGAGGTGAAGCCAAGTTTAATGTATAATTAATGCTCTATTGATAATTTTAATGTATCATTAGAAGATTTTACTCAAACAAAAAAACAAAAAATCATAATGCATTAATTTATATTTTTTGTGAAGTTTTTTTTTTTAAATTTGCCAATATTTTTGGAAAATATGGGAACTGTTAATTTTGATCACTAACGCTAGCAATGTTGGTTTCTCTCTTCAATGATATATAGAGTCTAAGTCACATCAAATGGCTGGCGCTGGAGGATTGGGCACAACCATTTACATAGGGTAATCCAAGGCTGTTAAAGAATTCAAATAAGCATTTAAACATCAGAATTTCCTCCCGGTTCTTCTATTCTCTTCACAATTTCTTTACCAAGGAGATAAGGAACGATAGATTTCCATAACCACTGGTTATGAGCCACAATGATATTGTTATTGTAAGCCATACTGGGAAGCGCCTGCAAAGATTAATGAGTCATAGAACATGTAAATCATCCACAAAAAACATGAAAAACAAATGAAATTTCAATGCGGAAACAAAAAAACAGGAAATCAATAGAAGTACCTTTTTTGTCTTTAAATGTATCTAGATGTTTACTTATTTTCCTTATCTTATAATTTATTGGAAGGTCTGACCTTTACAGTTGGAGCCTTATTTAATTGAGGTTATGGCTTCCACCTCAGAATAAAGCTAAAGCTAGAGATCTTCGGCCACTTCATAATAAAGCTAATTACCTGAAAGCGAAATCTCCTTTGGAGGAGGTCGTGTAGTAGAGCCACCAACTTATATATATATATATATATATATATATATATATATATAATTGAGTTGATATCATAGTGTCGTTTGGTAACTCAATCACATAGATAGCTTTTGATATTGTGAGAATAAAGCTTCTAAAGTTGTTAAATATCATTAAAAAAAATAGAAGAACAAAAATAAAACAACTTCTCCTCAAAATAGTCCTCCATAATGAAGTAAGGAGGGATACTAATGATGTAGGTGTTGTATTATCTCTCTTCTATTACTGGTGTCCACCATGAAGAAAACCATAACTTGCAAATCACTTTGATCGAAAACAATAATCCATGGCATACACTACATATGATTCTTGCCAAACTTTAGCAAGCCCCTCAAAGTCTAAGTGGACCCAATTGCCTACATGCAACTGGAGTGTGCCCAAATGATTCGTCTTTCCAACATTCATTTACAATAGTGTCATGCCCATTATGCCATGCAACTACAATCACAATCCTTTTTGACACCCAAGTGCCCTCAAGTGCACCCATAGCATCCATGTTTATCGCAAGCATGTATGAAAAGTGCTCCCATCACATCCATTCCCATTGCAAGTGTTCTCGATAGGTGTTCTTGTCACATCTATGCCCAATGTGTCTTTGTACATTGCAAGTGTTAGCTGCGCTCGACACATCACTTCCATCGTAGGACTTTCAAGTGAGTGTACCCATCACATTGTGTTTGTTGCATGGGTGCTCGACAGGTGTGTCCATCACATCTATGCTCGAAACAAGAGCCTCTAGAAAGTTGTGCCTAAGTGCACCCAAGGAGATCTTTCGACAAGGTGTCCCCAAGTCCATATAACCGATGTGCCTCCAACCAATTGCACACACTTAATCCAACTATCCAATGTACATCCAACCAAGTCTTTCCAAGTTTCCTATAATTTGATTGTTTCTTCTTTACACTTTGTTCATCACATGTTGTGAATGCCTATGGATAAGGTTTCCTATGACAAAATTTGTTGCCTCGACCATGTTCTCTCCAAGCATCTCTTGGTCTATCCAACTAGTGTGATATACCACAATTTATAGTGTTCCTTGCCATTGGGAAAGGGTGTCTAGTATGTACATGGTGTTCCTTCCCAACATGCCAAGGCACCCAAAACTGACTCCTCTAGCCAACAACCTCATGCCATGTCTATATGTGTCAGCAGGCAACCACCATGTCTATGGAGGTTCCTAAAGCCTCTCAAAGCCAGTGCCTTACACAACCCCTCTCACTTTTCATTTAGGTTGAATGCATTTTACCAATTAAGGATGAGTGTTGCTTTATGAATATTTTTAATTTTTTGGAAACATGTTATGCTTGGTTCACTAATTTATAATACTAACCAAGACATAGGTACTACTCCACAATTTACAACCTATAACTATTGTACCACCAACCCCTAAATTTCCCCACCCTTAATAAATAACCATCCTTATAACCCCTATTCCACTAATTAGTACCCATAACATTTAAATAGTCACTAATTCAATTAACCTAAATTCCATAACACCTAACCCTAATGACCATTAATCCCTAATTTATTCTAGAACTCCATGTTTGCTACTATGCTCAAATTGGTCACCAACCCACTCATCCTCAACCCACTAAAATCTATCCCCTAACTATTGAACATTAACCTATTGACCCTGATCCCAACATAACCCGTAGTGACTTATCAATTGACCAATAACCTCTATCCCACTAGCTCATAACCTTCCATTAGCCCAATTAACAATTAGAGAGCCTAAAGTATATTAAAGGGAAAACATTTATTGATAGAAAATAACATTTCTTCTAGGACACCACCTTTGGTGTAAGATCTTTCATGTTGGCTTATGCTTACAAATTTAGGAAATAATCACAATAAGATTCCCTTTAAGGATCAACCTTCCCACTAACCCTTATTCACATAGCTACTATGACACTAACTGCTAAACCCCTAATGCCGAAATCCCTAGCCCATGAATAGCTCCTTAACCATGCTTTGACCACTAAATACGAAGACAGTAAGAATAAAACTCGCTAATCCATCCTTCATCCTCTAACATACTTAAAGACTAATACTGAGTAAGCATGACCTATAACTAGTAACTAATAACTCGACATTGATCACTAACCCACATCCCATAATTATTGAACCACCAACCCCTAACCTCACCTAGCCCTTGATTAATAACTATCTAATATCCCTAACCCCCATACCACTAACCCCTAAACCCTAACACATAAATAATCACCAACCCACAACCAAAATTCAATAACCCCTAACCCTAGCTGACCTATAACCCCTAATTAATCCAAACACCCTAGACACTAAATCATTAACAATGTTTGATACTATGCCATCATTGGTAATAACATATAACCCATCTACTAACCCTTAACCCAATGCAACCTATATCGACTAGAACATTGACCCTAACGTCTATCTCACTAACTCATAACTAGACACTAATCGAAATAACAAATGAAGAGCATGAAGTAGATTAAGGAAAAACATTGTTGAAAGAAATTTGTTCATAGGACATCACCTTTGGTAACCATATAATTTCATTATTCTAATATTTGGGATTTAGGTGAAGAAAATAAATTATCGCTCATACAAGATATGTTTTTGAGATAGTCACATATTTCCCCCTTCATCGATAGTAATGTTTTGTTGATAATCATTTCATTTTCATTATCAATACCGTTAGAGCAAAAAAAACCTCTCCACAACATCATTCTCCTACCTAGTGACTTAGACCATGACTTCATGACTCTAATGGGCCAAACCCCATTCAATTTGACCACCTGGGTCACCTTGGAGCTTCTTCAAAGCTCCTAAGTGTAATGTACCATATCTGATTCAAAGACACATTAACTCCAAAAACTTGTAAAATTCAAACCACAGTAGAAATCTTTGACAAAACTAGTTAATTTGACTAGGATTCAAGCAGAAAAATTCAAACAAACTTAAACTCTTCCTAAATATTCCCAAAATGATTTTAATGAACTGATAAGGCTACAAGTAGGATGAAAACAGGCCAATACTTTGACAACATCACTTTTATGGATACTTCACGCCCAGGTAGACCCCTTGAGCTAAACCCAAGGGTACAACGCAATTGTCCACGAAACTTCTGTGGAAACCCAAGGCTTCTGGTGATTGATGAAAGTAACCAAACCTGGGTTTGACTATCTGGAATATCCCACAACTTGCTACATCAATCAAATAGAGGTTTAGAAGCAAAAAATAATAGGGTTTGGAGGCCAATTATGCAATTGCGCTACCTAGGACTGATTGACTAGTTTTCCACCATACTTTTCCAAACACCTCCAAAGGGTCAAAAAATTCAGACTTAAAGATGCAGATGGGTTTATCAGGGTATGATGGACATACAACAACTTACAGAAAGACAAATGAGCTCACATAATGCATTCTATTGCAACTACTAGAAAGCTAGTCAAAATAAATATTACAACGAGCATAGGTATAGCAGTAGCTCAAATTCATGCAAACGATAAATGTCAGATATGTAGATAATATCAAATATTGTTTATTAGAAAATTTCCATAATATTACAGATCCTCAGAATTATTGAAATTACTCATAGAGTCACTAGCAACCTCAAGATAGGAAGCATAGAATAATTACTAAAGAGAATACTCCATTAAATGGAGTTTGCAAAATTGGATGAAGAAGATCATGGATGGAACTAGAATCATATATGATAATTCATCAGTGAGAAAGAATTGATGCCATCATAAATATATGGCTCTCATAGAACTTGAAACTTAGGAATATTTATAGATAGAAAAGCAATGGCGCTTTCTTTATAGCTGGAACCCCTGGATCTAGTAAAATGGCCATAACTTGCTCATCCTGACACCGTTTTTGATGAAAAAATAAGTGTTTCCTACTATAATTTATATTACAGATGCAATGGGACAAGTCTCAAAGTCCATAAATTATCATAAATATTCTAACCAAAATATTGTTTTCGGCCCACCAACACCGATTCCACTGATTGAGTTGATCTGGCCACACTACAGAAGCACCGACACACTGGATATTTCCCACACCATACTAAGACTCAAATAAGACTTGCAAAATATGTAATATGTTGCATTGAATTTATATGAAAAGGACTAGGTGTCCTTCTCCTCAATCACCCATTGGAATGTTAGTAAACAATCCAACTAGTTCTGGTTATAGAGGGGCACATCTCCCTAATGTTGACTAGGGGCACATATCCCAAGTATTAAAAAGATTAAAGCTCATCAATTTGATAATAAAAATGGAAAAATAAATGAGAGTGGTGCGCTCCTCCTCTTTTATAATATGATTTTCCTTCTTGGTTCAATGTATGTGGTCTCCTTCACCATCCATGCGCCCTCATTGACCGCTTTTGGCAACTTTAGCTTTTGACTTTCTTTTTCCTAGATTTGCTGCCTTTCTACTTTGGATTGCTTTTATGCTTTTGGAAACATCTTGCTTTTCTATATTTTCTCTACTTTTCCAGTGATTTTTCCTTCTTTTCTGCTTCTTTCTGCTTTATGGGATTTCCTGCCTTTCTGTCTGCTTTCTGCTTTTCTGCGTTTTCTGCTTTTGTGCTGCTTTCCATCCTTTTGTTGGATTTATGGATTTTTCTCTAATTCTATTCTAGTTGCCATTGTGGATGAAAACTCATTGGGTCCAAAAGGCCTCATGCTCCCTCCTTGGCCACCTAAGCACATCCACTAATTAAAGAAATTAAATAATATTAAAAATAATTACAATTTAATATAACACACTTATCCTAAGTCTTAAAAAATAATTAACTTGATAATTAATGTCTCAAAACTTAACCCCTTTCTTTATTAATTTTTTTTGCCAGAATCTATAGGGGTTGAATATGTAGTAGAATGACCATAAAGCCTTAGGGAGGGGACATTGCAGTTCTCCCCTCCCAAAAATTGCTTGTCCTCAAGCGATTGTAGTTATGGATGATGCAAAACTTGCTCAGCTATTTTGTTTGGTGGTATACCAAGAGGAAGGGTCCAAAAAACCTTCTCATACCACCGTCTTCCACCTTGCTTATTTCCGACACAAAGAGTCTTTTGGAGACTCACAAACACCAAGCAAAATTATAGTGTATCCATCCATCATAAAATTTCCCACATAGGAAATCATCCCATTGTTTTCCATGGATAAACTTCTGAAAGTCAAGGCCTACTCGCCCTCCAGGAACCCACTAATCATGCTACAGGCCACTAAGTTCAAATTTCATTAGTAGCAATATGTCACTCCATGGAATTCCAGGATCACATGGCTTATGCATCATCCCACTTAACTTCTAGATCATTTGCACAATATGCCTTTCCAAATGATGCCAGGATCCCATAACCAATTTTGTAGTGCATCACTACCATGCGTCTTCTTCTCTGCATTGCATATTTTCATTACATCCATGAGTGAATAAACATTCATGCTTGCTGATCCAAATGGAAATATATTAACCTTCTCCTTTAGAGCTAAATATCCTTCCCATGGGGGTAGCTCAAAATCCTCCACAAGCAAGGTGAGTGTTTGGCAAACACTCCTCATGTCAACTAGTCCATCCAACCAATTCAAGTAGGGTTCCCATGTGTTTCTATGCATATTGGAAGGATCACATGGCTTCCATATGGACTCATGCTGCTGCTCACAAGATTTCACATCAAATGATGTGTCCATAAATCTCCTACCATTGCAAGCAAGTCTAGTGCATGCTTGATCTTCCATTTTGGTTATGTACTCATCTACCCAATCCATGGAATAGTGAATACCTTTGCTTGCTTATTTGGATGGAATGTCCTTAGTTATCTCCCCCATAGCTAATTTCTTCTCCTTATCCTTCAAAACAAGTGCTTGGACAAAATTTTCTCCATTATGGCTCTTCACAAGAACCTGCAATTTTGCATCTTACTCATGTCCAGTCTCCACATAAAGTTCCTCCATCAAACCCAAAATGTCTCCTACAATGTGCAAATGAGCATGTTCCATACAATATGGAGGATGTGGTGTGCTCAACTCCTTTCAAAGTTGATCAACCTGCAACGTTGATTCTTGAAGGGCCTCTTGAGTGCTCCTCAAATAATCATATGTAGACTCCAACTCATGAGTGAGCTTGTCAATCTCCTCTTCTTCTTCTAATGAGGCACTATGATACATCTTCACAAGCTCAAGAAGATGATCTCTATCAGAAAGCAACTACAAAAATGCACCTCTTTTGTCTGTCACTGCTTTTCGAATCTCCTCCAAGTATTCAATGGAATCTTTCTCCTCCATTCTCCAACAACAATGTGACACCAATGCATTGGTGCCATGCAGAGTGCTCAGGTCATTCCTAATATCCCTTTTTCTAATCTTCAATGGTCTTGCAAGGAAGTGTGGCTTTGGAGGACAAACATACTCTCCTTCTTCTGTTGCAAAAATTTCTTCTCTCTTGCAGTCACTTTGCAGTGACTTGCGCTCCACCTCATGGATCTTTGCTTCTACTTCATTGCTATTCTCCTCCAGCCAGCTTGAGGCTTCTACATCTTGAGTGGCATGAGGATATTCCCAATTAGTAGGCTCCACCATGATACTAGTTCCACTTTCTTCACAAAGATTTGATGTCGAGCACTTTAATGGTAAAAATTCATTCTGCATCAATATTTGCTCTACTTCTTTGCACACATTGTTGACAATATGGATTATTATATTTTGATGTGAGTTTACAAAGGGATCCCTTGTATTCAACGATATTCTAACCTTGTATTCACAAACTCTCGAAAATACAAGAATTCATGGATCTCTTTGCTTAAATCTTGGTATCTTCGGAGATACTCAAAGGGATAAACTCCTAGTGGCTGTCCTCCAAAGAACGCTCTGCCATCAACAATACTCAACATGGGTGGATCGGGACTTCTATCTGCTATGGATGTTTGGTCACAAAAGTAACCATCTTCATATCTTGACATATGAAAACCTCCATCTACATAGATCACCTCTTCTTCTTCATACTGCTCAAGGTCTTCTTCAACGACTACAGGTACAAGCCTCATTCTACAAGTTTCTTCTTTAAATAATAAATGTAGCTTGGTCTTGCTGCTCATAGGTGAATAGGAACATGCTTTGATACCACTGTAATGTACCAGATCTAATTCAAAGGCACATTAAATCCAAAATCTTGTAAAATTTAAACCACAGTAGAAAGCTTTGACAAAACTAGTTAATTTGACTAGGATTCAAGCAGAAAAATTCAAACAAACTTCAACTCTTCCTAAATCCTCCAAAAATAATTTTAATGACATGCTAAGGATTCAAGTAGGATGAAAACACTACAATACTTTGACAACAACACTTTTATGGGTACTTCACGCCCAGGTAGACCCCTTGAGCTAAACCAAAGGGTATAAGGCAATTGTCCATGGGACTTCTGTGGAAACCCCTAAGGATTTTAGTGCTTGTTGAAAGTAATTAAACCTAGGGTTGACTATATGGATTATCCTCCAACCTTCTACAACAATAAAACAGAGGTTTATAATAAAAAAATAACAAGGTTTGGAGGCCAATTAAGCAACTGCGCTACCTAGGACTGATTAACTAGTTTTCAACCAGACTTTTCCAAACACCTCCAGAGGGTCACAAAATTCAGACTTAAGGTTGTGGATGTGTTTATAAGGTTATGATGTACCTGCAATAGCTTACATAAAGACAAATGATCTCACATAATGCATTCTACTGAAACTATTGAAAATATAGTCAAAATAAACATTACAATGAGCAAAGGTATAATAGTAGCTCAAATTCATGCAAAAGATAAATGTCAGATCTGTAGATCATATCAAATATTGTTTATTAGAAAATTTCAATCATATTACAGAGCCTCAGAAGGATTTAAATTACTCATAGAGTCACTAGTAACCTCAAGATAGGAAGCATAGAATAATTACTGAAGAGAATACTCCATTAAATGGATTATGCAACATTGGATAAAGAAGACCATGGATGGCACTGTAATTAGATATGTTAATTCAATCAGCGAGAAAGGATGGTGTTATAGGTCAAATCTACACTTCTCCGTCCGTGATCACATTGCTTTGTTGATCACACAAAAGGACACCATGGATTGAAGAGCTAGGTTGACCTAGATGAGTTATTGTTGGAACTACATTCTTCATCTGAAAATGTTAATGTTTCTACTGATTTCACAACATGTGTGCTACTATTGGTACAGTAAACCAACGTTCTAAACACTGCTTTGCTCAAGGACAACCAGCGCACACCTTAAAAAATGTTGCAAACGCTTGTTGCAAAGCACAAAAGTTTCATACTGTGCACTACTCTGGTTGTATGAAACCTGCGCACATCTTAAGATGAAGTCAAAAAATATATTAAGATTACGAATTGGGATTAGTTGAAGTTGGTTCTGCAACTTTCCCAACCTCCCAATTCAACCACCTCTCGATTCCAACTACCTACCTTGTCCCATAAATACAAGGAGGATCCATGAGAGAGGGACCTAGGAAGGAATGCTTTAACTACTGTTATGCTGGAGGAATTCCCAAATCATCGTGAAGAGAAAGAGCCCAGGACTCGGTTGCAGAAGCATCTAGACAGATCAGGTATATCTGTACTGATTTATGTTTCTTTCACAATAAAAAAGTGGAAATACTTTTCCTGTCCCAAATTGAATGTCTATTGGATTGAATGTTCATTTGGTTTAATATCTGATTGTAGTTGATGTTTAATTGCTTTCAATTTCATCATATTTATTGCAGTCAAGATACGCTGAGGAAGGTTTACTTTGTGTTGTAGGTTCATCATAGCGGAAGATCAAGCGAAAGCTAGGACCAACCGTCGATAAAAAGGTACTTCTTTCGATATCTCGATCCCTTTCTATTTGTAGTAACTAAATGCAATACAATGAATGTATTTACCTGTCACCCCACCCAAGTTGGTAGTGTATTCTCCTCACTATAAGGTATTTTTCCTGCACAACAGATTGGTGACTCCACTGGGAAGTAACTAGTTGTTTTTCCGCTCTAGGAGACCTTGTTAGGTTTTTCTTCCAGTCTATTTTAGTTTATTTGTTCTCTGAGAGGTCTTATAGGTCATTGTTGTCTGTTCTTTCTGTCTAGACTCATCTCAGTCTACTACTGCAAAGCCTTTGTGTTTGCTTCTGAGCCTTATGTGCTGGTTTACCCTACTTACAGTAGTGCATTTTATCTGATGAACGATGCTTTGTCCACTACACAGTAGCGCATCTTTCCTAGTGTGTGTTGGTTTCTGTACTACACAGTAGTGCATTTTCATGTAGATTCCAGTCCTCTATTAGTGTTTGATTTCCAGTTGTTTGGGTTCACTTCTAGCCTTTTGCTTTGCTTCCCTGAATGGCCACTGAGACTTTTATGTCTCTTTTGAGTCTTGTTTTCCTCTCTGAAGTCCTTTAGTTTGTCTTTACTTTCTTGAGTACTTGTTTAAGGTATCTCTACTGTTTTTAACCCTTTTGAAGGCTGTGCACTACTCTCTGTTAGACATAGCTGCACATTTTTTGCCCTAGATGCTTGTTGCAGTCATACAGACCTGCGTTCTTAACGTTTGTTGTCCGTGGCAACATTAGCACGCTTTTACTGTGTGTTGTCATTTTGTTTAGGGTTTGACCCTAAGTTTGAGTCCTTATGTAACGTCCCTATCTTGACCCTATTACATTAAAATGTAAATGATGTAATATTGTTATAAAATCATGGTGAGGAGATCAAGGCCAAGGCCTTGCCATCGATTTATTGATGCATATGGTTTGCGTGCTAGCAAGGCACATTGGAAATTCAAACATCATGTAAATATGCATTTTAATAAAATACCCACAACTAGCAATGCAATGTAACAAGAGATGGGGGCATGATTTTACAAGGAATTGGGAGGGAAAACATTCAAACCCTTGATCCAATCAAGTCAAGCCAAGTGTCAATGAGAGAACCCATTAAACCCTCAACTACCCATGTTGAATTTTGTACCCAATCATTGATTTCTCCCAAGAGTTGGTTGAGGTAGTTAATGCCTTGGGGAATGGGAGGTATGGCTATCCAAATTCGAGTATGGGCAAGCCACCTTGCATGGAAAAATGTGTTTTGCTTCTTGGGCAAGAAAAGAGCCATGAATTTCTCCCCCAAGCCATTATCCATCACCAGTCTTCTCTCCCTCACGAATTGGGAGCTACCTGGGCATTTTGCAGCCATGTTTTTATGTGTTTTCCTTGATCCTCGGCTGGGAGAAGGGCTTTTTTGTGTTGTATACCAATGGGGAAGAAGGGGAATCGAACTGGGGTTCAATAGAGACTGTTTGGGCTGTTGACTGCTGAGATATTTGGGGAAGAAATCGTTTTCCTTCCTGTGGTCATTTGCCGCATCCCACAATCCGTTTTTGGTTGGAAACGTTTTTTGGGGGAAACCCCATGGCCATCCTGTTTGTAAAATCCCATTGTTAAACCTGTGTAGCCTTGCCAATGATTGTGCTTGTTGTGTGAGAGAATAATATGTTGGGTATAGGTTATGGGTATCTGTTGTTTTGGCTTGAGCTTGAGTGCAAGTATCCAGGGTTCTGATGTAGCCTGATAAACCCAGCTATGGATTGTCTTGGCTCAAATGAAATGCTTAATTGGCTGTGTATGAGCTGAATGTCCCCTTTTCCTTGTAAGAATCATGCCCAGCTAGGGGGTGGCCTTCGGACGGACTGAGTATATGCCGTCGAAGAGCCTACGGTTGGGTGGAACATTGCAGCGACATAGCTAGTTGTTTTGGGACAATTGCACAACAAAGATAAGTGTTTTCTGTCTATGTATCTACTTCTGCAATGCTTAAATTAATAACTATTATTGATATGTTGAATGCATATAAAGAGTGTGTAGATGAATATGTTTTATTCCGCTGTGCATGTTTAACTGATTTGCATCTGCACACATTTAATTTATGGCTGTGAATCTAATGAATGGGATGAGTTTTATGAAAATCCCCAGAGATTGCCATCATGTACCCTTCCTTGCCTTGGATAGATGGGTGGATACGTTACACCTTAGGGTGGATTTGAAATTTTGTTTGGTCTAGATACCTTGTGATTATCTTTTCAGTTCAGTCCGAGCGAGTTAAAGCTTTCTAGTTTGCTTTTCTTTTGAGTCCCTGTGTTGGTAAGGTCATTTTTGGTTTGCTTACCTACTCCTTTGTTTGGCGAGTATTTTTATTAGGGTTTTGGTGCTTTGGAGCATCCTTTTAGGTCCATCTTTCCGTTACGGGCATATCTTTTCCTTACTTCTTTTACACTTTGTTCCAAGCCTAGAGTTTTTTCTGTCAAAACAACTCGGTAGGTGGAGTCTTTATCAAGTCTTTGATTTGATTGTTTTGAGCCATTAGGTGGTTTGTCTTACTCACACTTTGCGTTAGGTCTTACTTGCTCATTTCCAAGTTCTTTTTCTTTTGCAATTATCAAAAAAGACAAAAAGTGAATTCGGTAGCTTAGTAGTAAGATTTATCATTGTTTTGAAGTAGCATAGTTTGATTTGCTTTGAAATTTAAAAAGAAAATTAAAAAGAAAATTGATTTAGGATTGCCTAGTTTCAGTTTTTGAAAGAATATAAACGAAAAGAAAATACTCTTTTGTGAATTTGAATGCATTATTTCTTTACGCACTTTGCTTTCTGTCGAAACCATTCCACACACGTCACTACTCTTTTTGAGTAAAAAGTAGCCCTTAAAAAGAAATCTTAATAAAATTAACTAGCAAATTTTTCTTTTTAGGTATACACATCATCAACTAGCTTAGGCTAGGGTTTCGGGTTTAAATCACCTTAAACTACTCGAAATCGGCTTCATTACTCAACAATCGTAGTAAGACTATCTATTAGGTAAATCCACCTCTATCAAAATATCCTGGGAACGCTCTATTCAAACTAGAGTTAAGCACGAGGTCGTGGGCGATTGGAACTATTGAGGATACCCCCTGAATTTCCTCTCAACCATAAACAAGAGTTGATTCACGTACGGGGGTCCACTAGTACTTCTTAAAGTGATTTTGGATTTTGGGCTTTGCTACCCTGCCCATGCATCTCGACTAGGCTGACAACTGTTCCCCCAGGTTTTTTCGTATTGGTGGTATCCTCAGTATCATAACCCTAGGGCTCTACACAGGTAGAGTGGAAGGATATTTCCACTTCACCTTGGACAGACGTGGAAGGTAACCCTTTGGCAGTAATCCCGGGAGGGCGGTTTGGTGATTCAAACGCTTGCACCCAGAGGACCTCCATTGGACGCCACGTAACTAACCATCTATACTCTATTGGTTTGTTCTGGGCCCTCATCATCCCAGACTTGCTTATGAGAGTATTTGCCATTGTTTGCCTGGTTTTGATCACTGTAGGACATTTTTAGTGGTGTGCTCTTTGTGCTGCTTATTTTTTGGCCTTAGAGATTTCTGACCCATTGAGTCAGAAACTATGGATAGCATCCCAGTGGGAACCAATCAAGGGACCCCTTTTCAAGGGGCTCCTTGTGTTTTTCAATTCATTGGGAACATTGGTACTCCCTTAATGGCTACCTTGAATCTTCCGGGATTCACCATAGGGCTACCGATTTGGTTGTTTTCCTCTCCGAACGCCTTGCATGCTCCTGATGCTTCTCAAGTACGCACCTCACATCAAGAGCATTAGAACCCTATGCCTGCTTCGCCAATAACATCTTCTCCTCCTCCTTCTACCTGATGTGGTGAAAGTAGTAATACTAGTAACCAGCAGTCTAAAAGGAATAGATGGAGGAAGAATAGGAAGAAGATTCCAAATCAAGGGGGCAGACACCCAACCTCTGGAAGTCATGTTGGGGGCATCCACCCAACCTCTGGAGGTCATGTTGGGGGAACTCTTTCAGTCACTGTAAATCATATTGAACCTAGCCACCTACCCTCTGGAAATCATGCTGAGGGCACCCACCTAGCCTCTGAAAATCATGTTGGGGGCACCTACCTAGCCTCTGGAGGTCATGCTGGGAGCAAACTTTCAGTCACTGCAAATCATACTGAAAGCATGTCTTCAACCTCTGTTAGTCATGTTGAGGACATGTCATTGATCAATGTTGGTCGTATTAATGACAAGTCACCAATTACTGTGAGTCATACTGGAGACATTGAATCAACCACTACAAGTCATGTTGAGAAAGTTGACATTGTCGATTGTAATACCCCATTTTGCCCTTGACGTGTTTATTGGCTCCAATGTAAATACTGTGTATATACAGTATGTGTATTTTCCCTAGTGTGGAGCTCAAGGCCAAGGCCCCACTAGTGGATGTTTAAGTTATTGCTTAGGAAAGTATTTGTATAGCTTGATTATTCATGGGTTGCTAAGCCATGAAGGAATGTAAATGATGTAATTATTATTGAATGAATAAAACAACCAAGAAGCTAGAAAATGAGGCAACGAATGAGAAGGGGCCATGTGTATCCACCAGGGAGAGGTGAGGGGATTTGGGATTGGTTTCCCATGTTGCCACATGTATGACTGAGAACCTGTTCGAACTCATTGCTAGCATTAATGCAACTGCAGTGGGTGGTTGAGAACCTTGATGGCTGAGGTCGCTGGAGTATGGAGCATGCCTGCGATTTCGTATGGCAGGGCATGGCTCTGATTACTTGTGCTAAAAGACACTCAATCGCTTGGGGGAACTCGCTGAACCTATTTGACTACTCGGGAGGGGAATTCATTCGGGGACGTAGACACGCACACGGACACACAGACAGTCCTCATTATTCACTCACTCACTATTAACACCCAAAAAGTGCTCACTAGCTCATTTCCTTATTCACATAACCCATTTGTCCACTTTTCCACCATTTGAGCCTCTAAATCCATCAAAAGGTCATCAAAAGACCATAATACACCCCCTTTTCCCCTCAAAATGAATATTTTTCCTCAAAAAGCATAAAAAACCCTAAAAAATGGTCCAAAATTCCCAAAAATATTAAAAAGGGAATAAAAATATTAAAATATTCAAAAAATGAAAAAGAGGGAAAAAGTACCTAAACCATGTTGGTCAATACCATTGGTTTCCTCAAAACCATAATGGTATTCCCCACCACCAAAAACTATAAAAAGGTGGTAGGGGATCCTCACTTTCCATCCATCCATCATCCTATCCTCACTCTCTCAAAATCTCTCATGAGACTTTTGGCCATTTTCAGCATCTTGGAGAAGAGACCATTGGAGCTTGGAGCTACTCACCCTTGGAGTTTCTCAACACAAATCCTCACCATTTGAGGTATCTTAATACAAAACATCCATTCTTTTATTTCTTATTATTTCCATGAATCGTTTTTAAATTTATTTGTTATATGCACATGTTAGTTTAGATTTAGATTTAATTCATAATCGTTTTTGCTTTCTATATTGAAACTGCTATCACATTGTTGATAGGTGCCCATTGCACAAAGCTTGGTTGCAAAACCAAGCCAACAATTTTTTGGCGACTCCACTGGTTTCGAATTCTTAGATCTCAGTTTTTTGCTTTAGATCTTAGTTTTTGTTAGTTTTAATCATTTTAATTCATAGATCTGCCATCCTAGACAGCAGATCCATTGCTGTTCTAGATCTTGGCCCTTTCTATTGCCATTAATAGCTTGAAATTTCCATTTTCGGGTTCATTTTTCGGCGTCTGTTTTTCGGCTTTCGCCTCGCGGCTTTTCGCTCGACAGTCGCGCGGCTCATCGCGACCTCGCGGCTTTTTTCCGTGCGGCGCGCCGTGGCTTCGTGGCCATTTCTACACATCGCGACTGTGTGACCGAAACCCACGCTGCACATCACGACTGAAACCTGCGCTGCACATCGCGACTGCTTGGCCAAAACCCGCGCTGCACATCGCGGCTGTTTTCCCAAAACCCGTGATACAATTTTTTTGAATTCGGCCAATTTTTTGAAAATAGTTTTTGTTGTATTTTTTACCCATTTAACATATTTTATAGCATTAATTTTTTTGCATTTTTACAGCCATACTAAATCTTTTACCATTTATATCTACTCCATTAAAAATCTTTTTAAAAATTTTTAGTAATTGAAAGAAAGATTTTCTGCATTTTATTTAGATTAAGGTTTTACTGTTTATTTGCTCAATAGTTTGCCCAGGCAATTTTTAAGAGATCCATTTATTTCTTGAAATATTTATGTTATTTGTTTTCCTTCAAATTATTTCAAAGATCCATTATTTTTGAATAGTTTTTTCAAGCATTTACATTTCAAAAACGCCTTTATTTTTTGCAAAACTGAAAGCGTCTTTTCTTTCATTTGTAATCAATCGCCCAAGCGAGGCAAATCAATTTCAGTTTAAATACTACATTTGCACCCACTCTGCCACATAATTTAAACTGAGCCTTAAAATTTACCTTAACTCAACAAACTTTTAACCCCACTTGGGGAGCACTTAAAATAATCTTGTAGTTAGGTAGAATTGAGAGGATAGGTGTACCAATAACACCTCTCAATTATTTACATTTGAGACATAGTGGTTGTATTTAGGGTCCAAAAATTCCTTATAATTTTGACACAGTTATCAACCAATTTATCGGGAAGGCCTCTCCCTTAGGAGGGTTGAAGTAGCCAGACTGGTTCCGGAAGTCTGAGTGGAATACTGCAATCCATTCAGTAACTGAAGGATACCTTTCGAAGTTCTCGGTGTACACCTAAGAGGGTGTACAACGACGATAGAACCAAATTGCAGATTCACCCAACCGAACGTGTCATGAACGAGGTATCCTAGTTGCCACTCTTTAGGATTGTCTACCTGGTATCTCTCCCGGTAGGGGGATATCTAGCCATTGATTCAACACTCTATATTATCTGACTTGGATTTCATCACCTTGCAGAGAATATCGTTTGTTGACTCACGATACTTCTAGTTAGGCGTTTGCATGATACATTACCCACCTTTGGTCTAGTAACACCACTTTTTTCTAGGAACTATTTGACTTTTGGTATTCTGACCAATTTTGTTGCATCCCTCCGCTTATTATAGCACAACTGTTATAATAAGTGCTTTTTGAGGTTGGTTGTTGGCCTGAGAGCCTTTATTTTTTCACTCCCCTCTTGCACTCATTGTTGCATTAGGGTTTCAAGTTTTTTACATCACCACCTTACACTAAAATTTTTAAAATATTTGTCACCATTGAGAATTTAAGACGATCTCGTTGTCTTCAGGGTGAACCCCCTCAGTTCAGTATACTTGGCTCTACACGTCATAGATGTAGAGCCTTATCCCTTGAATCGACACGTCATCGGTCAAACACACAGTCATCTGATTCTGACACACCTAACTTCACATCTGATTCTGAGGCTGAATTCGAAAACCCTACTAAAATATCACCAACCAACCTCATGGCTGGATCACAATACAACCCACTTTTCACCAGTACTATTGGAGATACATCCACAAACCCTTCTACTACTGTGCCACCCATGGTAACAACAACCCCTTTAGGCATGCCTAATATAGGGGCCACTCCACTTTTAGGTATGCCCAACACAGGACTACCTCCTATTATGGGTATGCCCAACATAGGGATCACACCACCTCTCATTACCACAACCCAAATCCCAGGAATTCCTGGCACTATTCCTAACCCCTCTGCAACCCATGTTGCACTTGGAAGCACTGGCCCATCCCAAACCACAATGGTTGGAGGACACATACCTTCAATACCTAGCATACCCTTAGGGGCTATTGGACCACTACATAATTCCACCATTAATAGTTATGTCCCAGTCACTACGCCACACCCATCTGCTAGTTTACCTTACATGGCTAGTCTGAACTTACTAGACCTAGCCAGGCTAACCAACGATCCTATCAGGCACAACCCTACATGGCCACCCATGCCTACAAAGCTCCCCTAGGACATCCCCAAGTTTGACGGAAAACCTGGGGAGGATCCCCAAAACCACATAATGTCATTTCACCTATGGTGTTCATCTAACTCCATAGTGGATGACTCCATTAGACTAAGACCGTTGCAACGAACGTTCACTGTCTCTACAGCCAAGTGGTACATCGAACAACCACATGGGACCCACCAGACATTTACGTCTCTCGCCTCCACTTTCCTTCAGTTTTTTCAGCTACCTGTACGCTATGTTGCAGGAGTTGAAATATTGTTGTCTTGCAGACAAAACACAGCTACCCACATCACCGACCATATCCATGAGTGGCGCAAGCGTCGTAGCCTCTGTAAGATAAAACTGGATGACCATATATTTTTGGACTGGTTTCTTAAATCACTCCTACCCCTCATAGCCAAAGACGTAGCTTCCGAACGACCCCAGTCAGAGGAAGAAGCTATCTTAAAAGCTCAGTAATTTGACCTGATTTATGCCCAGTCAGGCTATCTCTACACCATCATACCAGACGCCCCACGAGGCGATTCTTCATGCGGTGACGCTCTGAGGGCATCACATGCCGCTAATGGTGAGCGCCATAAATGCCACAGACCTCTCTAGGGATACATCTAATTATGGAGCGACAACTTCGTACGCTCCAACGAATCAGACTCATCACACTCATGGACCCTCTTGTACACAACATTGCTATGGGCAAGCGCCATTGACATATGTACCACCCACATACTATAACCAACCGGCCACCCAGAACCCAATTCATTTACCGGCACAACTAATGTATTACCCACAGCAAGCTACACCAACTAACCCAACACTTCCAATAGCTCAGGGTTACCAACAACCCCAGCATGAAACTGGACCACCTCCAACCCCACCAGCTTATTATCCACCGCAACCTGCTACCGCACCTGCGGCACCCCAAAATCCTCTCACTACTCAAGGGCAAGTGTACACACAACACAATCATCCCCAACACCAAAACAAGCAACGCAACCAGGGTGGACAACAAAACCGTGGAAGAGGACGTAACCGCGGCAACAACCAACAACATAATCAAGGTCCACCACCTCCCAATCCTCCAAGTAATAACAATGCTGCTCCTCCCAACCAGAATCCTGATCGTCATCCCAAGCAACCAAAAAACAATAACCTGAGAACAAACCATCCATGTTCTATATGTGGAGTCTATGGACACTAAACTCACAACTGCCCCCATTTAGAGAAAGCACGTAAACTTTGGGCTGACGATGCCCAACGCCAGGGCCACGCTGGACAGCCAGGTCCACTTAATCAACTGCAACCCATGATTTTGCAAAACCCATTGCCAAACCAGGGAGTAGTAAATACTCACCCTATGGATCCCCCACAAGGATCTGCTGCACCCCAGCAGCAAATCACCTATGCCACAACTGATTATCAGCATACGGATCCAGGCACACACCATTTATTAATGATGTCATCCAATGACATTAACCTCCAAACTCGCAGGAATTAGTACAACCCACCCCCAAAAACTCCTCCCACTGACGCATCCACCTCCCTTCCACCAGATCAACCACTACGCATACCAAATATGTCGTTGGACGGAGGACCTAAAATTCCTCGCATCCCTTTGCGAAGGATTAACAACAATCCTAATGCTCGCGCAGCATCCAATTACAACATCGTGGAAGACCTAGCACAATCCCTCGCTGCTATGTCTGCTTTAGAGGTACTGAAAACATGCCCTGCACAACGAAAACTACTACTATTCGCCATCAGAGAAGTAGACCTTGATGACACACACATGATGGCTTTCGACTTAGACCAAGCCGAACCTCGATTGCCATCAAATTTGGCTTTCAAAGTATTAGTAAACATTCGAAACCTTGTTGTGCATCGATGCATCATCGATGAAGGAGCTTTAACCTGCGTCATGTCCACCCCTGTGTGGCAGAAACTTGGCTCCCCCGCTTTACAACCATCAACCACGGCATTACGATCTTATGACGGGCGCTCAACTCAACCAGAAGGCCTCTAAGTGAACGTACCCGTAGAACTAGGCGGCAAATTAGTTCTTATCGACATCGAAGTGATCAATGCCCAGCTCGACTACAACCTCCTTCTTGGACGTAGCTATATGTACAAAATGAAAGCAGTGGCTTCATCTGTTTTCCGCCTCATGATGTTCCCACATGAAGGACGCGTTATCAAGATTGATCAACTCACATATTATGATTCTAACGCCCCCGCAGCCCCTCAAAATGTGCTACCAATGATTGAACAAACCATTCAAACCGCACCAACATCATTTGTGTCGTCAATTGGTCCTGGAATCTACACCGAGTCACCTATGACTTCCACATTTCCATCGATCCCACCACCTTTACCAATAACAAAAACATCAAATTTTTGCACCCTATCGCACACCACACAGCAGCCTTCGTCACTACCACAAACACCCATAGTGCATACTCATATTGGCACAACGCCAATTCATACTATCCCGTTCTTGTTCCCATTTTTCGGAGTTGTCAGTTCGCCAGTAATGGCTACACTCAACCTTCCTGGTTTAACATTAGCGATAACTGTATGGTACTTACCTGCTCCAAGCCCCCCACCGACTCCGACTGTTATTTGACAACCAGTACAACCTATCCCTACTACCAACCACCCACCCCCTCCTGTCGCTCATTTGCAAAACATACCACCCCCAATAGTGACTATGGCATCAACGTCCAGAAACACCCCACCTCCGTTACGAAACACAGGGGGCAGAGGACCACCAACTTATAACACTGGACCCATAAATCGCACCCCCCCAGCAACCCCCAAGGTAGATAAAAACCCCCCAGCTATTTGCATTCCCCCTAAGTGCTCGTTGTGTGACGACGTAGGCCATGCCACTCATCAATGCCCATAGTTACCTGCACTCCAAGAACACATGAATATGTTGGATGACGACACTGGAATTCCAGTGGTAAGACTTGAGCCACCTCCTCAACCTCACGACAAAATGCTCCGCACTAACCACCCTTTTGCGATATGCGGCATTTATGGCCATTATTCACATCACTGCCCTGATCTCCCAGATTATAGAGAAGCCTTATACGAGATGAACAATGCCGACTTAGAGATATCTCCTCCCCTCATCGAGGAGATCTACCCTCTGAAATCATCTTCTTCGGAAGAAATCAATACCATCTATATGATTTCAACCACATACAAACCAGAACCCATTGATTTATGGTCTGATTACTTTCGTACTGATGAGCAAATTCTAGAAACACTCACTGCACCGGACTACCCTTGGGACGATATGCATCATCGCTCATATTTCCTCCCTGAGGCATCTACATCCACCGCAGAAAACCAACTATTAGTTGAATCGAAAGATTTCCTACCAACTAAGGTTGATTGGTTCAAATAACCCATTCCAACACCAGATGCCTTCGAAGAGGGGAACATGTCCAACATTTACCATATTATACAAATCGAAATTTCCACCACACCTCGAAAACCTGAGCTCATCTCGCTAGGCGCATCATGCACTCAAGCAGAAACTCAGGCATATAAGAAACTCTTCCAAGAGTTTCGTGATGTCTTCGCTTGGTCTTACACAGAGATGCCTGGCCTCGATCCCAAAATTGTGGAACATCACATCGACACTTGGCCCAATGTGCCTCCTGTCCGACAGAAACAATGACCAATCCACCTATCCAAGCTCCCAGCTGTTAAGGCTAAGATTGAGAAACTCCAAAAAGCAGGACACCACCTGGGTTTCAAACCCAGTGCCAGTAAACAAAAAAGTGGGCACCATACGCATTTGTACTGATTTCCGAGACCTCAACCTCGCTTGTCCCAAAGACAACTTCCCCACACCTTTCATTGACCAACTAATCGACGAATGTGCGGGACATGAAGTCCTTTCTTTTATGGACGGTTTCTCTGGATATAACCAAATCAAAATCCGTAAAGAAGATCAATACAAGACAACTTTCACTACCCCATGGGGCACCTTCGCCTATCGCGTCATGCCTTTCGGTCTCAAGAATGCTGGAGCCACTTTCCAACGCGCCATGACTTATTGCTTCCACAATCTACATAGAATCATAAAATTTTATTTGGACGACCTCACCGCTCGATCCAAGAAACGATCTGACCATTTAGATGACCTTCGACAAGTTTTCTTGCGTTGTCGAAAATACAACATCTGTTTGAACCCTCTCAAGTGTGTCTTTTGCGTTACATCAGGTCGTCTGCTGGGGTTCGTCATTTCAGAAAAAGGCATCATTGTAGACCCCTTGAAAGTCCAATCCATTGTAGACTTACCGTCACCCCATACATTAAAACAACTTCAAAGCCTTCAAGGGAGGTCCAACTTCCTCTGCCGCTTTGTCCCTGACTATGCCACAATGGTTCACGGTTTCCTACGACTACTACGTCTGCATACCCGTTTCATATGGGACCAACAAGCAGAATCAGCTTTCACCGACTTAAAGAAAGCACTCATGAACGCCCCGTTGATCTCTCCTCCATATTTCACAAAAGATTTCACCCTTTATGTTTCAGCATCCGAATATGCCGTATCTGGAGTTCTTGTCCAAGAAGATACTGCTCACCAAGAGCATGTCATCTACTATGTGAGCCAGACCTTGTCATGCCCACCCCTCCGCTACCCACATGAAGAGAAGATGGCCCTCACCGTCGTCTTTTCAGTACAAAAGCCGCGACTTTACATTCTCCTGAGCCACACGGTTGTAGCCAATTCCAATCCAATGGTTTACCTCTTGACGTGTTGCCTCCTTCAAGGCCGCGTAGCTAAATGGGTGATTATCCTGCAAGAATACAAGCTAACTTTCAAAACCCCAAAGAGAACCAAGGCCCTAGCACTCACTCAACTCATCACAGATCTCCCATCCTCGTCGTCATCACCCGCTATCCAAACGGATCTCATTAACGATCACATTTTCATCATTTCTTCTGACGACCCATGGTACGGCGACATCTTAATCTACCTCCGCACACAAAATTTTTGACCCCACATCGATCGTGACGGACGCCGTCGTATATGACACCACACCCCCCGATATCTCCTATTAGGCCATGTACTTTATCGACGCGGCGTCGATACCATCTTACGACGCTGCCTATCTCATAACAAGGCAGAACAAGTCCTTAATGACTGCCATAGCAGTGCATTAGAGAAATTTTGAGGTCAAAAAAGGGCTTCAAAACAAAGAAAATGTACTATAAAATACAACCAATCACATTCTAGTAGATGACATCATCCCCCTTGGTGAGGTGGCATTGCATGAGTTAAGAATGCTTATTTGTCAAATTTTCTATGGTGGATGAAAACACATAGTTAACCAAGGTAGTGGTGTAAGTACTTTTAAGTCATAAAATAAAGTACTCATAATGATAGTCTTTTCATAAAATAATATTATTGTCATTTTCAAGTAAAGTACTCATAATGAATGTCTTTTCACACTTTCACATAAAATAATATTATTGTCATTTTCAAGTGAAGTACTCTTAATTCATAAAGAAAGTCCTTTCATATTTTTTTATAAAATAATATATTATCATTTTTATGTTTTTAATTTTAAATTATATATTCACTCCATTCTATTTAATAATATAATGTCAAACTAATAAAGAATAATAATAGATTTAATAAATAATAATAATAATAATAATAATGCAATGTGGATTATAATAATATTATTGACATTTTACATGTAAATAAATTCTCAATTAAATTACATTATTAAATTCATGAGAAAAGTACTAAATATAAAAAGTCAACATAAAATTAAAAAAAAACTCTTAAAAATGTTTTTTATTATTTAATTTCATTTGCAAGTTCAAGACAAATAAATGTTAAAGGACAATACATTTTTGGGAATTTACAATGAATCTTAGTCACATCAATGTAGTCTTATTTTATTAATTTTATTTCTAGTGAATTTTGAAAAGTAACTCAACCATGGTTATTTATATTGTGCATAGAAAATAGTGTGGGAGGTGACTTGTCATATATACCTACCCCATAAAACCCCCAATTCATAATATTTTAATATATCTCATATTTTTGTAGTACATCTCTTAGGAGGCCCTTTTTTGACCTCAAAATCTCTCTAATGCCTGCGGAGGCCACTTCTCCGGTATGGCCACCGCCCAAAAGATCATCCACGCAGGTTACTTTTGGCCTTCATTATTTACTGATTGCATCACCATAGTCAAACATTGTCAAAACTGCCAACTTTTTGCCCCCAAGGCAAGAACCCCATCTGCCCCCCTTCATCCAGTCGTCACTGTCGGACCATTCTGCGAATGGGCCATTGACTTCCTAGATTGCAATCCCACATCAGCCGGTGGTCATAAACACATCATTGTGGCCGTAGATTATTTCACCAAGTGGGCGGAAGCCATGCCAACTTACAATTGCAAAGCCGACACCGCAACACGTTTTTTCCTCAACCATGTTATCGCTCGTTTTGGAGTGCCAAAGCAACTCGTCTCATACCACGGCTCTCACTTCAAAGATGCCGTTTGGAGAGAATTATCAACCCTACTGAAATTTGAATATCATTTATCCTCCGCCTACTACCCCCAAGGAAATGGCCAAGTCGAAGCGATTAATAAAATTTTGAAGACCATCCTCCAGCGCACTGTTGACAAACACAAATCAAATTGGCACCACATGCTCTTCCCGACACTATGGGCATACCACACGTCAACCAAAACCGCCACCGGTTTTACCCCTTTCCATCTAGTTCACGGTGTCGAATCCGTCCTCCCCATCGAGTGCCAAATTCCAGCCCTACATATGGCCGTTGAACTCCTACCGGACACTTCCCCAATTGAGCAACGCTTACTACTCCTGGAGCAAGCCGATGAAGATCGACGCACAACCCTCCAAACCATGGAAGCAACCAAGAACCGATCCAAACTAAGTTACGACAAACATGTCCACCCAAGAACTTTTACTGAAGGGGACCTTGTCCTCGCCTATGATCAAGCTAGCTCATGACAAAACCAGAAAAGGAAAGTTTGTGTCCATGTGGCAAGGCCCATACATTATACACACTTGCCTCGGACAGGGGGCATAAATTCTGACCGATTCAGAAGGAAACCCCCTACGCAACCCACGCAACGGGTAGTACCTCAAGCGATTTTACCCATAGAAAATCTGATGGACACCACCGTCCATTATTGCATAGTCTTATTTTGTTTTTCACAAAAAAATTCAAAAAACCTAAATATTTGTTTTTTCTGCATGACCACAGATGGATCCTGTTCCACTCTTCTACGTCGGTTTCGCTGATGGTGCAAGCCGTTGGTCCCCCAATCTGGCCTCCGCAACTTGGGGTAATATATTCTCCTTCACATGAGTTGATCCACATCGACGGAGTGTGCATAGGTGTCGCCACCAACAACCAAGCTGAATACGATGCCGTGACCGGTCTCTTGGCCGCAGCTCTCCAAATGAGCATAAGTCACCTTAACGTTTTCTTGGACTCACAACTCCTTGTTTCCCAGCTCAACAATGATTACCAGGTACGCGATCCCTGTCTTTTCAGAAAATTCTTGCGCACTAAACAAATGGTTCGACAGTTTGAATCCATTTTATTCACACATGTCCCAAGGAATCTCAACAGTGTAGCAGACCATATGGCCAACAACATTCTTGACTGGCACACCAATCAAACCATATAGTAAATACAAAATGTACCTCCATGGGCATAAACAAAAATGCATCCACGTGCATAACATGTGCCTCCACGGGCATACATAAAATCAAACATGCCTCCACGGGCAAGCAAATAGACAATAAATGCATCCATGTGCATACACGACTATATACCAAAACATATATATATATACATCATAATATAGTCAAACATGTCATAGGTGCCCTCAGCACCCAATATACAAAAATACATAAGCCATACAAAAAGTTACTTCCCCATATGCTCATCAGCATTTGGGGGCAGATACAAGATCATCTAGTCATCATGGTCTCCAGGATCCTCTGGCGCCACCTCCGCTGGCCCCGTCGGATCATGCCGATCCTGAACTCTCCTCTCCGCCGACCCCGCTGGATCATCTCACACCCGAATCCTCCCCTCCACCGGCCCTGCCGGATCATGCCGAGCCCCATCCCTCCACTCAGCTGCCAACAATGCTGCTCTGAGCAGGATTGAGTGCCACTCATGAGGCACATCGAAACAACGATCGACAATGTCCCGATCCAAATCCCTCCACCCATCCTCTGGAAATCCTGCCAGGATCATGTCTAGTGTCTCTTGGACACCCTCCACGGCATCATCTCGAGGCCCAGCTCCTCGACCATGAGGCACAACTCCTCGAGCATGAGGAGGCGGTACCGCTACAGGAGGTGGAACGACCACCATCGCCCGTCCCCTACGAACCACATGGTCGGCCAATGGTACAGGACCAACATCTGCACAATCACGCAAGTGAACCATCATATAAATATCTAACTATAATCATAACAAAAACATCTAAAACACATTATATAGTAGAGAACAAAACACAAAAACATACCATCTAAACCCCAGGCCTGTCCTTAGGCTCGAGGCATCTCCGAATCTCCTCGATAATCCATACCGGCATATGGATAGTCATTAATCAACAGGGGGATCTGCTCCCACTGCTCATACATATCCTGTGAAAAGAACCCGCGGATACCACCACCACCGCGGAGCATCATCTGCCCCCCACCGCACCATGCGCAGCTCGCTCACCAACCCGTCTCGAACCGGCACCCGTGGCCGCAAAGTCGGTACCTACTCAAAGAACAAACAACACAGGAAGGAGGCATAGCAGAACTCTCCCCCCTCCCGACTGATCTTGTCCAGATCTCTCCGGACACCAGCCAAAAACATCTGACCCCACGTGTAGTAGGTCCCCCCTCAGCACAGGATCCACCATCATCGTTTGTCCCCCCGACAAACGATGTGGCGTCGCGGCACCCAACACCCACAGAACACAAGCCCCAACAACCCGCATGTCCCACTCCCGCAAAGATCTCAGGCTCAAAGCGCTGTTCTGCACAATCGCCACATCAACACAGAAGGTCTCCAGGAGATCCTCGATATCCAAACCTACTGGGATCCTCGGCAGAAGATCCCCTACCTCCCCTAAGCGAGGCAACTCGGTAAGAAAGTATACATCAGTAAGGCTGATCTCTAACCTCTCACCCCCAACAATGAACGCACCCTCTGCAGGGACCCAAAGACTCACCAATTTGTTCAGTAGTGGTCCTACTGAACGCATCGGTGGAATCTGAGCGAATTTCAGGAGCCCGCTCAGAGCCAGAGCCTGTCGGACCACCTAATCGGTTCGAATCCGAATCATCAAGTCCTCCTCCATCTCCCGCTCTCACCATGACACCAATGGTCTCCTCAACATCCTGCCAAAAAACAAAGAAAATTTTTTAGAACCAGAATTTTTTTTCAAAAAATTCCATCACGACTTTTCCATCAAAAGCCGCGATGATCATTGCGGCTTTCATCCAAGAACCCACGATGAACATCGCGGGTATTTACCACACAGTTGCGATGAACATCGCGACTATCAACCCCATAGTCACGATGAACATCGCGACTTTTAGCCCAACAGCCGCGATGAACATCGCGACTGTCAGCCCCAAACCCGCGATGTTCATCGCGGAAAAGGACGCAAAACCCACGATATTCCACGTTGGAAGGCCAACATGGAATTTCGCGGCGTTCAGGGGCCCGTTGCTAACCAATAAAGACATAATTAAAAAGGCTAAGGCGAATAGGGTTACCTGAAACTCGTGGAATCGAAAATAAATGGTCAAATCTCCTGGAAAACAAGAAAGAGCTCTGATTTCTCTGCCAAACTCACATGTAACAATGACATGTCGTATGGGCCCCACACCCTATTTATAGAGATTTGACCATTTTTCAAACAACCATTGCGGTATCATACGACGTCCGTTGCTCAAACCGTTGGAATCAGCACAGCGAGAACTTCATGATAATCCTTTCTTTTTCCTGTTTTCACCAGGTCCATTTTTTGACCATTTTTTCACGCCCTCATTGCCTCGGTCTGCGTGCCATAGCGGTCGTTGTCCATTTCTGATGAGTCTTATATCGTCGGATTGAGTTTTCCGCCCTCATGATGACGCTTGAGATCATTTCTCGCTCTCACGCCAAGATTTTTTGGGCATTTTTCCCATGCCCCCTCGATGCCTCGGTTTATGTGCCACATCGATCGTTCTTTGTTTTTGACGACTCTTCTATCACCGAATTCAGTTTTTCGCACTCCCGATGACGCTTGAGATCATTTCTCGCTCTCATGCCCAGATGTTTTGGGCATTTTTCCCATTTCCCCTCGTTGCCTCGGTTTGCGTGCCACATCGGTTGTTCTCCATTTTTGACGAGTCTTATATCGCCGAATTGAGTTTTTCGCGCTCGTGATGACGCTTGAGATCATTTATCGCTCTCACCTCTAGATTTTTCGGGGATTTTTCCCATGCGCCCTCGTTGCCTCGGTTTGCGTGCCACATCGACCATCGTCCATTTTTGACAAGTTTGATATCGTCAGATTCAGTTTCCGCGCTCGTGATGATGCTTGAGACCATTTCTCGCTCTCACCCCCCATAATTTTTGGACATTTTTTCAAAATGCCACTCATCACCTCGGTTTGCGTGCCACATTGGCCGTTGCCCCCCTTTTGACAATCTTTATGTCACCGGATTCAGTATTCCGCACTCATGACGATGCTTGACACCTTTTCTCGCTCTCATCAATCTCTTTTTGTTCGGTATAGTTTTACCCATTTTTCGGGTCGAGCAATCCCTTTTACGAAAAAGGCACTTAGGGAGTTTCTGTAGTTTTAATGAGTTCTAAGAAGGGATAAAAGTGTGCTTTGAAATGGTACTGTCCTGTGGATTTTGTGAGCCCAGGACTGTTCGTGCTCATGGGTGCTTTCATTTTTAAGGAGTCTGAAAACGATAAGAAGACTCTGCAGTGGTTGTGAGTACCGTCCTGTGGGTTTTTACGAGCCTAGGATGGTGATTGCTCGTGGTCGCTTTCATGTTTAGAGAGTCTGAAAGTGGTAAGTGGACTCCATTGGTGTTCTTTTTTGTAAGTTAGTCTCCAAGGCCCGAAAAAACATAAAATGATGCAAATGGAGAACTCTTCTAGCCGATGTGACTAGAGTATTCCTTTTTCGTAATTAGTCTACAAGGTCTGGAAAATGGCTAAACTTATACCTGGTAGATGCCCTTTAAGATACGTTTAGCGAGCATGAAAGGAAGCAAGGTTTCTCGGTGATCTTTTCATTGTTTTAGGAGTTAGAAAAGAGCTTAAAGGACCCAATGGTGCTTCTCGGTGCCACAACAGATCACGTCTACTCATATGGCATCTTCCCCATTTTGGTCACCTTTGTTCAGAGTATTCTGCAGTATGTCACCCTGAGAATCCCTCGACAGCACCCATCAGCTTGACCCCCCAGAGTCAATACATACCCTTCAGTCCCTAAAAGCTATGATCCATACACCTACAAGTCAGTTCCCTACGCTGCCAGGTCAACCATGTCATCATGCTCTGAACAAAGGAAGTTTGAGTCTACCCACTCTATGACCCCAGTTACTTCCCATACCCACAAGTATATCAGTCCTACCATCAGTACTACCACACTTCAGTTCTACACCTCAGGCTCCTATCAAGGAAACATCATTGCCTTGTCAGTTGCTGGTCTCCCTCTGTCGATGACAACCAAATTTATTCCAGAGGATAGACCTAGAGGTCCCTGTGTCTTGGACTCATCACCATTTATGATGAGTGCCTACGAATCATTTCGAGAAGAGTCCTCGGTACCTCTCCAAATGGTTGTTTCTCACATGCTCGACTTCAATACCTTGATCGCATCATTGAGACTCGCACAGGGTATTGGTCCTTTAAGTTATTGGTTGAAGACCCCGGATACCACCTGACTCTTCCACATTTGAGAGTCTACCTATGGAAACAACTAGTCACATTTTTTCTATAGATATCCGGGTTGCACATGGCGACAGTATTCAGATGTACCCTCCCTCGAGTATACAGTTACATATACTCCTCAGAGTTGACTCAGAGTCATTGAGTCCCTACAAATTTTGGACACCTTCAAGATTCAGCAGTTCATCAACCCTTCTGAGACCTTGTTCAGAACGGTTGTCGCTTTATTCCAATGTATCAGTTATTGAGATCAGTCATGTTATGATCATGAGTACATCCCAAAATAGTGTCCCCTTTGGACCATCATGATGTACCAGCAGATTTTTTATGTATTAATCAGGTCCCCCTTCTTGGGACTAATTGTTATGTATATGTCTTGATACGAGCATGGGTATGCCCGCCTCGTCCATTATCAGAGATTATTCCTCATTCATATTGAGGCCATGTAATATTGTTTGTTTTGCAGCTTCCAAGGGCCGTGGATCTAGTCTCCAACCGGTCTCTTCTCTTCCCCAAACCCTAGGAAAAAGACAAAATAACTATGATTTCTATCGGCCATACGATGAGCTCTTGCCCTCACACATCAGGGGGCAATCTGTTAACACCCAAAAAGTGCTCACTAGCTCATTTCCTTATTCACATGACCCATTTATCCACTTTTCCACCATTTGAGCCTCTAAAGCCATCAAAAGGTCACCAAAAGACCATAATACACCCCTTTTTCCCCTCAGAATGAATATTTTTCCTCAAAAAGGGTCCAGAATTCCCAAAAATATTACAAAGAGAATAAAAATATTCAAAATATTCAAAAAAGGAAAAAGGAGGGAAAAGGTACCTAAACCATGTTGGTCAATACCATTGGTTTCCTCAAAACCATAATGGTATTCTCCACCACCAAAAACTATAAAAAGGTGGTAGGGGCTCCTCACTTTCCATCCATCCATCATCCTATCCTCACACTGTCAAAATCTCTCATGAGACTTTTGGCCATTTTGAGCATCTTGGAGAAGACACCATTAGAGCTTGGAGCTACTCACCCTTGGAGTTGCTCAACACAAATCCTCATCATTTGAGGTATCTTAATACAAAACATCCATTCTTTTATTTCTTATTATTTTCATGAATCGTTTTTAAATTTATTTGTTATATGCACATGTTAGTTTAGATTTAGATTTAATTCATAATCGTTTTTGCTTTCTATATTGAAACTACTATCACATTGTTGATAGGTGCCCATTGCAAAAAGCTTGGTTGGAAAACATGACCATTGGTGTCATGGCGAAAGCAGGAGATGGAGGAGGACTTGATGATTCGGATTCGGATCGATCAGGGGGTCCGACAGGCTCTGGAGGTTTGCTCAGATTCCACCGATGCATTCAGTAGGACCACTACTAAACAAATTGGTGAGTCTTTGGGTACCTGCAGAGGGTGCGTTAATTATTGGGGGTGAGAGGTTAGAGATCACCCTTACTGATGTATACTTTCTTACTGGGTTTCCTCGCTTAGGGGAGGTAGGGGATCTTCTGCCGAGGATCCCGACAGGTTTGGATATTGAGGATCTCCTGGAGACCTTTTGTGTTGCTGGGGCGATTGTGCAGAACAACGCTTTGAGCCTGAGATCTTTGCGGGAGTGGGACATGCGGGCTGTTGGAGCTTGTGTTCTGCGGGTGTTGGGTGCCGCGGCACCACATCGTTTGTCATGGGGACAAATAATGATGGTGGATTTTGTGCTGAGGGGGACCTACTACGCGTGCGGTCAGATGTTTTTGGTTGGTGTCCGAGAGATTTGGACAAGGTCAGTCGGGAGGGGGGAGAGTTCTGCTATGCCTCCTTCCTGTGTTGTTTCTTCTTTGAGTGGGTACCGACTTTGCGGCCATGGGTGCCGGTTCGAGACGGGTTGGTGAGCGAGCCGCGCATGGTGCGGTGGGGGCATATGATGCCCCGCGGTGGTGATGGTATCCGCGGGTTCTTTTCACAGGATATGTATAAGCAGTGGGAGCAGATCCCCCTACTGTTTGATGACTATCCATATGCCGGTATTGATTATCGAGGAGATCCGGAGATGCCTCGAGCCCAGGGACAAGCCTGGGGTTTAGATGGTATGTTTTTGTGTTTTCTTCTCTACTATATCATGTGTTTTAGATGTTTTTGTTATGATTATAGTTAGATATTTATATGATGGTTCACTTGCGTGATTGTGTAGATGTTGGTCCTGTACCACCGGTCGACCATGTGGTTCGTAGGGGATGGGCGATGGTGGTCGTTCCACCTCCTGTAGCAGTACCGCCTCCTCATGCTCGAGGAGTTGGGCCTCGCGGTCGAGGAGATGGGCCTCGAGATGATGTCGGGGAGGGTGTCCGAGAGACACTAGATATGATCCTGGCAGGATTGCTAGAGGATGGGTGGAGGGATTTGGATCGGGACATCGTCTAGCGTTGTTTCGATGCACCTCGTGAGTGGCGCTCGATCCTGCACATCACGACTGTGTGACCGAAACCCGCGCTTCACATCGTGGCTTCGTGGTCGAAACCCGCGCTGCACATCACGACTGCGCGGTCGAAACCCGCGCTGCACATCGCGGCTGTTTTCCCAAAACCCGTGATGCAATTTTTTTGAATTCGACCAATTTTTTGAAAATATTTTTTGCTGTATTTTTTGTGCCGCGATGGAATTTTTTGAAAAAAAATATTCTGGTTCTAAAAAAATTTCTTTGTTTTTTTGCAGGATGTTGAGGAGACCATTGGTGTCACGGCGAGAGTGGGAGATGGAGGAGGACTTGATGATTCGGATTCGGACCGATCAGGGGGTCCGATAGGCTCTGGCTGTGAGCGGGCTCCTGAAGTTTGCTCAGATTTTATCGATGCGTTCAGTAGGACCACTACTGAACAAATTGGTGAGTCTTTGGGTCCCTGCAGAGGGTGCGTTCATTGTTGGGGGTGAGAGGTTAGAGATCACCCTTACTGATGTATACTTTCTTACTGGGTTGCCTCGCTCAAGGGAGGTAGGGGATCTTCTACTGAGGATCCCGGCAGGTTTGGATATCGAGGATCTCCTGGAGACCTTCTGTGTTTCTGGGGCGATTGTGCAGAACAACGCTTTGAGCCTGAGATCTTTGCGGGAGTGGGACATGCGAGCTGTTGGGGCTTGTGTTCTGTGGGTGTTGGGTGCCGCGATTCCACATCGTTGTTTGGGGGGACAAATGATGATGGTGGATTCTGTGATGAAGGGGACCTACTACGTGTGGGGTCATATGTTTTTGGCTGGTGTCCGGAGAGATCTGGACAAGGTCAGTTGGAAGGGTGGGAGAGTTCTGCTATGCCTCCTTCCTGTGTTGTTTCTTCTTTGAGCGGGTACCGACTTTGCGGCCACATTGGCTGTTGCCCCTTTTTGACAATCTTTATGTCACCGGATTCAGTATTCCGCACTCATGACGATGCTTGAGACCTTTTCTTGCACTCATCAATCCCTTTTTGTTCAGTATAGTTTTACCCCTTTTTCGGGCCGAGCAATCCCTTTTACGAAAAAGGCACTTAGGGAGTTTCTGTTAAGCTCTTTTCTGACTCCTAAAAAAATGAAAAGATCGTTGAGAAACCTTGCTTCCTTTCATGCTCGCTAAATGTATCTGAAAGGGCGTGTACCTGGTATAAGTTTACCCCTTTTCCAGACCTTGTAGACTAATTACGAAAAAGGAATACTCTAGTCACATCAGCTAGAAGAGTTCTCCATTTGCATCATTTTATGTTTTTTCGGGCCTTGGAGACTAACTTACGAAAAAGAACAACAATGGAGTCCACTTACCACTTTCAGACTCTCTAAACATGAAAGCGACCACGAGCAATTACCATCCTGGGCTTGTAAAAACCCACAGGACGGTACTCACAACCACTGCAGAGTCTTCTTATCATTTTCAAACTCCTTAAAAATGAAAACACCCATGAGCACAAACAGTCCCGGGCTCACAAAATCCACAGGATAGTACCATTTCAGAGCACACTTTTATCCCTTCTTGGAGCTCATTAAAACTACGAAGAAGGACTCAATGGTGCTTCTCGGCGCCACAACAGATCACGTCTACTCATATGGCAGCTTCCCCATTTTGGTCGCCTTTGTTCAGAGTATTCTGCAGTATGTCACCCTGAGAATCCCTCGACAACACCCATCAGCTTGACCCCCCAAAGTCAATACATACCCTTCAGTACCTAAAAGCTATGATCCCCAAACCTACAAGTGAGTTCCCTACACTGCCAGGTCAACCATGTCATCATGCTCTGAACAAAGGAAGTTTGAGTCTACCCACTCTACGACCCCAGTCACTTCCCATACCCACAAGTATGTCAGTCCTACCATCAGTACTACCACACTTCAGTTCTACACCTTGTGCTCCTATCAAGGAAACATCATTGCCTTGTCAGTTGTTGGTCTCCCTCTATCGACGACCACCAAATTTATTCCAGAGGACAAACCTAGAGGTCCCTGTGTCTTGGACTCATCACCATTTATGATGAGTGCCTACAAATCATTTCGAGAAGAGTCCTCGGTACCTCTCCAAATGGTTGTTTATCACATGCTCAACTTCAATACCTTGATCGTATCGTTGAGACTCGCACAGGGTATTGGTCCTTTCAGTTATTGGTTGAAGACCCTGGATACCACCTGACTCTTCCATATTTGAGAGTCTACCTATGGAAACAACCAGTCACATTTTTTCTATAGATATCCGGGTTGCGCATGGCGACAGTATTCAGATGTACCCCGGTTTTATACTCCCTCGAGTATACAGTTACATATACTCCTCAGAGTTGACTCAGAGTCATTGAGTCCCTACAGATGTTGGACACCTTCAAGATTCAGCAGTTCATCAACCCTTTTGAGACCTTGTTCAGAACGGTTGTTGCTTTATTCCAATGTATCAGTTATTGAGATCAGTCATGTTATGATCATGAGTACATCCCAAAATAGTGTCCCCTTTGGACCATCATGATGTACCAGCATATTTTTTATGTATTATTTAGGTCCCCCTTCTTGGGACTAATTGTTATGTATATGTCTTGATATGAGCATGGGTATGCCCACCTCGTCCATTATCAGAGATTATTCCTCATTCATATTGAGGCCATGTACTATTGTTTGTTTTGCAGCTTCCAAGGGCCGTGGATCTAGTCTCCAATCGGTCTCTTCTCTTCCCCAAACCCCAGGAAAAAGACAAAAGAACTATGATGTATATCATCCGTACGATGAGCTCCTGCCCTCACACATCAGGGGGCAATCTGTTAACACCCAAAAAGTGCTCACTAGCTCATTTCCTTATTCACATGACCCATTTGTCCACTTTTCCACCATTTGAGCCTCTAAAGCCATCAAAAGGTCACCAAAAGACCATAATACACCCTTTTTTCCCCCTCAAAATGAATATTTTTCCTCAAAAAGCATAAAAAACCCTCAAAAAGGGTCCAGAATTCCCAAAAATATTAAAAAGGGAATAAAAATATTCAAAATATTTAAAAAAGGAAAAAGGAGGGAAAAGGTACCTAAACCATGTTGGTCAATACCATTGGTTTCGTCAAAACCATAATGGTATTCCCCACCACCAAAAACTATAAAAAGGTGGTAGGGGCTCCTCACTTTCCATCCATCCATCATCCTATCCTTACGATGTCAAAATCTCTCATGAGACTTTTGGACATTTTCAGCATCTTGGAGAAGATACCATTGGAGCTTGGAGCTACTCACCCTTGGAGTTGCTCAACACAAATCCTCACCATTTGAGGTATTTTAATACAAAAAATCCATTCTTTTATTTCTTATTATTTCCATGAATTGTTTTTAAATTTATTTGTTATATGCACATGTTAGTTTAAATTTAGATTTAATTCATAATCGTTTTTGCTTTCTATATTGAAACTGCTATCACATTGTTGATAGGTGCCCATTGCACAAAGTTTGGTTGCAAAACCAAGCCAACAGTTTAAAGGTGGTAGGGGCTCCTCACTTTCCATTCATCCATCATCCTATCCTCACGCTGCCAAAATCTCTCATGAGACTTTTTGCCATTTTCAGCCTCTTGGAGAAGAGACCATTGGAGCTTGGAGCTACTCACCCTTGGAGTTGCTCAACACAAATCCTCACCATTTGAGGTATCTTAATACAAAACATCCATTCTTTTATTTCTTATTATTTCCATGAATCATTTTTAAATTTATTTGTTATATGCACATGTTAGTTTAGATTTAGATTTAATTCATAATCGTTTTTGCTTTCTATATTGAAACTGCTATCACATTGTTGATAGGTGCCCATTGCACAAAGCTTGGTTGCAAAACCAAGCCAACAGTTTTTGGCGACTCCACTGGGGAATAGTAGTAGTTTTCATTGTGCAGGGCATGTTTTCAGTACGTCTAAAGCAGACATAGCAGCAGGGCATTGTGCTAGTTCTTCCACGACGTTATAATTGGATGTTGCGCGAGCATTAGGATTGTTGTTAATCCTTCGCAAAGGGATGCAAGCGATTTTAGGTCCTCCATCCAACGGCATATTTGGTATGCGTAGTGGTTGATCTGGTGGAAGGGAGGTGGATGCATCAGTGGGAGGAGTTTCTGGGGGTGGGTCGTACTGATTCCTGCGAGTTTGGAGGTTAATGTCATTGGATGACATCATTAATAAATGGTGTGTGCCTGGATCCGTATGCTGATAATCAGTTGTGGCATAGGTGATTTGCTGCTGGGGTGCAGCAGATCCTTGTGGGGGATCCATAGGGCGAGTATTTACTAGTCCCTGGTTTGGCAATGGGTTTTGCAAAATCATGGCTTGCGGTTGATTAAGTGGAGTTGGCTGTCCAGCGTGGCCCTGGCGTTGGGCATCGTTAACCCAAAGTTTACGTGCTTTCTCTAAATGGGGGCAGTTGTAAGTGTAGTGTCCATAGACTCCACATATAGAACATGGATGGTTTGTTCTCAGGTTATTGTTTTTTGGTGGCTTGGGATGACGATCAGGATTCTGGTTGGGAGGAGCAGCATTGTTATTATTTGGAGGATTGGGAGGTGGTGGACCTTGATTATGTTGTTGGTTGTTGCCGCGGTTACGTCCTCTTCCACGGTTTTGTTGTCCACCCTGGTTGCATTGGTTGTTTTGGTGTTTTGTTCTCTACTATATCATGTGTTTTAGATGTTTTTGTTATGATTATAATTAGATATTTATATGATGGTTCACTTGCGTGATTGTGCAGATGTTGGTCCTGTACCACTGGCCGACCATGTGGTTCATAGGGGACGGGCGATGGTGGTCGTTCCACCTCCTATAGCGGTACCGCCTCCTCATGCTTGAGGAGTTGGGCCTTGCGGTCGAGGAGCTGGGCCTCGAGATGATGCCGTGGAGGGTGTCCGAGAGACACTAGACATGATCCTGGCAGGATTTCCAGAGGATGGGTGGAGGGATTTGGATCGGGACATCGTCGAGCGTTGTTTCGATGCTCCTCATGAGTGGCACTCAATCCTGCTCAGAGCAACATTGTTGGCGGTTGAGTGGAGGGATGGGGCCTTTGAACCAATCAACCTTAGTTGGTAGGAAATCTTTTGATTCGACTGATAGTTGGTTTTCTGCGGTGGATGTAGACGCCTCAGGAAGGAGGTATGAGCGATGATGCATATCGTCCCAAGGGTAGTCCGGTGCAGTGAGTGTTTCTAGAATTTGCTCATCAGTACGAAAGTAATCAAACCATAAATCAACGGGTTCTGGTTTGTATGTGGTTGAAATCATATAGATGGTATTGATTTCTTTCGAAGAAGATGATTTTGGAGGGTAGATCTCCTCGATTAGGGGAGGAGATATCTCTAAGTCGGCATTGTTGATTTCGTATAAGGCTGCTCTATAATCTGGGAGATCAGGACAGTGGTGTGAATAATGGCCATAAATGCCGCATATCGCACAAGGGTGGTTAGTGCGGAGCATTTTATCGCAAGGTTGAGGAGGTGGCTCAAGTCTTACCATTGGAATTCTGGTGTCGTCATCCAACATATTCATGTGTTCTTGGAGTGCAGGTAACTGTGGACATTGATGAGTGGCATGGCCTACGTCATCACACAACGAGCACTTAGGGGGAATGCGAATAGTTGGGGGGTTTTTAGCTACCTTGGGGGTTGCTGGGGGGGTGCGAGTTATGGGTCCAGTGTTATAAGTTGGTGGGCCTCTGCCCCCTGTGTTTCATAACAGAGGTGGGGAATTTCTGGGCGTTGATGCCGTAGTCACTATTGGGGGTGGTCTGTTTTGTAGATGAGCGACAGGAGGGGGTGGGTGGTTGGCAGTAGGGATAGGTTGTACCGGTTGTAAAATAACAATCAGAGTCGGCGGGGGGCTCAGAGCAGGTAAGTACCATACAGGTATCCCTAATGTTAAACCAGGAAGGTTGAGTGTAGCCATTACTGGTGAACTGACAACTCCGAAAAATGGGAACAAGAACGGGATAGTATGAATTGGCGTTGTGCCAATATGAGTAGGCACTGCGGGTGTTTGTGGTAGTGACAAAGGATGTTGTGTGGTGTGTGACAGGGTGCACAAATCTGATGTTTTTGTTATTGGTAAAGGTGGTGGGATCGATGGAAATGTGGAAGTCATAGGTGACTTGGTGTAGATTCTAGGACCAATTGACGACACAAATGATGTTGGTGCGGTTTGAATGGTTTGTTCAATCATTGGTAGCACATTTTGAGGGGCTGCGGGGGTGTTAGGATCATAATATGTGAGTTGATAAATCTTCATAACGCGTCCTTCATGTGGGAACATCATGAGGCGAAAAACAGATGAAGCCACTGCTTTCATTTTGTACATATAGCTACGTCCAAGAAGGAGGTTGTAGTCGAGTTGGGCATTGATCACTTTGATGTCGATAAGAACTAATTTTCCGCCTATTTCTACGGGTACGTTCGCTGAGAGGCCTTGTGGTTGAGCTGAGCGCCCATGGTAAGCTCGTAATGCCGTTGTTGATGGTTGTAAAGCGGGGGAGCCAAGGTTCTGCCACACAAGGGTGGACATGACGCAGGTTGAAGCTCCTTCATCGATGACAACACAGGAGATACCTCCTATAAAAACTATAAAAAGGTGGTAGGGGCTCCTCACTTTCCATCCATCCATCATCCTATCCTCACGCTGTCAAAATCTCTCATGATACTTTTTGCCATTTTCAACATCTTGGAGAAGAGACCATTGGAGCTTGGAGCTGCTCACCCTTGGAGTTGCTCAACACAAATCCTCACCATTTGAGGTATCTTAATACAAAACATCCATTCTTTTATTTCTTATTATTTCCATGAATCGTTTTTAAATTTATTTGTTATATGCACATGTTAGTTTAGATTTAGATTTAATTCATAATCGTTTTTGCTTTTTATATTCAAACTGCTATCACATTGTTGATAGGTGCCCATTGCACAAAGCTTGGTTGCAAAACCAAGCCAACAGTTTTTGGCGACTCCACTGGGGAGGATTCGGGTGCGAGATGATCCAGCGGGGCCGGCGGAGAGGAGAGTTCGGGCTCGGCATGATCACTTCGATGTCGATAAGAACTAATTTTCCGCCTAGTTCTATAGGTAGTTTTTGGTGGTGGGGAATACCATTATGGTTTTGAGGAAACCAATGGTATTGACCAACATGGTTTAGGTACATTTTCCCTCCTTTTTCCTTTTTTGAATATTTTGAATATTTTTATTCACTTTTTAATATTTTTGGTATTTTTGGGAATTCTGGACCCTTTTTAAGGGTTTTTTATGCTTTTTTAGGAAAAATATTCATTTTGAGAGGAAAAAGGGGTGTATTATGGCCTTTTGGTGACCTTTTGATGGCTTTAGAGGCTCAAATGGTGGAAAAGTGGACAAATGGGTCATATGAATAAGGAAATGAGCTAGTGACCACTTTTTGGGTGTTAACACTCATGAATCTTGCCATTGTCACGAGCCATCGACCCTCATAGAGAAATCGTTCCTGTATTTCCTGTATGTACCAAACCAGTCCAGGAAAAGGGAAATCGGAAGTTAATCGTGCTTCCGGTGTGTTAGAAAGGCCGGAGAATTGATAACCATAACCACCCTGTGTGTAAACCCTTGTTGCAGGGAAAGAGTGGTATTTGATAGAAGATGTTCAGAGTGGTTTTGGCAGGGAATTTGTGAGAAAACCCTAGGCCTGGTAATGAATTCAGTTGTTGAATTGTGGGAAAAGGGTTTGGTTGCTTGATAAACCCAGTGAAGGCTATAGTCTCAACAAACTAGTGATTGGACCTTTCTATGCCCATCCTGGAATAACACTGGAAGGGAAAGACCGTGAGAGACTGTGCAGCAGTGATAGGATCTTCCTTGTGTTGGATGTGGTAGGTATTGTGGGTGCGAGATCGACTGAGAGCGACTAGACCTTTCTATGCCCATCCTGGAATAGCACTGGAATGGAAGATGCCTTGAGAGACTGTGTAATAGTGCAGTAGGTCTTCCTTGTGTTGGATGTGGTAGGTATTGTGGGTTCCAGGTCAACTAATTGTTGAAACGCCTGCAATTCTGTGGTTGAACTCACTGGCTTAGCAACACCTTCCCTGTTATCCCTGAATTGGTTGATACCCACTGTAGGTTGGCTTAGCATGGGAAGGTTCCCTGGAATGCTTGATAAACCCAACTACAGACTGGTTTAGCATGAGAATGGAGCCTTGACTGTGAGAGAACATGAAGCCCTCCTTAGTGGATAAACTGCCCAACTCGGGGGTGATCTATCAGCTAAAATAGTATAGGGTGGATAGAGATCTATGGTTGGGTGGAATGTTGCTCTCACTTAGCCAGTTGCTTCGGAATTGAGAGCTAAGTATTCTGTTATATGGTGATGTTGTTCATTGTGATGGAATGGTTGTTCATGTCTCTTTTGGAATTGTGATTACTTGTTAAATGAATTGATTGATGTGCGGTCATGTATATGCCTGAGTAGGAGGTTGAGTTCACTGTTGTGTGTATATCTTATATTGCATGAGTTTATTGCCTTGTAGTTCTTGCATATGATAGATGTGTTGGTTAAATCTGCTTGATGCATTTTTGTCACGAACCCAAATTTGTAAAAATTAAAATTTTTTCTAAGTGGTCTTATTTCCCTTTCAAATAGGTCTAATCGCCATTAAAAATGCTTTTCGGAATTATAAATATATAATCAATATCTAATTTTTCTATTTAATAAATTCGACATGTAATGCTTTATAAACATTATCATTTAAAATCTATACAAGGGTGTCAGTACATACTTACAACAGGTGGAAAATACCATTTTTATCTTAAGTGATTCTTATGCACTTCATTGGTCCTCGTATGAAACCTTTGTATGTAAAAAGGCAAGGTAATTGTATATTATGTTTGCATAATATAATTTCAACCATAGAGACCTTTCAAGAAATTGATAACATACTAACACATATTTAAATACTACCATTCTAAATGAGGATTTACAAACTTGAACCAAAATAATACTTACATCTTTATGGTCCTCATTTTGAACACATGAAATATCCTTTAAACAACATTTAATACGAAATTCCTTTTAACAACATTTAACATGGAATACCCCTTTCCAAGATGCATTCAACAAATGTGTTATAAACATCAACTATCAAAATAACTCATATGAGAGGGAAACCATACAATTGTCATGAAGACATATATACATATAATAAAAGCCATAGACAAATGAACGAGACCAAAAGTAACGTGGTTCACCCGTACACGGGCTAGTCCACAAGGTGTGTGCATTATTTATTATTAAGCAAACAGTAATAGGATTACAATCCAGCAATATTGTTGCGATAAATCTCCTTCTAAACAAATCTCTAAGCCTTTCATCACAAGGCTGCACTAATATTTACAATTTCCTTGAGTGTTTTCCACAGTAAAAACTCTCTTAAAAGTTTGTATAACATCATAAACTTTTAAGTAACTTAAATAATAACAATGTCTTTCTAGGCCCAAACTCTACCAATATATTAAACCTTTTAATATTTCCTCTTATCTTTAAGAGTTATAACATATCCATATTAAGTTAACATAATTTAGCAAGTCTAAATTTTTCCTTTAGTCTTTGACATCTATATGTTCTCTTGTACCAATATGTTATTTTAATTAAAAAATTATAACATATATATTATGTTATCATAATTTACAAATCTATTCTACATCTTTTACTCTGACATGTATATAATCTCTTTTCCATAATTATAATATGTTAACCTATGTATACTTTCACATAAATAAATTCTAAACTTCACTTTTAGAGCCTCATAATATTAAAAATGAATATAATATTACTATTCCATAAAACAATAGAAAACAGAGTTCCAATCAAGACAAAAAGTACAGAACATAGTAACAAACTTGAATTATTTTCATAAGACTTTTTCAAACACAATAAGATATAATTGATAAAGTATTCATACTTTATTATTATGCTTATTATTATACTTTATCAATTATAATTTATTATTATTAAAACTTCTAAGACATAAACATTACAAGGTTAGTGGAGCACACCTTCTTTTTTTTATTATGTCTTCTAATTTAATAACATATTATGTATTTAAATTTGAATAATATGTTTTAGACACTCTAGTCTTTATCCTATGATTTATGTTATCAAGCTAAGTATGAAGAACTATATACAGACGTAATATATAATTGATCTCCCATCTAATCTATTAGAGGATATGCATTTCGATTTCATAAATAAGCAAGGACGGTGTTTTTGACCAACATCGAGAAAGTATACTTATATATATATATATATAGAGAAGTCAAAACCCAATGTCTAAACTACATACTAAGATAATTTGAAGGTAAAAAGGTATGCAAGGTTCGTATTGTGCAGGAGTCAATGCGATTATAATTCTATCATTCTGAATGTAATTTTCCACGTTATTATCTACTTACTTAAATAATAATTATACCTCAACCGCTTCTTTCTCCAAACACACGTAGCCAACATGGGTAACATCATAATATAATAGAATGTATAAATACATGTAATTCGATCCTAGAAATCTCAACGGTAACGAAAGAAACTAAGAAAAGGCAGGCAGCATACAACAAAAGCTTGATGGTATATCGCAAGGGTCGAGATCAGGGTAGGAATTTGGAAAAAAATTTACCCGTCAAAATTGATGGTCTTTACACAATATACAAATGTTTTTACAATTTCTTTGTTTTTTATGACGGGAAATATGAAATTTAGACCGTATTTGACAGACAAAATGGCCCATGACGGGCATTTTGCCCGTCAAAATCCAACCCTGGTCAAGATCCACAACCGCGAGATTGATGTGGAAACAAAAAGCCGATATCGAGTTTTTTTAAGGATAGTTTCCCAAATCTTTCAAAATGTGTTCTAAATTTAAATGAATCGAAAAGAGAATCTCAACAATAAAATTATTTATATATTCCATACATATACCATCATGATTCCATACATACATATTCATAATATGTTTTTATAAAAAGGTGCTCTTTATACATAATATTTATATATTCATAACTCTCTTCTATGAAAGGTGTATGTATATACATATATAGCTAAAATAACCTCCATTATCTTTTATATATACATATATGTATATCTATGTATATAGACTTAAGTACAAGCATAATAATTTTACATCCTCTTCTCACAGGAGTGTAGGTGTAGGATTAAATAATTTTATAGGCATACTTCTCACATACTTGTATATGTATTTTCACTTTTTACGTTTCCTATTTCATCCAAAAGATTGTACTCTTTTGAAATAATACTAGCTCTTCACCCTCAATGTTTTTTTTTATGATTTTTAAACATGAATCTCACGACTTCATAACCCTCTTATATTTTCTTATGAGTAGATTTTGTTACTTGTCGTTTAGTTGCATGATTATTACTAAGACTTAAAAACATAACACTAACTCACGGTCCACTGGTGGGGCCTTGGACTTAAGCTCCTCACCAGGGCCAATTACAGAATTCATATTTACTTTTACAAATATAATAACCATAGGTGTCGAAATTGAGGGATGTTACAATTTTATATGTTATAATGAATGATAGTGTTTCATTGTTTGTGATGAATGTTTATGCATAACTAACCTGTGAAGGAGATGTATATTTACAGCTGATCCTTGGGAAGGAAGAGAAGCCTAGAAGTGTTTATGGAAACCTCTATGGATCAGAGGGAGAGGAAGATCTTAGCAGGTTGAAGGTTTGAAGTGTCTAAGTGGAGATATAGGCAGAACTTCAGAGAAGGAAATGAGGAAGTTAGACATCTCACATGATCAAGGGGATTCTACCATTGGATGGAGCTCTCTAAGAGCTCTCCAACAGTACCAACCTTGCCCCATTTGGATGCTGGAGGAAGGTGTTATGCCCCTTACAAGATTTGAGGATGATTGCCTTGCAGAGACAACATTTCCGCAATTCAAAATCCGAAATTGCGGGTTTTGGGTTTCGGGTTGTGGGTTACGGGATCTCCCAGTTCGAAAGTTATGCATTGGGGATTTCCGCATTTCTGAATCCAAAATTGCGGGTTTCGGGTTGCGGGATCTCCAAGTTTGAAAATTAGGCATTGAGGATTTCCGCAATTCCAAATCCTAAATTGCGGGTTGCGGAAGTAGTTGTTTTTGGGATTTCGGGTTTCGGGATCGCCGGGCACATAATTTCATATTTGGGATTTCCGCAATTTCGGGTTGCGGATTCAAGTTTTCCAGATTGTGTGTATGGGCACTCAGTCAATGGTTTTTGGAGAAAAAAATGGATCATGGTCTCCAGTCGGCCAGGTAGGTCGGTGGGGACATGACAGAGTGGTATCAGAGCTTCAGTTGCAACACTGGGAGCTGTTTGGACCGGACCATGTATGAATTTTGGTCGAGAAATGCGCCATGGCATGATTTTAATGAACTTATTTGATTAATTAATTGTTTGAATGAATAATTCCTGGTTTGAATGGGTAAGATATACCTTATTTGTATGCTTGTGATGTCTAATAAAATGTATCTGATATACATAGAGTTAGCAGCAGCTGTAAGACAAACTGCATCACAGTGCAGTGCGCAGAACAGTGTAAGAATGGTTAATCTGAATGATGCGCAGGACCCATTTGGACCAGAAGATGATGTCTTGGGTGAGTATGTGCAAGAAGTACATACAGAGGCTGAGTCTGATGGAAGAAGAGAGCAAGTGACGTCCCTAAACTTGGTTGAGACTATGGTTAGCTTCAATGAGCGAATGATGAAAGCACAGGAAGAGCAACATCAGCTCAATGCAGCCATTCTACAGAGTCTGACTGACTTGATGCAAATGATTAACGGTGGTTCTAACCCAAGCCACGAAGGCCGAGAAGAAGGAAATGCAAAAATTCAGTCTAGGGGCCGTTCCATGAGAAGAACTCAAATCCCTAGAAGAGGTTCTGTAGGCAGAAGGCACAGGACACCTTCTCCTAAGTTTTCTTCTAGTAGTTCAACCGACTCTGAGGATTCTCAAGGGAGCTCTAGATGCACTGCCTGTAAGAATAAGGGCAGAAAGAAGCATAGAGGTATTCCACAGGGTGAATTTAGGAAGGCAAGGCCTCCCACTTTTGATGGTGAAAGTAAAGAAGGTCAAGAAGCAGAGGCATGGCTTCTTGGGATAAAGAAGTACATCAGGATGCATGAATACTCAAAGAATGAAAAGGCTAAGGTTGCTATCTACAACCTTAATGGAAGAGCTTCTATTTGGTGGGATCACCTCATGCAAGTGAAAGGAATCAGTGAGAGAAGAGTCAGCTGGGGTAGATTCCAAATATACTTTAAGGAGAAGTACCTATCAGCTAGGTACTATGATAGCAAAAGGAAAGATTTCAATGAAATCAGACTAGGACAGAACACTATGGATGAGCATGTTCATAAGTTTCTGGAGTTGCTGAGGTATCTGGACTACATCAAAGATGAAAGAGTGAAGATTCAATGCTTCCTTGGTAGTCTACCAGAGAGCTATAGAGATAGGATAGAGTTTGTGAATCCACCAAGCTTGGATGAAGCTATCAGGATGGCAGAACACTGCTATGAGCAGAATAAAGGTAAAGCAGAGGCACAAACAGCATGGAAAGGTAAACCCAAGGGAAGGTTTGATCAAAAGAAAGGTGAGTCTAAACCACCATTCACGAATCAACCTAGGAGATTTCCACAAGGCCAGCAAGCAAGGAGAGAATTCAAGCCATCTGTAACAGCCGATAGAGCGTTTAAAGGGCCACTTCAGTGTTGGGGTTTTGGGGAGAAACACATGCTCAGAGATTGCCCAACTGCACAGAAGAACCCCAGAAGCTTGCACAATGTTAGAGAAGCAACTACAGTAGGGGATATGGCAAGAGAAACACCTAGAATTTATGCAGCACTTGATGACCACCAAGCAGACCATCAGTCAGCAGTGGTGGAGGTTGCAGGTAAGATTGCTAAGCAGCCTATTTGTGTTTTGATTGATCCAGGGTCTACTCATAGTTATGTATCCCCTAAGATAGTTGGAAGTTGTTCTCTTGGAAAAGTAAAGCATGACAAGGCTTGGATAGTTCAATTGGCCATCGGTACCAAGAGGAAGGTAAGTGAAGTAGTGAAGGAGTGTCCTATAGAATTGAATGGACTCCTCACGCATGCAGAATTTAATGTCTTGCCATTGGGATCATATGATCCCCTAATTGGCATGGACTGGTTGGAAAGACATAGAACCAAGGTGGATTGCTATGAGAAAGCATTGGAGTGCCTTGATGATGAAGGCCAACCAAGGTTGGTTAAAGGGATTCTAAAGCATGTTTCAGTAAGGCAGATTTCAGCTCTGCAGTTAAGGAAGTTTTATAAAAAGGGTTGCCAGTTATATGTTGTACCCATATCAGGTTCAGCAGAAGATAAGGGACCTACAGTAGAAGACTTCCAGATATTGCAGGAATTTCAGGATGTGTTTCTAGATGAGGTTCCAGGATTTCCGCCCAGGAGAGATATCGACTTTTCCATTAATCTTGTTCCAGGAGCAGCACCCATCTCCAAAGCTCCTTATAGAATGAGCACAACAGAGTTGGTGGAGTTGAAGATGCAGCTGCAGGAACTAATGGATAAGGATTATATCAAACCGAGTGTATCCCCATGGGGTTTACCTGTGCTATTTGTTAAGAAGAAGGATGGAACACTGAGTCTATGTATTGATTACAGGCAGCTCAATAAGGTGACAGTTAAGAACAAGTATCCTTTGCCAAGGATTGATGACTTGTTTGATCAAATGAAGGAAGCTAGAGTGTTTTCCAAGATTGACTTGGGGTGTCGGTACCATCAAGTAAGGATTAAGGAAGAAGACATTCATAAGACAGCCTTCAGGACTAGGTATGGTCATTATGAATTTATAGTAGTGCCATTTGGTCTTACCAATGCACTTGCTACGTTCATGTGTCTCATGAACAGTGTCTTCAACAAGTACTTGGACAGGTTTGTAATTGTATTCTTGGATGACATTCTTGTGTACTCAAAGAATGAAGAAGAGCAAGATGAGCATTTGCAGATGGTATTTCAAGTCCTTAGGGAGCAACAACTGTATGCTAAGGTGAGTAAATGTAACTTCTATGAAGAGAAGGTGCAGTATTTGGGTCACATTATATCATCAGAGGGCATTGCAGTAGATCCAAAGAAGATTGAGGCCATCATGGATTGGTCCACTCCCAGGAATGCATCAGATGTTAGATCTTTTACGGGCCTTGCCGGTTATTACAGAAGGTTCATTGAGGGCTTCTCCAAGATATCCCATCCAATTACTTCATTAGAGAATAAGAACATCAAGTTTGTATGGTTTGAAAAGTGTGAGAGAAGCTTTCAACAGTTAAAGGAGATACTTACTAGTGCACCTGTATTGAAGATTGCAGATCCAAGCAAAGAGTTTGTGGTATGCACTGATGCTTGCATTGAGGGGATCGGTGGAGTGCTAATGCAAGAAGGTTCTATAATTTGCTATGAGTTAAGGAAGTTGAAGTAGCAAGAAAGGAACTATGACACCCATGACTTAGAACTAGCAGCCATTATTCACACTCTCAAGAGATGGAGGGATTATCTTTTGGGAAGTATATTTGAGCTCATAACTGACTATACGAGTCTAAAGTACTTGTTTGACCAGCCAGATTTGAATGCAAGGAAAACTAGGTCGATGGAGTTTATTTGTGAGTTTGATTTGGAGATTAAACATGTCAAAGGAAAATAAAATAAGGTTGTTGATGCACTCAGTAGGAGATTCCATATTGCAGCTCTAAGTAGATGTGAATCAGATTTGAAAGCAAGAATTTTAGAGGCTCAAGATAGTGATGAAGTCTATATCCAGATCAAAGAGAAATTGCAGCAAAATATTATAGAGGATAAGTATGCAAGGTATCAGCTGGGTGAGGATGATGTTCTCATTTATCGGGACACCAGATTGTACATTCCAAACAGTGCAGATTTGAAGAAGTTGGTAATGGATGAGATACTTCAGAAGCCATACTCAGGGCACCTGGGATATCAGAAGAATATAACAGCAGCAAGGAAGCAGTACTTTTGGCATGGTATGAAGAAGGACATAGCTGAGTACATTGCTAGATGTCAGAAGTGTCAACAAGTCAAGGCAGAGCACCAACACCCAGTAGGGTTGTTGCAGCCCTTACCCATTCTAGAGTGGAAGTGGGAAGTGATTTCTATGGATTCAATAACAGGACTACCTATGACAGTGAAGAAGCATGATTCAATCATGGTTGTGGTGGACAAGCTCTCAAAGGTAGCTCATTTCATTCCAGTCATGTCCACCCACAAGGCTAATGATATTGCAGATATCTTCATGAGGGAGATATTCAGGTTGCATGGATTACCCAAGGCAATAGTTTTTTATCGTGACACAAAGTTCACATCCAATTTTTGGAAAGGTCTGTTCCAAGAGTTGGGAACTCAGTTGAATTTTAGCACAACCTATCATCCTCAGAAAGATGGTCATACTAAGAGAGTGAATCAGATCCTTGAAGATATGTTAAGGACGTATGTGATGGACAAGCCATCTAAGTGGGAAGACTATTTACACTTAGTGGAATTTTCTTACAACAATGGGCATCAAGCATCATTGAAGATGAGTCCTTTTGGAGTGTTGTACGACGAAGGATGCAGAACTCCAATAAACTGGGACAACCTAGTGAACAGAGTAGTGCTTGGACCAGAGATGATTGAGGATGTGCTAGGTATTGTGGGTGCCAGGTCAACTAATTGTTGAAACGCCTGCGATTCTGTGGTTGAACTCACTGGCTTAACAACACCTTCCCTGTTATCCTTGAATTGCTTGATAACCACTGTAGGTTGGATTAGCATGGGAAGGTGCCCTGAAATGCTTGATAAACCCAACTGCAGACTGGTTTAGCATGAGAATGGAGCCTTGACTGTGAGAGAACCTGTTAGCCCTCCTTAGTGGATACACTGCCCAGCTCGGGGTGATCTATCAGCTGAAATAGTACAGGGTGGACATAGATCTAATGTTGGGTGGAACGTTACTCTCACTTAGCTAGTTGCATCGGAATTGAAAGATAAGTATTCTGTTATATGGTGATGTTCTTCATTGTGATGGAATGGTTGTTCATGTTTCTTTTGGAATTATGATTACTTGTTAAATGAATTGATTGATGTGCTGTCATGTATAGGCCTGAGTAGGAGGCTGAGTTCACTATTGTGTGTATATCTTATATTGCATGAGTTTAATACCTTATAGTTCTTGCATATGATAGATGTGTTGGTTAAATCTGATTGATGCAGTTTACATGTTATAATGAATGATAGTGTTGTTGATGTATATGTAACTTCGGATTGTATTTCACATATATGTATATTGTATTCCTATAGAGATGGTATTATTCCTCTATAAGGAAGTGTCGTCATTTATATTGTAAGTGTCGTAACTTATACTTGATGGGTTATTAGACCACCTTATTTGGGGTCGGCCCTATATAAGTCATGTGGGTCAAAGGGTTATTACACCACCCTATTGGGGGTTGGCCATGTGGGTCAAAGGGTTATTAGACCACCCTATTGGGGGTCGGCCCACTCAGCATTATGTTATGTGGTAAAGTTCGAGCCTACATGAGTTAGGTAAAAAGGCAAGTCAAGTCAAGTATAAATAGAGTGCGGGAGGCACTCTATTTACAGACTCACTTCTCACACATGCTCTCAAGGAGGAGAGGCGTACTTATGGAGGAGGAGGATTGCTGCTAGGTTATGGCTATCTCTATTGGTTGGTTGTATCATTGCTCTATCTATCTCTGAGGAAGTTATTGGGGTTTTTCACCTTTATGGTTTTCCCCAAGTAAATCTTTATGTCTCTTGTGTGCTTGCATTATTGTCTCCATGATTGATATGCTGTAGATATGCTGTACATGTTGTTCTCTCAGTTAAGATCCTAGATCAGATTGAAGTAAATTCAGAAAATTTAACATGGTATCAGAGCTAGCCTGAAAGAAGGCATGATATGGCATGTATGACACTTGTTGCACTTACGATGCTAGGGCTTGATATAGCAAAAACCAGTCATCGTAGAACTTTCGCTATAAATCCGTTTTGGCGAAGTTTTCGGATCTGAAATTGTTACAGGACAAATATTAAATCTCCAGGTACCTTGTGTCCAAAGGAAAACCTCTAATTCGTTGTACTTTGTGATTTATGATCTGTACAATATAGGGTTTCTGCCTCTTCCAGATCTGAGTCAAAATCAGGTGACCTTGGGAAAAAGGTCATAACTTGGGCTAGGAAGCTCCAAATGAAATTTAGTGAAAAGTGACAGGTAGTACACAGGACGTGCTATCTCAGAAAACTTTTTCAGAGGTCGAAGGTCAAACAGTGACACGTGGCACGCCGTACAAGTTCGCTCTCCTGTATTATCCCATAAACAGGTCACGTTGCGACACTTGGCATATCTCTCTCTCAGAGAATCCAATTGAGATCAGACCTGTCAGGATGTAAAGATAACAGGCCGATCTATCTCAGAAAACTTTTTCAGAGGCCGAAGGTCAAACAGTGACACGTGGCACGCCGTACAAGTTCGCTCTCCTGTATTTTCCCAAAACAGGTCACGTTGCGACATTTGGCATAACTCTCTCTCAGAACATCCAATTGAGGTCAGACCTGTCAGGATGGAAAGCTAACAGGTCAGACTATCTCAGGAAACTTTTTCAGACCCTGTGGATCAAAAATTTTGGAGTTACACCAGAAACAATCAGGTCCAGTTCTTGCAAATCAAGTGGATTGGGTTAATCCTAGAATAAGATGGATTGGTCACCTGCATAAGTGAAGAAGTTCCTGTTTCAGAGGGAGATGAGGCTAAGGCCTTATATAAGAAGATTACAAGCGATCTCGACAGGTATGACTCATCGAGGTATGTTTCGATATTTGTCCATGATTAAGTTTATGGTATGTTTGTCTTCATGTTATTACGGTTAATACAATTTTGATTTTTGATTTGTCGTATCACCTTAACAAAATTATGAATGCATAATAGAAGATATTCATTGGTTAGGGTGTTGAAACTTATGATTGTACTAATGCATTATGATTTTGTATGAGGTTTATGTTGTCTACTAACATGAAAGGTACACCAAGAAAGACAAATCATGTTCTGGTCCAAGAACATATGGTCATGATAACATGAGGACAAAGATTCATCCATTGTCATGGATCTCATAGAAGATCCATTTACGAGGTATGTATAACTTGGTTTTGTAATGGATAACATATGAGACATGCAGGTTACTAGCACAAGTCACTGAAGAGAACCAAAAGACATTATGCGGGTATGTTAGACATAAACTAGCTAGCATGCTAATCCAGGTATGTTTTTCCTATATCAAGCTAGAATCCTACCTTGGGTTAGGATTTTATACTATTGTTGATAATGATTATTCATGAAGTCATAGGTTTGAATAATCATGGTTGTATGCATATTATGTTTCTTACCATAATTGATGATATGACTAACCAGAAGAATCATGATGGTATAGGTTTGAATAATCACAGGTTTTATGCATTTTATATCTCTTATCTTGATTGACGATTCAACTAACCTGAAGAGTCATAGGCTTGAGTAATTACAGGTTTAGACATGTTATGTTTCTTATGATTTGACTAACCATAAGAATCCTTGAATGCTAATGCTTATTATTTCTGTTTGAAATGATCATGACTATACATGCTTGAGATGATTGTGTTTTAATAGTATATTAATGAATGTATGATTTTATATGAGATCACAAGGATAACACAATCATGATACTAATAAGCATGCATAGGGACCAAGGATGAATATGAGATTCAAGAACAGGTAATCCAGGAATCAAAGATCAAGAGGGAGTACACTCCAGTGGTTTATGCAAGGATGCAGATATTCAGAGGGAGTTGACCATCTCTCTACATCCCACAACAGAAAGATGTAGAAGAAGCTACTTCAGATTAGGACTCCAGTAGCTCCTGCAAGGAAGCGAAGACTCAGAGGGAGTCCACCCAACAAACAAACAAAGATAAGTATTTGAATTGTCATTTCTTAAATAATACTGTTCAATAATGTATATACTGATGTTCCTAGAATTAGGTTGTGTATTATGCATATTAGAATAATTGCATTAATGAATAGTATACTCCTAATATGCATGGGTAAGTGGCCTATGGCACTGTACAACATTCCATTGCTACTTATCTAGTATGAAACCTCTTTGCTGACATGTTGGGAGTTGTGCACACTCTTAACAATGTTCTGGTAGAGATTGGAAGGCATCTAGAAAGTTACGGAATATGGATAAATGTTGTATTGAAGCATTGGCTAAGATAATTGCATGACTGTATGGCATATTTCTTTATGTGTAAGAATTTGTTCTGAAAACTATGAGATGTTTTCTAATCATGCAATTTAACTTGTTGTGTAGGAAAGATCGTATGCCATCTCCTACAAAAGAAGAATTACAACATTTGTTCTAGCAACAAAGATATCTATTGAAGATATTGAAGATATTGAAGTTCCCAGGATCTGGGATGAAGAAATGGAATGCCATGATCCGTCGATCATGAAGAATGATGTTTGGGATGTAATCCCAAGACATGAAGGGAAGTTTTCTATGACTTCCAAATGGAACTATCAGATCAAGCATGTTGCAGATGGCAGCATTGAGAAATATAAAAGTGATGAAATAGAAGATACACCAGATGGATTCAAGACAGCTTTCTTGAATAGTGTAGTTGAAGAAGAAGTGTATGTGGAGCAGTCACTTGGTTCTGAGACACATGATAGGAAATCATATATGTGCAGAACTTGGTATGGTGAAGATAGATTGATTGCCGACACGCAGCGGAAGCTTACTATCGAGTTCGAGATGAAGAACTTGGGGATGATGCACTATTTGGTTTTGGCATGGAGGTGTGGCAGAGTGCAGAAGGAATATTCCTTGGACAAGGGAAGTATGCAGTAGAGATCCTGAAGAGGTTCAGGATGATGGATTGCAAGGCCATGACCACACCTATGGCATCGAATCTGAAGCTTCTTTGTGATGCTTCATCTGAGCCAGTTGATGTTTCTATGTATCGTCAGATTATTGGGTCCTTGATGTACCTGACGAACACGAGACCAGATATTTGCTTTGTTGTGAACACATTGAGCCAGTTCCTGACGGATCCGAGGAGTGTTCACCTGGTTGCTGTAAAGCATGTTCTGAGGTACCTGAAGGGTACAGTGGATTATGGGCTCAGATATGAGGCGAATCAAAAGTTTAACCTGCAGGGTTATGTTGATTCAGATTGGGCTGGCAGTGCTGCAGATAGGAAGAGCACATCTGGGTGTTGCTTCAGTATGGGATCAGGTATGATCTCTTGGTTTAGCAGGAAGCAATCCTGCGTAGCACTGAGTACAGCTGAGGCAGAGTATGTTGCAGTCTGTTCAGCTAGTTGTGAGGCAGTATGGCTACGGAAGCTACTGTCTGAGTTATTTGATCTCCCGTTGGAAGCTACTGGTATCTTCTGTGATAACCAGAGTTGTGTGAAGCTGTCCGAGAACCCAGTGTTTCATGACAGGTCGAAACACATAGAGATCAAATATCACTATATCAGGGATATGGTGCAGAGAGGAGCTGTGAAGCTCCTATATGTTGCGACGGACGAGCAGATTGCAGATGTGCTGACGAAGCCACTAGCCAGGGTGAAGTTCGAGTACTTCAGAGAGAGGCTTGGCGTTCTTCAGATCAAGGACACTTCGAGGAAGAAGTGATGGACACATTTGTTGAATCCATTCCAAGCATGTTGGAAGGAGGATCCTTCACATGGCTGTGGATGTAAGCGCTGGATGATGAGCATCAGGATGATGTTCGTGTTTCTGCTGGATATGATCAGTTGGATCATTTTATGTATGTATGTACGCATCATATGGATGCTGGATATGATCAGTTGGATCATTTTATGTATGTATGTATGCATCATGTTGGATGCTTGGACCATGTATCTGTATATGTATCAGGTGGATACATTGTATGATCAGGTGGATCATGTATGGTGATATGTATCATGTATTTGTATTTGTATCAGGTGGATACATTGATGATCAGGAGGATCATGTATGATGATATGTATCAGGTAGATACTTGGTATGCATCAGGTAGATGCATTGATGATCAGGAGGATCATGTATGATGATATGTATCATGTATTTGTATCAGGTGGATACATTGATGATTAGGAGGATCATGTATGATACTTGGTATGCATCAGGAAGATGCATTGATGATCAGGTGGATCATGCAGCAGGATGTTGCAGTGATGATCAGGATGATCATAGATGACGAGCTTCAGGATGTTGCTCCAGATGACATGCAGCAGGATGTTGCAGTGATGATCAGGATGATCATAGATGACGAGCTTCAGGATGTTTCTCCAGATGTCATGCAACAGGATGTTGCAGTGATGATCAGGATGATCATAGATGACGAGCTTCAGGATGTTGCTCCAGATGACATGCAGCAGGACGTTGCAGTGATGATGATCAGGATGATCATGGATACATCAGGATGATGTATGGTGAGTATCAGGTTGATACTCTGTGGCCGTGGATCAGGTTGTGCAGATGAGCATGTAATTCGGTGCCCTGGGAGATTTGCAGATGGTCTTTCGAGGTTTTGCCTATGGCATGTAATTCGGTGCCCTGGGACATCTGGCAAATGCTCTTTCGAGGTTTTGCTCTGGGAGGACATGTAATTCGGTGCCCTGGGAGATCTGCAGATAGTCTTTCGAGGTTTTGCCTATGGCATGTAATTCGGTTCCCTGGGATATCTGGCAGATGCTCTTTCGAGGTTTTGTCCTATGGCATGTAATTCGTTTCCCTGGGAGATCCGATAGGTTGGGCTGTGTGCCCGTAATCAGTCCTGGGATGCTCTTGCGAGGTTTTGCCATGACCACATGTAATTCGTTGCCCTGGGAGATCCTATAGGTAGAGCTGTGTGCTCGTAACAGCCTGGGATGCTCTTGCGAGGTTTTGTGGTGAGGTCACATGTAATTCGTTGCCCTGGGAGATTCTATAGGTAGAGCTATGTGCTCGTAACAGCCTGGGATGCTCTTTCGAGGTTTTGTGGCGCACGTAAAAGTCCTGAGGATTCCACAGTATGGCCAGTGATGACGAAGACCTGCAGGTGGTGGGCCTACATCCAGTATGAAAAAGGACTGGCTCTGTAGAACTTCCTATGACGAGTAGATTCATAGATTGATTGAGATAGCAGCAGCAGTGACGATGATGATGACTCGATGACGATTATCTAGTGACGATGATCCAGAGAAGATGACTTGTGCTAGAAGAACTATGCTGAGAAATACCTTCCTAGTTAAGAGGGAGTGTTGATGTATATGTAACTTCGGATTGTATTTCACATATATGTATATTGTATTCCTATAGAGATGGTATTATTCCTCTATAAGGAAGTGTCGTCATTTATATTGTAAGTGTCGTAACTTATACTTGATGGGTTATTAGACCACCTTATTTGGGGTCGGCCCTATATAAGTCATGTGGGTCAAAGGGTTATTACACCACCCTATTGGGGGTTGGCCATGTGGGTCAAAGGGTTATTAGACCACCCTATTGGGGGTCGGCCCACTCAGCATTATGTTATGTGGTAAAGTTCGAGCCTACATGAGTTAGGTAAAAAGGAAAGTCAAGTCAAGTATAAATAGAGTGCGGGAGGCACTCTATTTACAGACTCACTTCTCACACATGCTCTCAAGGAGGAGAGGCGTACTTATGGAGGAGGAGGATTGCTGCTAGGTTATGGCTATCTCTATTGGTTGGTTGTATCATTGCTCTATCTATCTCTGAGGAAGTTATTGGGGTTTTTCACCTTTATGGTTTTCCCCAAGTAAATCTTTATGTCTCTTGTGTGCTTGCATTATTGTCTCCATGATTGATATGCTGTAGATATGCTGTACATGTTGTTCTCTCAGTTAAGATCCTAGATCAGATTGAAGTAAATTCAGAAAATTTAACAAGTGTTTCATTGTTTGTGATGAATCTTTATGCATAACTAACCTGTGAAGGAAATGCATATTTACACTTGATCCTTGGGAAGGAAGAGAAGCCTGGAAGTGTTTTTGGAAACCTCTGTGGATCAGAGGGAGAGGAAGATCTTAGCAGGTTGGAGGTTTGAAGTGTCTAAGTGGAGATATAGGCAGAAATTCAGAGAAGTAAATGTGGAAGTTAGACATCTCACATGATCAAAGGGATTATACAATTGGATGGAGCTCTCCAAGAGCTTTCCAACGTTACCAACCTTGCCCCATTTGGATGCTGGAGGAAGGAGTTATGCCCCTTAGAAGATTTGAGGATGATTGCCTTGCAGAGACAGGATTTCCGCAATTCCAAATCCAAAATTGCGGGTTTCGGGTTGCGGGTTGCAGGTGTTGGTTGTGGAGCCAGATCTTCTAGTCTCATAGATGATATTGTATCAGCCGTGTTTGTACCCCAGTTCTATATGATATGTAGGTGGATTGTACACTCACCCCAGCGGGGGGGTGTGGGGGGGCATCGCCCCGAAGAAAATTTTTGGGGCTGTTTTCGCCAGCTGTTTTGCGGGCCCATGGTTTTTGGTATCCCGTGGTATTTTCCCATTGTATTTCCCCTATAAAATAAAGACATTGTAATACGGCTAGCGCAGATGATGTATTAGGTTTTATGCATTGTAAAGATCTCTGAGATCAGGAGAGAGACTGTGAAACAGTGAAGAGGAAGGGCAGCGGTTGTGCTGCAGGTTGTATCCCTTCACCTTGCTGGACGGTAATAATAATAAGGACTGGCAAATTCAGTGTGGACGTAGCCCAAGTTGGGTGAACCACGATATATCTGTGTCTCTCTTAATGTGTATGTGTGATTATATTTGCATTTATGTTTATTTTTATTGCTCTGCGATCCTGTTTTTCTAACAATTGGTATCAGAGCCAAAGGTCTATTTGGCAGTTAAACCCGCAGGAAGCTAGGGTTTCTAGTTCGAGTGGGAGCAATGGAAGAAGAAGGAAAGTTTAAGGTCGAGAAGTTTAATGGCCAAAACTTCGGGTTATGGAAGATGCAAATGGAGGACTATCTGTACCAGAAGGATCTATTCCTACCGTTGGGAGGGAAAGCAAAGCAGCCGACGGCTATGAAGGACGAAGAATGGGAGGTTCTTGACAGAAAGGCTCTGGGAACAATACGGTTGAGCCTGGCTTCGTCGGTGGCTTTCAATATCTCAAAAGAAACGACAACAGAGAGTTTGATGAAAGCATTGGGTAAGCTGTATGGAAAACCCTCGGCCTCCAACAAGGTATTTCTAATGAAGCGTTTATTTAATATGAAGATGTCTGAAGGTGGATCTGTTACTGATCATTTAAATGAGTTTAATACGGTTACAAATCAGCTAAGTTCTGTAAGTGTGAACTTTGATGATGAGGTTAGGGATCTTCTAATCTTGTGTTCATTGCCAGAAAGCTAGAATAGCTTGGTCATGGCTGTAAGTAACTTTGTCTTTGGTTCAAACACCTTGAAATTTGATGATGTTATTAGTGTTATTCTTAGCGAGGAAATGCGAAGAAAAAGCACAGGTGAGACATCAGGTAATGCGTTGACCATGGAGAGCAGGGGAAGACAAAAGGAGAGAGGAAAGAGCCAATGTAATCGTGGAAAGTCTAAAACGGGCAGATCCAAGTCCAGACTGGGAAAGATAGAGTGATGGAACTGTGGAAAGAAAGGACATCTGAAGAAAGACTGCAAATCTCTAAAGAAGAAAGGAGATGCACAGAAGGAAACTACCCAGGAAGCAAATGTAGCAGGCGATGTGTTACAAGATGCTTTGATTCTTGCATTAGATAATACTAGTGATTATTGGGTAGTAGATTCAGGAGCTTCATGTCATGCTACACCCCATAGGAAATACTTTCATGAGTATGTTCCTGGCGACTTTGGACATGTTTTATTGGGTGATGATGAGCCATGTAAAATTGTTGGAATGGGTAAGGTATGGATAAAAGTTAAGAATGGAACTGATTGGTTGTTGAAAGAAGTTAGGCATATTCCCTCTATGAAAAGAAATCTGATCTCAACAGGGCAGTTGGGAGATGGCGGCTATCTATCTATGTTCAGAGAAAAGCGGTGGAAGATCACTAAAGGATCAATGGTGATAGCAAAAGGAGACAGAGGCTAGTAAAGAGATGATTTGGTTGCAGAGGTTTATGGAGGAAGTGGGTAAGAATCAGAAGGATAGCAGATTGTATAGTGACAGCCAGAGTGCCATTCACCTTGCAAAGAACTCAGCATTCCATTCCAGGACTAAACATATACAGCTCAAGTACCATTTCATACGCTCTGTTCTGGAAGATGAACTGTTGAAGCTGGAAAAGATACATACTAGCCAGAATCCTGCAGACATGTTCACAAAGGTAGTGACCAGAGAGAAACTGAGTTCGTGCTCGATTTCAGTTGGCCTTCTAGCATGAAGGTGAAGAGGAGAAATTTTCCAAGTCCAAGTCCAGCAAGTGCAACAGCGGTGGAGTTGTTGTGATCAGTCTCCAAGTGGGAGATTGTTGGTTGTGGAGCCAGATCTTCTAGTCTCATAGATGATATTGTATCAGCCGTGTTTGTACCCCAGTTCTATATGATATGTAGGTGGATTGTACACTCACCCCAGTGGGGGGGTGTGGGGGGGCATTGCCCCAAAGAAAATTTTTGGGGTTGTTTTCGCCAGCTGTTTTGCGGGCCCATGGTTTTGGGTATCCCGTGGTATTTTCCCATTGTATTTCCCCTATAAAATAAAGACATTGTAATACGGCTAGCGCAGATGATGTATTAGGTTTTATGCATTGTAAAGATCTCTGAGATCAGGAGAGAGACTGTGAAACAGTGAAGAGGAAGTGCAGCGGTTGTGCTGCAGGTTGTATCCCTTCACCTTGCTGGACGGTAATAATAATAAGGACTGGCAAATTCAGTGTGGACGTAGCCCAAGTTGGGTGAACCACGATATATCTGTGTCTCTCTTAATGTGTATGTGTGATTATATTTGCATTTTTGTTTATTGTTATTGCTCTGCGATCCTGTTTTTCTAACAGCAGGATCTCCAAGTTCGAAAGTTATCCGTTGTAGATTTCTGCCTTTTCGAATCCAAAATTGTGGGTTTCGGGTTTGGGGTTGCGCGTTGCGGGATATCCAAGTTCAAAAATTATGCATTGAGGATTTCCGCAATTTCGAATCCAAAATTGTGGGTTTCGGGTTACGGTAGTAGCTGTTTTCGGGATTTCGGGATCGCCGGGCACATAATTTCATATTTGGGATTTCCGCAATACCGAATCCGCAATTTCGGGTTGCGGATTCAAGTTTTCCAGATTGTGTGTATGGGCACTCAGTCAATGGTTTTTGGAGAAAAGAATGGATCATGGTCTCCAGTCTGTCAGGTAGGTCAATGGGGACGTGACAGAGTGGTATCAGAGCTTCAGTTGTAGCACTGGGAGCTGTTTGGGCTGGACCGAGTATGAATTTTGGTCGAGAAATGCGCCATGGCATGATTTTAATGAACTTATTTGATTAATTAATTGTTCGAATGAATAATTCCTGGTTTGAATGGGTAAGATATAGCTTATTTGTATGCTTGTGATGTCTAATAAAATGTATATGATATACATAGAGTTAGCAGCAGTTGTAAGACAAACTGCATCACAGTGCGGTGCACAGAACGGTGTAAGAATGGTTACTCTGAATGATGCGCAGGACCCGTTTGGACCAGAAGATGATGTATTGGGTGAGAATGTGCAAGAAGCACATACAGAGGATGAGTCTGATGGAAGAAGGGAGCAAGTGACGCCCCCAAACTTGGTTGAGACTATGGTTAGCTTCAATGAGCAAATGATGAAAGCACAGGAAGAGCAACATCAGATCAATGCAGCCATTCTATAGAGTTTGACTGACTTGCAGCAAAGGATTAACGGTGGTTCTAACCCGAGCCATGAAGGCCGAGAATAAAGAAATGAAGAAAGTCAGTCTAGGGGTCGTTCCATGAGAAGAACTCCAAGCCCTAGAAGAGGTTCTATAGGCAGAAGGAACAGGACACCTTCTCCTAAGTTTTCTTCTAGTAGGTCAACCAACTCTGAGGATTCTCCAAGGAGCCCAAGATGCCCTGCCAGTAAGAATAAGAGCAGAAAGAAGCACAAAGGTATTCCACAGGGTGAATTTAGGAAGGCAAGGCCTCCCACTTTTGATGGTGAAAGTAAAGAAGGTCAAGAAGCAGAGGCATGGCTTCTTGGGATAAAGAAGTACTTCAGGATGCATGAATACTCAAAGAATGAAAAGGCTAAGGTTGCTATATACAACCTTAGTGGACGAGCCTCTATTTGGTGGGATCACCTCATGCAGGTGAAAGGAATCAGTGAGAGAAGAGTCAGCTGGGGTAGATTCCAAAGATACTTTCAAGAGAAGTACCTATCAGCTAGGTACTATGATAGAAAAAGGAAAGAGTTCAATGAACTCAGACTAGGACAGAACACTATGGATGAACATGTTCATAAGTTTCTGGAGTTGCTGAGGTATGTGGATGTCACATCCCCTGAATTTCGTAAAAATTTTAAAAATTTTCTAAGTGGTTCAATTGCCCATAAATGCTATGCGGAAGTATAAAGTTTAACATTTTAATTTTACTGTTTTAAAATAAAATACGATAATCAAGTAATTCACATTCTATCAGTAATTATTTAGTTGTCTGAATGACAATTATCACAACACTTTAGGAAGTTCAGCCGTATTCATAACTCTAAATTTAAATATGTAATACAACCTATTTTATGAAATCTCTTTATCACCCTTTGGACGGTTATATGAGTAAGAGGACAATTTATACTTGATCAATTATTTCCCATAGTCCTGAAATTAATAGCAACTAACACATTCATCATTGTTTACATACAAATATTTCTAACTTGATTTTACTCATCAAGTGGGTTTCTAATTACTTATATGAGACACATCCATGGAATGCATTATTACATATAAATAATCAACATATCAATACATGAACACATAACTCGCAAGGTACACATAAAAACATTTGATTTCAACACAAGTACACACATATGCAAAATCAAGTCATACACAGGAGACCAAAAGTAACGTGGTTGACCCGTACACGGGCTAGTCCACAAAAGTGTGTGCATCTTTATTTATTCTGAGAACATAGTGTTTACAAGCTGCAACTTTAGTTGTTGCCATAGTAATTCCTCTTATTGAAGGAATCTTTTACAAGATAATCAAAATACTAGTTATTTCCAAGGTTACAAGATTCTAGCCTAAGTGTCAAAATAGCCCTCAAGATTCTCTTGATACTAAAAGAAGTAATTTCAATAATCTAAATAAGAATAATATCATTTCTATGAAGATCTACTCTTGTATAAAAATAAGATCCCCAAGAGAGTTAAACACTTCTAAAATCAGAACTCCTTCACCAACTTAAATCATAAAGTACTAGGACTCATATGAAAACTTTCTCATAACCCTAAGTGTCTACCTAAATAATACATACAACTACTTTTGTTGAGACACAAAAGTAAATCTTTATATCTCTATAGTTCTAAAGTTCCAACCTTCTCCCTATTTATACAAATATGTATATACATAGGCGCAACGATTTTGCTTAGATACTGAGATCTTCCCACGCTATTGCACGATTCTCATAATGCCAAAAGTTCAAACAACAATTAATGACACTCCCCACTATGAACACTATGAACACGCAGAAGACAATTAATAATTACAGGGCTCAAGCGATTCCACTCAGGACTCGCACCAATTATCCATAAAATAATACAGTGTTTACGGCTTGACCATACGACCGATCGCTTAGAAATGCACTTCTGCATCGGTGTAATCACTATACAATGTCAAACCCTAAATGTAACAAACCAACGTAATTCTTGCTTAGTCTTCCAACATCGAAGGCAGAAGTAATTTACCCACAAATTAGCAACTGCATTTTTCTTTCTATTTGCACAATCAATGGGTTGAACCACTACGTCTCCCTTTTGGCAATCGTTCCAAAAACATCTAAAATAGCAGTGTAAGATATGTTGATATACTTTCAAATGAAAATTAAAATTCTTGCCATCCGGAACAATGATACTTCGGTACTGAGATGCACGATTTTAATTAATGCCAGTAGTTCAAATAGCAAAGAATGACACTTCCTACTATGAACACGCAGAAGACAATATAATAATTACAAGGTTTGAGTGCTTCTACCCAGAACTTGCATCACCCAGCAAGATTGGGGACATGGATAAACATATAGAGTTTAACCGGGTATAGGTGTTTGGGTTTATGTAAAAGCTTTATTGCAAAATCAGATATCAAAATCGCAGAGACTCAAGTACTGAAATGTAACCACGGTTTTCACATCAACATCCCAGAACACGTCTTCACAACAACAAGAAATGAAACGTTCAAACCCTACTCAAAGATACATTTTCATTCAAACCTTCAGGAATTACTTTTGGCAACGGCAACCTTCTGGGCTTTCCGAGACTATCGACCGAAGCTTCTTGTAGATTTAATGTAAAGCAAATACTTAACTAGCAAAACGATGGCACGGAACTAAAGTAATCATTATCCAGCAGGAGTCTTTCAGAGTAGAGCATACAAACATAGACATCACAATCAAAAGAAACATACATCATTCTGACTTGTTCTTCAAGGGATCACGCGAATCCCTTCTGCATAACATAATCATTGTATTAAGACGATCTTAGAGATCACCTTGATGACGAATCTATGCTCCCATCTCGGGGCCGTCCTCTCCCTCTGTGCAACGTTCTACTACCATCATCTAATCCAACCAAACCAGCAACAGCTAGAGTCCTTCCTTTTCCCGAAATTTCATGAGCGACTACTATATAAATTTAGTCTTCGATCTCTATAGATTCTAATGCAGAGATTCCCTGTGTACTGAGAAACTTCGAGGCAAAAAACCTAGAAACAAAAGCTTCAAAGTTTTCTTTGTTTCTCCTCCAGTGCATTTCCTTACTGCTACACCCTTATCCTACTCACCCTCCAGATCGATAAAAAAAAACTACCCTTTCTAACGACGGGTGGAAGCCATATATTGAACCCCCCCCCCATCCCCTCTCGCAGATGTGTGACTTTTTAAGTTATTTTTCCACGAGATTCTCCGTCGAAGTGGTTAGAATGAAACCCTGACAACCTCTCTCCACTATGTTTACAACTGTCAATCTTTCTTTAAGTGATGGCGTTTCGGTTGAGAGACATACTTGCTTAAATTACTCCACTAATTTATCTTCCATGACACCCATCCTGTGGAGTGATCAGCGTGGCACTGCATCGAATATCCTCCTCCTTAACTTATGGGATGTTGTCTCAAAAATTAGCTCATCCCAGGAGTGGTCTATGGTCGAGGATCGTAGTTGACAAAATCTCGTTGTTCTTGTAGAGTTTGCCCCTCCCACGACGAAATCCACCTCTTTATGACCCTTACTGCCTAAAGAGATTTGCAATAACTAACAAGGTGAGTGGAGCTAACCGTTGTGAGCCGAGCCTTAAAGGGAGATCGCGGGATTTAAAAGTCTTAAGGATGAGTTCTGGTTATCGAAATCTGATAAGGTGCACTTCCTTAAATGTACACTAAGGTGTCTTCTTTTTAAATAATGTGCACCTCATAATACTTCTTATACCCTTAACAATCATAAGGTTGTGCTTAATATGCATCTCCGATATGCATTTAATCTATAACTTTATTCTATGAACGAAGCCCTCACTTTAATTAGGCAATGAACATATATATACATCTATATATATAGTACTCTAGAGTTACATATAGTAGTATCTCATATAACTTACATGTGAGTGTATAAGTATACTACCATTAAATAATCAAAGCTTCCTTTAATGCTTCTTAGACACGTATAATGGTGTATTCCAAAACACTTTGTGCTCCCAAGGTATCTTACTATGCTCCACTAGTTTATATAAACGAGAGAAATATAATTTCTCTCGACTTCTTGAGTTAGTGACTTAAGTATAAATATTGATAAGGTTAAAATCTTAAAGAGGTTTCTTTAATAATAACTTTATAGGTGCTAGATACTAAAATCAAGTTTTAGTATCATAGCTTAGGATAATTCTCTTAATCCCATTTTACTTTGTAATGATAAACATGTTCTCTTATAGTACTTTGTTAAAGGTTAATCGGCACTCTTAACCTTATTACCTAAGGTATAGATTAAGGTATTTCACCGTTTCTCCGGTGCTAGTAGCCTTTGGATGACCTACGTCATTATACATACTCCTCCTAGTGAATTTCAGTTGTTCATTATGTAGTTGCAACCCAACTTCCAGTAACCTAGGTCTACAACTTTTAAGAAATAATACTTTAACATACAATGTTTACTGGTGGGGCCTTGGCCTTGAGCTCCTCACCAGAAACGATTACAATAATTGTTTATATTTATACAAATTTATTAGGTCAAAAATGAGGGATGTTACAGTGGACTACATCAAAGATGAAAGAGTGAAGATTCAATGCTTCCTTGGTAGTCTACCATAGAGCTACAGAGATAGAATAGAGTTTGTGAATCCACCAAGCTTGGATGAAGCTATCAGGATGGCAGAGCACTACAATGAGCAGAATAAAGGTAAAGCAGAGGCACAGCCAGCATGGAAACGTAAACCCAAGGGAAGTTTTGATCAGAAGAAAGGTGAGTCTAAACCACCATTCAGGAATCATCCTAGGAGATTTCCACAAGGCCAGCAAGCAAGGAGAGAATTCAAGCCATCTGTAACAACCAATAGAGCGTTTAAAGGGCCACTTCAGTGTTGGGGTTGTGGGGAGAACCACATGCTCATAGATTTCCCAACTGCACAGAGGAACCCCAGAAGCTTGCACAATGTTAGATAAGCAACTACAGTAGGGGATATGTCAAGAGCAACACCTAGAATTTATGCACCACCAAGAAGACCATCAGTCAGCAATGGCGGAGGTTGCAAGTAAGATTGTTGAGCAGCCTATTTCTGTTTTGATTGATCCAGGGTCTACTCATAGTTATGTATCCCCTAACATAGTTTTAAGTTGTTCTCTTGGTAAATTAAAGCATGCCAAGGCTTGGCTAGTTCAATTGGCCACTGGTACCAAGAGGAAGGTAAGTGAAGTAGTGAAGGAGTGTTCTATAGAATTGAATGGACTCCTCACGCATGCAGAATTGAATGTCTTGCCATTGGGATCATATGATGCCCTGATTGGCATGTACTGGTTGGAAAGACATAGAACCAAGGTGGATTGCTATGAGAAAGCATTGGAATGCCTTGATGATGAATGCCAACCAAGGTTGGTTAAAGGGATTCCAAAGCATGTTTCAATAAGGCAGATTTCAGCTCTGCAGTTAAGAAAGTTTTATAAAAAGGGTTGCGAGTTATATGTTGTACCCATATCAGGTTCAACAGAAGATAAGGGACCCAGGGTAGAAGACTTCCAGATATTGCAAGAGTTTCAAGATGTGTTTCCAGATGAGGTTCCAGGATTTCCACCCAGGAGAGATATTGAGTTGTCCATTAATCTTGTTCTAGGAGCAGCACCCATCTCCAAAGCTCCTTATAGAATGAGCACACCAGAGTTGGTGGAGTTGAAGATGCAGCTGCGGGAACTAATGGATAAGGATTATATCAGACCGAGTGTATCCCCATGGGGTGCACCAATGTTATTTGTTAAGAAGAAGGATGAAACACTGAGGCTATGTATTGATTACAGGCAGCTCAATAAGGTGACAGTTAAGAATAAGTATCATTTGCCAAGGATTGATGACTTGTTTGATCAAATGAAGGAAGCTAGAGTGTTTTCAAAGATTGACTTGAGGTCTGGGTACCATCAAGTAAGGATTAAGGAAGAAGACATTCATAAGACAAACTTCAGGACTAGGTATGGTCATTATGAATTTACAGTAGTGCCATTTGGTCTTACCAATGCACCTGCTACGTTCATGTGTCTCATGAACAATGTATTCAGCAAGTACTTGGACAGGTTTGTAATTGTATTCTTGGATGACATTCTTGTGTACTCAAAGAATGAAGAAGAGCACGATGAGCATTTGAAGATGGTATTGCAAGTCCTTAGGGAGCACCATCTGTATGCTAAGGTGAGTAAATGTAACTTCTATGAAGAGAAGGTGCAGTATTTGGGTCACATTATATCAGCAGAGGGCATTGCAGTAGATCCAGAGAAGATTGAGGCCATCATGGATTGGTCCACTCTGAGGAATGCAGCAGATGTTAGATCTTTTATGGGCCGTGCTAGTTACTACAGAAGTTTCATTAAGGGCTTATCCAAGATAGCCCATCCAATTAATTCATTACAGAAGAATAACATCAAGTTTGTGCGGTCTAAAAAGTGTGAGAGAAGCTTTCAGCAGTTAAAGGAGCTACTTACTAGTGCACCTGTATTGAAGATTGTAGATCCAAGCAAAGGGTTTGTGGTATGCACTGATGCTTGCATTGAGGGGCTCGGTGGAGTGCTAATGCAAGAAGGTTCTGTAATTTTCTATGATTCAAGGAAGATGAAGGAGCATGAAAGGAACTATGCCACCCATGACTTAGAACTAGCAGCCATCATTCACACTCTCAAGAGATGGAGGCATTATCTTTTGGGAATGAGATTTGAGCTCAGAATTGATCATACGAGTCTAAAGTACTTGTTTGACCAATCAAATAAGAATGCAAGGAAAACTAGGTGGATGGATTTTCTTTGTGAGTTTTATTTGGGGATTAAACATGTCAAAGGAAAAGAAAATAAGGTTGCTGATGCACTCAGCAGGAGATTCCATATTGCAGCAAGAGTTTTAGAGGCTCAAGATAGTGATGAAGTCTATATATAGATCAAAGAGAAATAGTAGCAGAATGTTATAGAGGAGAAGTATGCAAGGTATCAACTGGGTGAGGATGATGTTCTCATTTATCGGGACACCATATTGTACATTCCAAACAGTGCAGATTTGAAGAATTTGGTAAAGGATGAGATACATCAGAAGCCATACTCAGGGCACCCAGGATATCAGAAGCCATACTTAGGGCACCCAGGATATCAGAAGACTATAACAGCAACAAGGAAGCAGTACTTTTGGCATGGTATGAAGAAGGACATGGCTAAGTACATTGCTAGATGTCAGAAGTGTCAACAAGTCAAGGCAGAGCACCAACACCCAGCAGGGTTGTTGTAGCCCTTACCCATTCCAGAGTGGAAGTGGGAAGTGATTTCTATGGATTTCATAATAGGACTGCCTATGACAGTGAATAAGCATGATTCAATCATGGTTGTGGTGGACAAGCTCTCAAAGGTAGCTCATTTCATTCCAGTCAAGTCCACCCACAAGGCTAATGATATTGCAGATATCTTAATGAGGGAGATATTCAGGTTGCATGGATTTCCCAAGGCAATAGTTTCTGATCGTGACACAAAGTTCACATCCAATTTTTGGAAAGGTATGTTCCAAGAGTTGGGAACTCACTTGAAGTTTATCACAGCCTATCTTCCTCAGACAAATGGTCAGACTGAGAGAGTGAATTAGATCCTTGAATATATGTTAAGGATGTATGTGATGGACAAGCCATCTAAGTGGGAAGAATATTTACACTTAGTGGAATTTGCTTACAACAATGGACATCAAGCATCATTGAAGATGAGTCCTTTTGAAGTGAGTGTATGACAAAGGATGCAGAACTCCAATAAGCTGGGACAACCCAGTGAACAAAGTAGTGTTTGGACCAGAGATGATTGAGGAAATGGAACAAGAAGTTGTTAAGATCAGGCAGAATTTGAAGGCAGCATAGGACAGGCATAAAAGTTATGCAGATTTGAAGACAGTGCATAAGGAATTCCAAATTGGGGATCATGTCTACTTGAGAGTGAGACCCAGGAAGATTTCCATGAAATTGGGGAGTTGTGCCAAGTTGGCACCCAGATATTGTGGGCCATTTGAAGTCCTTGATAGGATAGGGCTAGTCGCATATAGAATTGCATTGCCTGCTAACATGGAAGCTCATAATGTTTTCCATGTATCTTTGCTTAAGAAATATGTACACGATCCTAATCATATCATTGATTGGCATGTGATATAGGTGGAACCAGAGGGAGAATTCCAGGTGGAGCCTACATGCATGCTCGACAGGAAGGTTACCTTGCTCCGGAACCGGGCCATAGGGCAGGTAAATGTGCAATGGAGGCACCTTATCCCAGAAGTGGCCACGTGGGAGTTGGAGGATGCCATGAAAGAGGCATTTCCATTTTTGTTCAGTTTTGAGAACACTGAGGACGGTGTTATTTTAAGGGAGAGGGAGTTGTAATACCCCATTTTCCCCTTGACGTGTTTATTGGCTCCAATGTAAATACTGTGTATATACATTATGTGTATTTTCCCTAGGGTGGAGCTTAAGGCCACGGCCCCACTAGTGGATGTTTAAGTTATTGCTTAGGCAAGTATTTGTACAGCTTGATTATTCATGGGCTGCTAAGCCATGAAGGAATGTAAATGATGTAATTATTATTGAATGAATAAAATAACCTAGAAGAGGCCACGTGGGAGTTGGAGGATGCCATGAAAGAGGCATTTCCATTTTTGTTCAGTTTTGAGAACACTGAGGACGGTGTTATTTTAAGGGAGAGGGAGTTGTAATACCCCATTTTTCCATTGACGTGTTTATTGGCTCCAATGTAAATACTGTGTATATACATTATGTGTATTTTCCCTAGGGTGGAGCTTAAGGCCAAGGCCCCACTAGTGGATGTTTAAGTTATTTCTTAGGCAAGTATTTGTACAGCTTGATTATTCATGGGCTGCTAAGCCATGAAGGAATGTAAATGATGTAATTATTATTGAATGAATAAAATAACCAAGAAGCTGGCTAAGGAGGCAACAAATGAGAAGGGGCCATGTGTATCCACTAGGGAGAGATGAGGGGGTTTGGGATTGGTTGCCCATGTTGCCACATGTCTGACTGAGAACCTGTTCGAACTCCCTACTGGCATTAATGCAACTGCAGTGGGTGGTTGAGAACCTTGATGGCTAAGCCCGCTGGAGTATGGAGCATGCCTGTGATTTCGGATGGCAGTGCATGGCTCTGATTACTTGTGCTGAAAGACACTCAATCGCCTGGGGGAACTCGCTGAACCTGTTTGACTACCCGGGATGGGAATTCATTCAGGGATGCAGACACGCACACGGACACACAGACATTCCTCATTATTCACTCACTCACGAATCTTGCTATTGTCACAAGCCATAAACCCTCGCGAAGAAATCATTCATGTATTTCCTGTATGCACCAAACCTGTCCAGGAAAAGGGAAATGAGAGGTTAATCGTGCTTCCGGTGTGTTAGAAAGGCCAGAGAATTGATAATCGTAACCACCCTGTGTGTAAACACCAGTTGCAGGGACAGAGTGCTATTTGATAGAAGATGTTCAGAGTGGTTTTGACAGGACATTGTGAGAAAACCCTAAGCCTAGTAATGACTTCAGTTGTTGAATTGTGGGAAAAAGGTTGGGTTGCTTGATAAACCCAGTGAAGGCTATAGTCTCAACAAACTAGTGATTGGACCTTTCTATGCCCATCCTGGAATAACACTGGAAGGGAAAGATCGTGAGAGACTGTGCAGCAGTGATAGGATCTTCCTTGTGTTGTATGTGGTAGGTATTGTCAGTGCCAGGTCGATTGAGAGCGACTGGACGTTTCTATGCCCATCCTGGAATAGCACTGGAAGGGAAGCTGCCTTGACAGACTGTGTAATAGTGAAGTAGGTCTTCCTTGTATTGGATGTGGTAGGTATTATGGGTGCCAGATCAACTAATTGCTGAAATGCCTGCAGTTCTGTGGTTGAAATCACTTGCTTTGCAACACCTTCCCCGTTATCCCTAAATTGCTTGATACCCACTATAGGTTGGCTTAGCATGGGAAGGTGCCTTGGAATGCTTGATAAACCCAACTACATACTGTTTTAGCATGAGAATGGAGCCTTGACTATGAGAGAACATGTTAGCCCTCCTTAGTGGATAAACTGCCCAGCTCGGGGGTGATCTATCAACTAAAATAGTATAGGGTGGACAGAGATCTATGGTTGGGTGGAACGTTGCTCTCACTTAGCCAGTTGCTTTGGAATTGAAAGATAAGTATTGTGTTATGTGGTGATGTTCTTCATTGTGATGGAATGGTTTTTCATGTCTCTTTTGGAATTATGATTACTTGTTAAATGAATTGATTGATGTGCGGTCATGTATAGGCCTGAGTAGGAGGCTGAGATCATTGTTGTGTGTATATATTATATTGCATGAGTTTAATGCCTTGTATTTCTTGCATATGATAGATGTGTTGGTTAAATCTGCTTGATGCATTTTACATGTTATAATGAATGATAGTGTTTCATTGTTTGTGATGACTGTTTATGCATAACCAACCTGTGAAGGAGATGTATATTTACACCTTATCCTTGGGAAGGAAGAGAAGCCTGGAAGTGTTTTTGGAAACCTCTGTGGATTAGAGGGAGAGGAAGATCTTAGCAGGTTGAAGGTTTGAAGTGTCTAAGTGGAGATATAGGCATAAAATCAGAGAAGTAAATGAGGAAGTTAGACATCTCACATGATCAAAGTGATTCTACCATTGGATGGATCTCTCCAACAGCTTTCCAACTGTACCAACCTTGCTCCATTTGGATGCTGGAGGAAGGAGTTATGCCCCTTAGAAGATTTGATGGTGATTGCTTTGCAGAGATAGGATTTCCACAATTCCGAATCCGAAATTGCGGGTTGCGGGATCTCCAAGTTCGAAATTTATGTGTCGGGGATTTTCGCATTTCCGAATCCGAAATTGCGGATTTTGGGTTTCGGGTTGCAGGATTTCCAAGTTCGAAAATTAGGTGTTGAGGATTTCCGCAATTCCGAATCCGAGATTGTGGGTTTCGGGTTGTGGGTTACGGGAGGATATGTTTTCGGGATTTCGGGTTTCAGGATCGCCGGGCACATAATTTCGTATTTGGGATTTCTGCAATCCCGAATACGCAATTTCAGGTTGTGGATTCAAGTTTTCCAGATTGTGTGTATGGGCACTCAGTCAATGGTTTTTGGAGGAAAAAATGGATCATGCTCTCCAGTCGGCCAGGTAGGTCGGTGGGGATGTGATAGAGTGGTATCAGAGCTTCAGTTGCAGCAATGGGAGCTATTTGGGCCGGACCGTGTATGAATTTTGGTCGAGAAATGCGCCATGGCATGGTTTTAATGAACTTATTTGATTAATTAATTGTTCGAATGAATAATTCCTTGTTTGAATGGGTAAGATATAGCTTATTTGTATGCTTGTGATGTCTAATAAAATGTATCTGATACATAGATTTAGAAGCAACTGTAAGACAAACTACATCACAGTGCAGTGCGCAGAACAGTGTAAGAATGGTTACTCTGAATGATGCGCAGGACCTGTTTGGACCAGAAGATGATGTATTGGGTGAGAATGTGCAAGAAGCACATACAGAGGATGAGTCTGATGGAAGAAGGGAGCAAGTGACGCCCCCAAACTTAGTTGAGACTATGGTGAGCTTCAATGAGTGAATGATGAAAGCACAGGAAGAGCAACATCAGCTCAATGCAGCCATTCTATAGAGTTTGACTGACTTGCAGCAAAGGATTAATGGTGGTTCTAACCCGAGCCACGAAGGCCGAGAATAAAGAAATGCAGAAAGTCAGTCTAGGGGCCGTTCCATGAGAAGAACTCCAAGCCCTAGAAGAGGTTCTATAGGCAGAAGGAACAGGACACCTTCTCCTAAGTTTTCTTCTAGCAGGTCAACCGACTATGAGGATTCTCAAGGGAGCCCAAGATGCACTGCCAGTAAGAATAAGGGCAGAAAGAAGCACATAGGTATTCCACAGGGTGAATTTAGGAAGGAAAAGCCTCCCACTTTTGATGGTGAAAGTAAAGAAGGTCAAGACGCAGAGGCATGGCTTCTTGGAATAAAGAAGTACTTTAGGATGCATGAAAACGCAGAGAATGAAAAGGCTAAGGTTGATATCTACAACCTTAGTGGACGAGCTTCTATCTGGTGTGATCACCTCATGCAGGTGAAAGGAATCAGTGAGAGAAGAGTCTGCTGGGGTAGATTCCAAAGATACTTTCAGGAGAAGTACCTATCGGCTAGGTACTATGATAGCAAAAGGAAAGAGTTCAATGAACTCAGACTAGGACAAAACACTATGGATGAGCATGTTCATAAGTTTCTGGAGTTGCTGAGGTATGTGGACTACATCAAAGATGAAAGAGTGAAGATTCAATGCTTCCTTGGTAGTCTACCATAGAGCTACAAAGATAGGATAGAGTTTGTGAATCCACCAAGCTTGGATGAAGATATCAGGATGGAAGAGCACTGCTATGAGCAGAATAAAGGTAAAGCAAAGGCACAACCAGCATGGAAAGGTAAACCCAAGGGAAGGCTTGATCAGAAGAAAGGTGAGTCTAAACCACCATTCAGGAATCATCCTAGGAGATTTCCACAAGGCCAGCAAGCAAGGAGAGAATTCAAGCCATCTGTAACTGCTGATAGAGATTTTAAAGGGCCACTTTAGTGTTGGGGTTGTGGGGAGAACCACATCCTCAGAGATTTCCCAACTACACAGAAGAACCCCAGAAGCTTGCACAATGTTAGAGAAGAAACTACAGTAGGGGATATGGCAAGAGCAACACCTAGAATTTATGCAGCACTGGATTACCACCAAGCAGACCATCAGTCACAAATGGTGGAGGTTGCAGGTAAGATTGCTGAGTAGCCTATTTATGTTTTGATGATCCAGGGTCTACTCATATTTATGTATCCCCTAAGATAGTTCGAAGTTGTTCTCTTGGTAAAGTAAAGCATGAAAAGGCTTGGCTAGTTCAATTGGCCATCGGTACCAAGAGGAAGGTAAGTGAAGTAGTGAAGGAGTGTCCTATAGAATTGAATGGACTCCTCACGCATTCAGAATTGAATGTCTTGCCATTAGGATCATATGATGCCCTGATTGGCATGGCCTAGTTGGAAAGACATAGAACCAAGGTGGATTGCTATGAGAAAGCATTGGAATGCCTTGATGATGAAGGCCAACCAAGGTTGGTTAAAGGGATTCCAAAGCATGTTTCTATAAGGCATATTTCAGGTCTGCAATTATGGAAGTCTTATAAAAAGGGTTGTGAGTTATATGTTGTACCCATATTAGGTTCAACAGAAGATAAGGGACCCAGGGTAGAAGACTTCCAGATATTGTAGGAGTTTCGGGATGTGTTTCCAGATGAGGTTCTAGTATTGCCACCCAGGAGAGATATTGACTTGTCCATTAATCTTGTTCTAGGAGCAACATCCATCTCCAAAGCTCCTTATAGAATGAGCACACCAGAGTTGGTGGAGTTGAAGATGCAGCTGCAGGAACTAATGGATAAGGATTATATCAGACCGAGTGTATCCCCATGGGGTGCACCAATTCTATTTGTTAAGAAGAAGGATGAAACACTGAGGCTATGTATTGATTACAGGCAGCTCAATAAGGTGACAGTTAAGAATAAGTATCATTTGCCAAGGATTGATGACTTGTTTGATCAAATGAAGGAAGCTAGAGTGTTTTCAAAGATTGACTTGAGGTCTGGGTACCATCAAGTAAGGATTAAGGAAGAAGACATTCATAAGACAAACTTCAGGACTAGGTATGGTCATTATGAATTTACAGTAGTGCTATTTGGTCTTACCAATGCACCTGCTACGTTCATGTGTCTCATGAACAATGTATTCAGCAAGTACTTGGACAGGTTTGTAATTGTATTCTTGGATGACATTCTTGTGTACTCAAAGAATGAAGAAGAGCACGATGAGCATTTGAAGATGGTATTGCAAGTCCTTAGGGAGCACCATCCGTATGCTAAGGTGAGTAAATGTAACTTCTATGAAGAGAAGGTGCAGTATTTGGGTCACATTATATCAGCAGAGGGCATTGCAGTAGATCCAGAGAAGATTGAGGCCATCATGGATTGGTCCACTCCGAGGAATGCAGCAGATGTTAGATCTTTTATGGGCCGTGCTAGTTACTACAGAAGGTTCATTAAGGGCTTATCCAAGATAACCCATCCAATTAATTCATTACAGAAGAATAACATCAAGTTTCTATGGTCTAAAAAGTGTGAGAGAAGCTTTCAGCAGTTAAAGGAGCTACTTACTAGTGCACCTGTATTGAAGATTGTAGATCCAAGCAAAGGGTTTGTGGTATGCACTGATGCTTGCATTGAGGGGCTCGGTGGAGTGCTAATGCAAGAAGGTTCTGTAATTTTCTATGATTTAAGGAAGATGAAGGAGCATGAAAGGAACTATGCCACCCATGACTTAGAACTAGCAGCCATCATTCACACTCTCAAGAGATGGAGGCATTATCTTTTGGGAATGATATTTGAGCTCAGAATTGATCATACGAGTCTAAAGTACTTGTTTGACCAATCAAATATGAATGCAAGGAAAACTAGGTGGATGGATTTTCTTTGTGAGTTTTATTTGGGGATTAGACATGTCAAAGGAAAAGAAAATAAGGTTGTTGATGCACTCAGCAGGAGATTCCATATTGCAGCAATAAGTAGATGTGAATCAGATTTGAAAGCAAGAATTTTAGAGGCTCAAGATAGTGATGAAGTCTATATCTAGATCAAAGAGAAATAGTAGCAGAATGTTATAGAGGAGAAGTATGCAAGGTATTAACTGGGTGAGGATGATGTTCTCATTTATCGGGACACGAGATTGTACATTCCAAACAGTGCAGATTTGAAGAAGTTGGTAATGGATGAGATACATCAAAAGCCATACTCAGGGCACCCAGGACATCAGAAGACTATAACAGCAGCAAGGAAGCAGTACTTTTGGCATGGTATGAAGAAGGACATAGCTGAGTACATTTCTAGATGTCAGACGTGTCAACAAGTCAAGGTAGAGCACCAACACCTAGCAGGGTTGTTGCAGCCCTTACCCATTCCAGAGTGGAAGTGGGAAGTGATTTCTATGGATTTCATAACAGGACTACCTATGATAGTGAATAAGCATGATTCAATCATGGTTGTGGTGGAAAATCTCTCAAAGGTAGCTCATTTCATTCCAGTCAAGTCCACCCACAAGACTAATGATATTGCAGATATCTTCATGAGGGAGCTATTTAGGTTGCATGGATTTCCCAAAGCAATAGTTTCTGATCGTGACACAATGTTCACATCCAATTTTTGGAAAGGTCTGTTCCAAGAGTTGGGAACTCAGTTGAAGTTTAGCACAGCCTATCATCCTCAGACAGATGGTCAAACTGAGATAGTGAATCATATCCTTGAAGATATGTTAAGGATGTATGTGATGGGAAATTCATCTAAGTGGGAAGACTATTTACACTTAGTGGAATTTTCTTACAACAATGGACATCAAGCATCATTGAAGATGAGTCCTTTTGAAGTGTTGTATGGCAAAGGATGCAGAACTCCAATAAGCTGGGACAACCCAATGAACAGAGTAGTGCTTGGACTAGAGATGATTGAGGAAATGGAATAGGAAGTTGTTATGATCAGGCAAAATTTGAAGGCAGCACAGGGCAAGCATAAAAGTTATGCAGATCTGAAGAGAGTGCATAAGGAAATCCAGATTGGGGATCATGTCTACTTGAGAGTGAGACCTAGGAAGAGTTCCATGAAATTGGGGAGTTGTGCCAAGTTGCCACCCAGATATTGTGGGCCATTTGAAGTCCTTGATAGGATAGGGCTAGTTGCATATAGAATTTCATTGCCTTCTAACATGAAAGCTCATAATGTTTTCCATGTATCTTTGCCTAAGAAATATGTACACGATCCTAATCATATCATTGATTGGCATGTGATACAGGTGTAACCAGAGGGAGAATTCCAGGTGGAGCCTACATGCATCCTCGACAGGAAGGTTACCTTGCTCCGTAACTGGGCCATGGGGCAGGTAAAGTTGCAATGGAGGCACCTTAGCCCAGAAGAGGCCACATGGGAGCTGGAGGATGCCATGAAAGAGGCATTTCCATTTTTGTTCAGTTTTGAGAACACCGAGGATGGTGTTATTTTAAGGGAGAGGGAGTTGTAATACTCCATTTTTACCTTGATGTGTTTATTGGCTCCAATGTAAATACTATGTATATACAATATGTGTATTTTCCCTAGTGTGGAGCTTAAGGCCAAGGCCCCACTAGTGGATGTTTAAGTTATTGCTTAGGCAAGTATTTGTACAGCTTGATTATTCATGGGCTACTAAGCCATGAAGGAATGTAAATGATCTAATTATTATTGAATGAATAAAATAACCAAGTAGCTGGCTAAGGAGGAAACGAATGATAAGGGGACATGTGAATCCACTAAGGAGAGGTGAGTGGACTTGGGATTGGTTGCCCATGTTGCCACATGTCTGACTGAGAACCTGTTTGAACTCCCTGCTGGCATTAATGCAACTGCAGTGGGTGGTTGAGAACCTTGATGGCTGAGGCCGATGGAGTATGGAGCATGCCTGCAATTTCGTATGGCAAGGCATGGCTGTAATTACTTGTGCTGAAAGACACTCAATCGCCTGGGGGAACTCGTTGAACCTGTTTGACTACCCGGGAGGGGAATTCATTCGACGACACAGACACGCACATGGACACACAAACATTCCTCATTATTCACTCACTCATGAATATTGCCATTGTCACAAGCCATCGACCCTCGCAGAGAAATCGTTCCTGTATTTCGTGTATGCCCCAAACCAATCCGGGAAAAGGGAAATTGGAGGTTAATTATGCTTACGGTGTGTTAGAAAGGCCGGAGAATTGATAGCCATAACCACCCTGTGTGTAAACCCAGTTGCAGGGACAGAGTGGTATTTGATAGAAGATGTTCAGAGTGGTTTTGGCAGGACATTTGTGACAAAACCCTAAGCCTGGTAATGAATTCAGTTGTTGAATTGTGGGAAAAGGGTTGGTTTGCTTTATAAACCCAGTGAGGGCTATAGTCTCAAGAAACTAGTGATTGGACCTTTCTATGCCCATCCTGGAATAACACTAGAAGGGAAAGACCGTGAGAGACTGTGCAGCAGTGATAGGATCTTCCTTGTGTTGGATGTGGTAGGTATTGTGGGTGCTAGGTCGGTTGAGAGCGACTGGACCTTTCTATGCCCATCCTGGAATAGCACTGGAAGGGAATATGCCTTGAGAGACTCTGTAATAGTGCAGTAGGTCTTCCTTGTGTTGGATGTGGTAGGTATTGTGGGTGCCTTGTCAACTAATTGCTGAAACGCCTGCAGTTATGTGGTTGAACTCATTGGCTTAGCAACACCTTCCATGTTATCCTTGAATTCCTTGATAACCACTGTAGGTTGGCTTAGCATGGGAAGTTGCCCTGGAAGGCTTGATGAACCCAACTACAGACTGGTTTAACATGAGAATGGAGCCTTGTCTGTGAGAGAACCTTTTATCCCTCCTTAGTGGATACACTGCCCAGCTCGGGGGAGATCTCTCAGTTGAAATAGTACAGGCTGGACAGAGATCTAAGGTTGGGTGGAACGTTGCTCTCACTTAGCCAGTTGCTTCAGTATTGAAAGATAAGTATTCTGTTATATGGTGATGTTGTTCATTGTGATGGAATGGTTGTTCATGTCTCTTTTGGAATTATGATTACTTGTTAAATGAATTGATTGATGTGCGGTCATGTATAGGCCTGAGTAGGAGGTTGAGTTCAGTGTTGTGTGTATATCTTATATTGCATGAGTTTAATGCCTTGTAGTTCTTGCATATGATAGATGTGTTGGTTAAATCTGCTTGATGCATTTTACATGTTATAATGAATGATAGTATTTCATTGTTTGTGATGAATGTTTATACATAACTAACCTGTGAAGGAGATGTATATTTACACCTTATCCTTGGGAAGGAAGAGAAGCCTGGAAGTGTTTCTGGAAACCTCTGTGGATTAGAGGGAGAGGAAGATCTTAGCAGGTTGAAGGTTTGAAGTGTCTAAGTGGAGATATAGGCAGAACTTCAAAGAAGTAAATGAGGAAGCTAGAAATTTCGCCTGATCAAGTGGATTCTACCATTGGATGGAGCTCTCCAAGTGCTTTCCAATGGTACCAACCTTGCCCCATTTGGATGCTCGAGGAATGAGTTATGCCCCTTAGAAGATTTGAGGATGATTGCCTTGCAGAGACAGGATTTCCGCAATTCCCAATCCGAAATTACGGGTTTCGGGTTGCAGGTTGTTGGATCTCCAAGTTCGAAAGTTATGCGTTGGGGATTTCCGCATTTTCGAATCCGAAATTGCGGGTTTCGGGTTGCGGGATTTCCAAGTTCGAAAATTAGGCGTTGAGGATTTCCGCAATTCTGAATCCGAAATTGCGGGTTTCGGGTTTCGGGTTGCGAGTTGCGGGAGGGGCTGTTTTCGGGATTTTAGGTTTCAGGATCACCAAGCACATATTTTCATATTTGGGATTTCCGCAATCCCGAATCCGCAATTTTGGGTTGCGGATTCAAGTTTTCTAGATTGTGTGTATGGGCACTCAGTTAATGGTTTTTGGAGAAAAAAATGGATCATGGTCTCCAGTCGGCCAGGTAGGTCGGTGGGGACGTGACATCAACAAACCTAATAAACAGAAGCTTAAGTTCCCTTGTAAGTTTTGTGAGGGAGATCACCTGACCTATTTGTGCCCTGTACTTCCATAAGTGCAAAGAGTGTGGTCCATAGTTCAAAATTATTTTGCTTCTGAGCAACCAACCACTGCAAGTCATGTTGGGGGAAAGCTATCAGCCACTGCTAATCATGCTGAGAGTATTTTTGTTGTAAAGGAGTATAAGCTTCTAGGATGCAAGCCAAAATTTCCTTGTAAAATTTGTAAGGGAGATCACCTTACTCACCTATGCCCTGTTATTGCATAGGTGCGGAGAGTGTCGTCCATGTATGATGGATCCTCTTCTCCTGAATTTCCTATAGAGTCCCCACAACCTAGTCAACCTTTGGTTGATGACATGGTTGAACCAATGCAATCTTTGGTCAACCCCACTCTTTCTTCAGAAACTGAAGTGATCGAATCGATGCAATCTTCAACCGATCCCATCAGTCCTTCAAAGGATGATACACATGTCCCTGAAGTCTTCTGCATTACCAGTTCTGATGTTTCTGAAATGGGGGGCACTTTATCTGTGCCGAGTGAACCCCTACCAAGCTTTGGGATCATTTCCTTTGATTGGAATAGTCTAAATGGGCCTCGCCTTCCTTCTTCTACACCTTTCCAGATAAAGGTTGATATCGGCAACCATGCGGTTCATCAATGTATTGTAGATGAAGGAGCCTCTGTTAGTATCTTATCCCCTTATGCTTGGAGATTTTTAGGTTTTCCTAACCTTGTTCCAGTTGTTAATTGGTCGTTGACTTTCGATAAAAGACCTAGTGAACCGTTGGGATTCTTCCCTCAAGTACCCGTTACTTTGGGTGGAAAAGCAGTCTTAGTTGATTTTATGGTTTTAAAGGACCCTATGGATTTTGATATGATCCTCGGGCGTGATTACGTATATGCTATGCAGGCTGTGGTGTCTACGCTCTTTCGTGTGATGCATTTTACTCACAACGAAAGCATTGTCACTATCGATCAGCTTGCATTTATTGACCACTCTTATTACCCAACTATAGACCAAATATATCCCTCGCTAGTAGGCACTACCATGTCAGAATAAAATTATGTGGCATATTGTTCCTTGAGTCCAATTGCTATTGAGAAGAAGCCTCTGAATTCATGATTACCTTCTAGGGACTGGGTCCCGGCAATTGACCAGGTGATGACTCCATCTGAATGTTTAGATATGGTTTCTATCTGGGATGATATACTTCCTTTTGATGAATTTTTTGTAGATTCTATAATGCAATCTTCCATTCATTTGAACATTGATCCACAAATGAGCATTCTTCTACCTTCACTTCGAGCTCGTTAAAAACAGTAAGGAGGTTACGAGCACTATTCCACCTTCACTTCGAACTCGTTAAAAACAGTAAGGAGGCAACGAGCATTCTTCCACCTTCACTTCGAGCTCGTTAAAAATAGTGTGAAAATAGTAAGGAGGCTACGAGCATTCTTCCATCTCTCCTTTGATCTCGTTAAAAACAGTAAGGAGGTCACGAGTTTACTTTTTCGGGCTCGTTAAAACTTTACGAAAAAGATCTTTAGAGAGTTCTTTCATGCTCTTGTTAGACTCTTTAAATATGACAAGATTGCCGAGTATAGTTGTCATTTCAGACTTGTTAAAGGATTTGAAGCGACATCCGCTTAGGTATAAGTTTAACCATTTTTCGGACTTTTGCGGATTACTTACGAAAAAGGAATACTCTAGTCATTTGTGGCTAGAAGAGTTCTTCTCTCATTGTTTTAGACTTTTTCGGGGGAGGAGACTAACTGTACGAAAAAGGACTTTTGGAGCCTTCTTTAGGGTTTTTAGGCTCTCGAAACATGAAAACACCAAGCGAGCATTCACCTACTCGGGATCAATGTGAAATCCACGAGAGGGTATATAGAGGATTGTTTAAGTTTTTCAGACTCTATAAACAGGAAAACATCGGCGAGCATATACTAACCCGGGCTCAATATTAAAATCCACAAGTATGTGTATGGAGTTATTGTTTAAGTTTTTCAGACTCCTTAAAATTGAAAACACCGGCGAGCAAGAACAGATCTCGGCTCGATATTAAAATCCATAGATCAGTATTATAGAGTATTCTTCTATCTCTTCTTCGAACTCTATAAACAATGAAGAAGGTCCCGAGTCTTCCTCCCAAGGGCTCGTTAAACTTTTACATGGTTGGACTTATTGAGTTTTCTTTCTTGGACTCATTAAAACAACAAGAAGGACATTCTTTTACCAAAAAGAATAAGGGATGAGAAGGGTATATCACATCTCTTCAGTTTCAAAGACAGTTAAGTCAATCATGTCCTTGAACACAACACCTATTTGAGTCTTTCATTTCAATTGGGTTTTAGTTTTTGACCTTAGGGTGAACCTGATCTCCGAGTTTTTACTCCCCCGGTTGGTTATTCTTCCAATAATATGGAGGTTCTGTTAATGTCTCCTACATTGCAGGCTTATATCACTTCCCCTTCATGTTGAAAACTGCCTAAGTCACTTTCTGTCGTGCTCACTATTCAAGGATACAACCTGTGTTGGCCATTCTGCAGTTACCTTGACTTCATGTGTCGGCCATCCTAGTGTCAGTTTGTTTCATCTTGCTACTTGTCCTACTCCACATCAGCTCATACCTTTTGAGTGTTCCTTGTGTTGGATGATGTAGGATGCATTAAGGCTTCCCTTCCAGCGGACTTCTTCCCATCGACTTCAACTCATTATGCTCTGGGAACGAAGTTTAGAGTTTCGTTTAGTACCTTGGGGATTGCAGTCTTCAATGGCAGTTTCCCTTGCTGTTGAATAACGGGAATACATCAATGTATCTTATTGGACAGGTTCCTCAAGTGTTCGACTTCAAGTCCACTTATTCACACTTGTTAGAACGTACTAGGTACCTTGGACCCCATTATCATTATCAATGGAAGTCCTCACATTTGTTAATAGTATACATCAATGACCGGTAATCAAACGATACCCCCCATGTTCGACTTCAGCTCATTTATTCACATGGTTAGGGTTTGTACCTTGGGTTGTTTGGATGAAGACCTTGGGATTCTGATAGCATCACCATATTTATGTTATCACCCAAGCTGCGCAAGACTGAGCCTCACTCATTTTGGCTCTTCATGAGACATAGATCCAGTTTGTTGTTATGGCCATGATCTCTCATTTTGACATGGATCCACGCTTGTATTTCAGTGGCCATGCTATATATACATCTCCTAGTTATGTATCGGAGATCATGTTGTATCCTGTTACACATCTATATGATGTCAAGATTGTAATTGCTTGTTGACCTTGATCATTGTTTCAGGTACTTTTGTGACTTGGTTCTGCGGTTTCTTGCTCCTCCTCTAACTTGGAATTATAATGTATTTCGGCCATCGTTTCCCTCTGACCTCACACATTAGGGGGCATCTGTTATAGGTCAAATCTGCACTTCTCCGTCCGTGATCACATTGCTCTGTCGATCACACAAAAGGACACCATGGATTGAAGAGCTAGGTTGACCTAGATGAGTTATTGTTGGAACTACATTCTTCAGCTGAAAATATTACTGTTTCTACTGATTTCACAACATGTGCGCTACTATTGGTACAGTAAACCAACATTCTAAACACTACTTTGCTCAAGGACAACCAGCACACACCTTAAAAAATGTTGCAAACGCTTTTTGTAAAGCACAAAAGTTGCATACTATGCGCTAATCTGGTTGTATGAAACCCGTGCACATATTAAGATGAAGTCAAAAACTATATTAAGATTACGAATTGGGATTAGTTGAAGTTGGTTCTGCAACTTCCCCAACCTCCCAATTCAACCACCTCTCGATTCCAACTGCCTACCTTGTCCCATAAATACAAGGAGGATCCATGAGAGAGGGACCTAGGAAGGAATGCTTTAACTACTGTTACGCTGGAGGAATTCCCAATTCATTGTGAAGAGCAGGATCCCAGGACTCGGTTGCAGAAGCATCTGGACATATCAGGTATATCTGTACTGATTTATGTTTCTTTGACAATAAAAAGGTGGAAATACCCTTCCTGTCCCAAATTGAATGTCTATTGGATTGAATGTTCATTTGGTTTAATATCTGATTGTAGTTGATGTTTAATTGCTTTCAATTTCATCATATTTATTGTAGTCAAGATACGCTGAGGAAGGTTTACTTTGTGTTGCAGGTTCATCATAGCAGAAGATCAAGTGAAAGCTAGGACCAACCGTCGATAAAAAGGCTTCTTTCGATATCTCGATCCCTTTCCATTTGTAGTAACTAAATGCAATACAATGAATGTATTTACCTGTCACCCCACCCAAGTTGGTAGTGTCTTCTCCTCACTAGAAGGTATTTTTCCTGCACAACAGATGGATTCCATCATAAAGATATGGATCTCATGGAACTCAAAACTTGGGAATATTTATAGATAGAAAAGCAATGGCACGTTCTTTACAGTTGGAACCCCTGGATCTAGTAATATGGCCATAAATTGCTCATCCGGACACCTTTTTCGATGAAAAAAGTGTTTCTTACTAAAAATGATGCTATAGATGCTATAGATGCAATGGTACAGGTATAAAGTCCAGAAATGATCAGAACTATTCTAACCAAAATATTATTTTCGTCCCACCGACACCGATTCCATTGATTGAGTTGATCTGGCCACACTACAGAAGAACCAACACACTGGATCTTTCTCACACCATACTAAGACTCAACTTTAGGCCTACAAAATATGTAATATGTTTCATTGAAGTTCTATGAAAAGGAATGGGTGTTCTTCTCCTCAATCACCCATTGGAATGCTAGCAAACAATCCAACTAGTTCTGGTTACAGAGGGGCACATCTCCCTTCTGTTGACTAGGGGCACATCTCCCAAGTCTTGAAAAGATTAAAGCTCGTCAATTTGATAATCAATATGGAAAAATATATGAGAGTGGTGTGCTCCTCCTCTTTTATAATATGCGTTTCCTTCTTGGTTCAATGTATGTGGTATCCTTCACTATCCATGTGCCCTCATTGACTGCTTTTGGAAACTTTAGCTTTTGCCTTTCTTTTTCCTAGATTTGTTGCCTTTTCTGCTTTGGATTTCTTTTATGCTTTTGGAAACATCTTGATTTTCTGGATTTTCTCTACTTTTCCAGTGCTTTTGCCTGCTTTTCTACTGCTTTCTGCTTTATGGACTTTCTTTCCTTTTCTGCCTGCTTTTTGCTTCTCCGAGTTTGTTGCTTTTGTGCTGCTTTCCATATTTTTGGTGGCTTTATGGATTTTTCTCTGATTTTCTTCTAGTTGCCATTGTGGATGAAAACCCATTGGTTCCACAAAGCCTCATGCTCCCTCCCTCGCCACCTAAGCACATCCACTAATTAAAGAAATTAAATAATATTAAAAATAATTACAATTTAATATAGAACACTTATCCTAAGTCTTAAAAATTAATTAACTTGACAATTAATGTCTCAAAATTTAACCCCTTTCTTTATTAAATTGTTATGCCAGAATCTATAGGGGTTGAAGATGTAGCAAAATGACCATAGAGCCTCAGGGAGGGGACACTATACTAAGTGCCTAACTTGATATTTTTAGAACTCTCGAAGTCTATTTTTGCATATGAGGGTGAATTCATTCAATTGTGGCTTATTTTCCTTCATTTTAGGGTCCCACATTGCAAGTTAGAGTTGTGGAGTGAATTTGAGGAGTTTACTCCACTATTCAGGGACTTCATGCACCTCTTTTTTAGCTATTATGAGATAGTAGCACCCTCCTTGAGTGTTTTTAGGGATTTTCTCCTCATACATATGCATTCACTTAGTTTCATGTGCATGCACTCAGTTGCATGTGCCTCACTCAGTTAGAACTAGTTATTGGGAAGCCTTGAGTTAGTGTAACTTAGTTTGGAGAGTGTGCATGACTAACTAAGGGTCTCTTATCTCTAGTTAAGCCTCACTAGAACCTCTTGCACTGCATAATCAATTTGAATTTCCTCCTACCCTAATTCGAATTGCCTTTCCTATTTATCATAACTCTCTTCATTCATTGAAGTTTGATGTAATACAAAATTCTCTCATGTTATTGACTTCTCTCTTTTGTGTAATGATTAATGTTTAACACATTTGTTGCATGAAATTATTAAATTGACGATCTCTTTCATAGTATTGCTATCTTGTTTAGTATCTAGATCCACATGCTCAAATTCTACATGGTATCATAGTTGTAGGGGTGCTAAATAGTTGGTATACTATTTTTTCCAGGGATCCAGTCTTATTGAAGGTTTTAAGAGGCCCCATAAGCTTCAAAACATATTCCTTATGAGGAAATATTCACATCCATTGAGAGGATGAAAGAGGCCCCAAAAGCTTCGCAAAATTGCACTACGAGGACATATGCAAATCCATGATCCACCACTCAATTGAGGAAGACCCTTTTGCAAGCCCAGAAGAAGAAGTGATCAACAATTTTCTACTATCCATTGGAGAACTTGTCCCAAATCAGGTTCCCATTCAAAAATACCTCTCCAATGTCTCTTCATACTCATGATCTACAAGAAAAATTGTCCCAAATTAGGTTCTCGTTGAAGAAGACCGCGAGAATATCTCCTCATACTCTGGATCTACAACTTTGCTTTAAAATTCACCAAGTTCCGCACAAAATCTTCAAGGGGTTTTCTCCATTCAAATCAAGGATTGGTCAAGAACCACCATCAAACACTCGAAAGTGTTTGATCTCGTGAATGTGCTCACATGCACTTCAAAAGAAGGAGGAGTTTACAAAAGTTTGCAGGGATCTTCCCAAAACCCTTCATTGAGAAGCAGTTCATCTAGTTGAGAGCTTCTTTGGGAATGAAGGCATCTTCTGAGTAAGTTGCTTAAAGTGTTATCTCCACATTCTCTTTTTTCTTTTTTTTGGGGGGGGGGTTCCCATGTGGGTTTTCCCTCCTACTCAATTTTTAGAGAATCTTGTGTGCATGGGTACCTAATATGGCTACAAATTGTGGGAATTTTTTTTCATTTTTCAGTTATTTCACCTAGTCAGGCTTACGGGGGGTGTTAGAGCAAAAAAACCTCTCCATATCATCATTCTCCTACGTAGTGACTTAGACCATGACTTCATGACACTAGTGGGCCAAACCCCATTCAATTTGACCACCTGAGTCACCCAAGAGCTTCTTCAAAGCTCCTAAGGGAATAACTTGCTATTTTAAGAACTCCTGAAGTATATTTTGGCATATGAGGGCGAATTCCTTCAATTGGGGCTTATTTTCCTTGATTTTAGGGTCCCACATTGCAATCTAGGGTTGTGGAGTGAATCTAATGAGTTTACTCCACTGTTTCAGGGACTTCATGCACCTTTTATTAAGTTATTATGAGACAATAGTGCCTTCCTTTAGTGTTTTTAGGGATTTGCTCCTCATGCATGTGCATGCACTCAGTTGCATGTGCTTCATTTAGTTAGAACTAGTGATTGAGAAGTATTGAGTCAGTTTAACTTCGTTTGGAGAATGTGCATTACTAACTAAGGGTCTTTGGCTCTAGTTAAGGCTCACTAGCACCTCTTGCACTGTATGAACAATTTGAATTGCCTCCTACCCTAATTTGAATTTCCTTGCCTATTTATTGTAAATCTCATCATTGATTGAAGCTTGATGTAATACAAACTTCTCTCATGTTATTGACTTCTCTCTTTTGTGTAATGATTGATGTTTAGCACATTTGTCGTATGAATTTGTTAGATTGTTGATCTCTTTCATAGTCTTGCTATCTTGTTTAGTATCTAGATTCGCATGGTTAAATACTGTAAATACCTTTATGAAATTTCCATAATTAACAATGAGGAGTCTTGGATGGTGTTGTTGTGTTAGTATTATAAGCAATGGGATAGGAAAAGATGTTACTTATATTTGCATTGGTGATCACCTTTTGTTGGTTGTAGGCATGACCATCACCGGTGACTGTATTTGGTGTAGAGAGATTGAACATTATTTGCACCACTTGATCACACTTGGAGATCTATGACTTAAAATTTTGTTAATTTTTAGCTACATGGGACTTTTTCATGCTCTCCAAACCCCATGCTACAACCATCATTTGATACATGGCTAGGTAAAAGGTACCTTGCACACCATTGATATCTTAGATATCATAAGATATGTGAAAACCACTTAGTAAGTTTAGAATTGTCATTCCTAAGACCACATGGCCGTAGGTTGGATCAAGGGAGGGATCAATTCTTGTTATCCCAACGAAGTGTTGAAGGTGGTATGTTCCAATATTCCCAAAATAAGTCCACTCTCCTATTAAAAGGCATCATGGGGAGGGCTTGAAAAATCAAAGAGTTGCTACTTTTAATGTTGAAGAATGGCTATAGATCTCTACCATGGACACAAAAATTTAGAAGGATGAGTGGCCTGTGACCCATGCCAACACCACGATGATCAATGGATAGGTAGCATCAAGGTATTATGAAGGCCCAATTGATACTACTCCCTTCGACGATGGTCGATCTTCTCATAAATCAATTAATATGAAACCGAGATTGACAATTATGCATAACTACTCTTGATGTGGTTGACTTTCCTTCAAAGAAATAAATACATGGAAAATAGTTAACAGGGTTAACTTAAACAATTTCCACTGAAGGTTATTGTATTGGAGTCCCACCTTGGGTTTCTCCAAGATAAGTGTGATTTAATAATAATAATTAAATCAAAATAACATATTACACATAAGAACAAGTAAATCAAATATATAATTTATACAATTTATGTTAGTGATCATAATATTGATAATTTGAACAATTAAAAAAATTTAATATTAAATATTTGAGAAGTTAATAATCATTTTTTAAAAATAACTTATAAAATACATTAGACAAAACGAGCTTTTCACTTAAATCCAAGAAAACGAGCTTTTCCTCCATTTCTGTCCAGCGCAATGTCATTGTCATTGGAGTTTTTTATTGTATTTATTAAAATATTAATTAAATTAATATTTAATATTTTATTAATTATTATGATTATTAAACTTTATATTTTATTAGTTATTATTATTATTAAACTTTTCGGTAATCCAAGTCAAAGATGTTCACCAAAGAACCACTTTATTCTTGACTATTATTATTAAACTTTATATATATGAAACATATCTTTTTCATTTTAAAAATAAATCGAATCAAGATAGATAGAATGAAATTTATCAAACCTCATCCTTAACTATTATTATTAAACTTTATATATGTGAAACATATCTTATTCATTTTAAAAATATTATGCAAAAGGATTTTGAAAAAAATTAATTTTTATAACCATTCTATAATTAATTAATATATATATATATAAAATTAAAAAAATTAATAATTAAATACAATAAAATTAAATATAACAGTGTTCATAAATAAATATAATCCATACAAAGTTAATGAATATACACAATATATCAAATCTCAATATGATAACTCCCACTTAGCTCGAACTCCAGATAATATAGCGTTGAGCAAGAAGGCAGAAGATTCCACGTACAGTCCATAGCTACTATACCACCAGTGCGGTTCTCCATATTGTGCTGAATCTCCATTTATTGGATCTTCATCATGGATTGGATAGAATAAATACCAACTTATCTTCGTGATCTGAGCGCACTGGAATGCTGATGCAAGAACGCACTTTGTCGATGGGTTTAAGATCAAGTATCTCACAAATTGTACAAGGGAAATTCACCTCGCCGTAATTATTGTAAACTAATATCTTACTAATGTTTAGCATTCCATAACATAAATACATTGTTTGAATTATTGTGAAAATACAATGTTGACTAATGTTTGTCAATGCTTAAATGTTTATTAATGTTTTCTAATGTGTAATAATGTTAATGTCTTTATTAATGTTTAATAATGCTTAATATTAATAATATTTAATAATGTTCAATGTCACTCATAGTTAACCACTATTAATATTTGATGGTGTATTATTATTATTATAAAAATTATAAATAAATAAATTATAACAAGTAAATATTAAAAAATAAAATATTAATTAAATAATTCTTAAATAATATATTAATCAATTTTTAAATAAAATATTAAGACTATGGATGACCATGGTTGAACTTGGTTAAGCATTACTATGGTTGACTATTGCTGACCATGATTAATCGTAGTTGATCATGGTTATGGTTAACTATAGTTGAACATGGTTGATCATGAGTATGGTTGACTATAGTTGACCATGATTGATCATAGTTGGTCATGGTTGATGATGATTCGCTATGGTTGATCATGACTATGCATGACCATGGTTGACCATGGTTCACTATGGTTGATCATGGTTGACCATGGATGACCATGGTTAAACATGGTTGACCATGTTTGATCAACCATGATCAACTATGATTGATCATGGTTGAATATGGTTTATCATGGTTGATCAAGGTTGACCATGTTTGAGTATGGTTGACCATGGTTGACTACTGGTTGACCATTGGTTGACTACTATGACCACTGTTGACCATGGTTAAATATTGTTTGACCTTGTTTAACTTTGACTAACTTTGACTATGGTTTACTATGGTTGACTTAATTTGGCCTGGTTGACCATTGTTTACTATGGTTTACTTAAAATGACATTAGTTGACCATGGTCGACTACGGTTGACTATGGTTCAATTTGTTTGACTATGGTTCACTTTAGTTGACTATGGTTCACCATGTTTGACCATGGGTGAATTTGGTTGCCCATAATTGACTTTGGTTAATTGTGGTTGATCTTGATTTATTATGGTTGACTTTGTTTGACTATGATTCACTTAGGGTGAGTAATTGACTATGGTTTCCCATAGTTGGTTGTGGTCGGCTATGGGTGTTTGTTTTTGGGCCTAATTTACTATTGGTTGACTATGATTAACCATGGTTGACTTTGTCTGGCCATAATTGACTATTGATTGACCTTGTTTGACGTTTGAATTTCGTTAACTATGGTTGACTTAGGTTGGCTTTCATTGACTATGGTTAATAGTGGCTGACCATGGTTGGCAATGGTTGACTTTCATTCATTTTAATATCATATGGTTGACTTATTCTCTTAATCATGGGTGACATAAAGGTTGAATTTAAAATCATATGGTTAATTGACTGTTGTTGAATTTGGTTTAATATGGATGACTATGGTTGACTTTGCTTAAATATGGTTGACTTGAGTAGGACATTGCTGACCATGGTTGACTTTGGTTGATAACAGTTGATCACAATTGACTTTTGTTTACTATGGTTGACTTCGATTCACATTGGTGTACCATGGTTAACTTTTGGTTGACTTTTGCTTAACCATAATAGACATTAGCTGACCATGGTTAACATTGGTTGGATTTTGGTCTACTTTGGTTGAATTTGGTTTATTTTTTGTTGATAATGGTTGACTATGGTTGACCATGGTTGATTTTTGGTTGACCATGGTTAAATTTGCTTGACCATGGTTAAGTATGGTTGACAATGGTTAACTTTGGTTATCTTTGGTTGACCATGGTTAAGTATGGTTGACCATAGTTAATTATGGTTGACAATGGTTAACTTTGGTTAAGTATGGCTGACCATGGTTAAGTATGGTTGACCACGATTGACCATGGTCATTCATGGTTGACCTTGGTTGGACATGCTTGACTTCTGTTGACCACGGTTGGCTTTTGTTGACCATGGTCAACTTTTGGTTGGATTTTGTTGACTATGTTTGACTTTAGCTGACCACGGTTGACTTTGGTTCACATTTAGTTAACCATGGTTGAATTTGGTTTGTTTTTGGTTGACTTTCGTTGAATTTGGTGCACTATGGTAGACCATGGTTGAATTTGTTTGATCATTGTTAACTTTTGGTTGACCATTGTTGACTTTGGTTTACCATGGTTGACTATTCCTGACCACGGTTGAACATGGTTGACAATGGTGGACTTTGCTTGACCATGGTTTGACTTTTTGTTAACTTTGGTTGACCATTGGTTGAATATGGTTAAGGTTGGTTGGCCGTGGTTAACTTTGGTAGGCCATGGTTGACTTTGGATTTGGTTAACTTTGGTTGAACATGGTTGACTTTGGCTTTGGTTAACTTTGGTTGACCATGGTTTGATTCTTTGTTAACTTTGGTTGACCATTGGTTGAATATGGTTAATGTTGGTTGACCGTGGTTGACTTTGGTTGGCCATGGTTGACTTTGGATTTGGTTAACTTTGGTTGACCATGGTTGACTATGGCTTTAGCTAACTTTGATTGACCATGGTTTACTTTTGGTTAACTTTTTGGTTGATCATAGTGCACTTTTGGTTGACCATGGATGACTTTGGCTAACCATGGTTGAAATTTGGTTTACTTTGGTTGAGCATGGTTGACATTGTTTAACCATGGTTGAGTTTTGGTAGACTTTGGTTTACTTTAGTTGTACATGGTTGACCGTGGAAGAGCATGGTTGACAACAATTGACTTTGGTTGACTGTGGTAGAACATGGTTGAAAACAATTGACTTTGGTTTACCATGGTTGAATTTAGCTTGATTTTTGGTTGACCATGGTTGAGTTGGGTTGACTTTTGGTTTACCATGGTTGGCTTTGGTTGACCATGGTTGGATTTTGGTTCTCTTTAATTGACTATGGTTGACTTTGGTTGGATTTGGTTGACTATGATTGACTTTAGTTGTTTGGTTGACTTTGGTTGTTTTTATTGACCATGTTTATTTTGGCTTGGTTGACATTGGTTGTTTGACCATGGTTGATTTTTTTTGGGTTTGGTTTACATCAATTGGGCATGGGTGACTTTGATTGTTTGGGCATGAATGAATTTGGTTTTTTTGCAATGGTTGACTTTGGTAGACCATGGTTGAATTTGGTTGACCATGGTTGACTTTGGTAAACCATGGTTTACTATGTTTAACCATGGTTTACATCTAGCTGAAGCATAGACAATGGATGATTACAAGTATGCTTGGAGAACAAGTAACACATAACTGATTTGTGGCACTTAACTTCTAGCTTATTGGTGTTCACCGATCACAAGTTAAGTGGTTGTGCTAGTATATATTTTGTGTCTATGTGAACAAAAATATCATTAGAGTTTCTTTTTCTAAGTATGGTTTTAATGAAACACATTTCATTGTGGTATTGATTATTTAATATCAATGAATTAATATATATAGATATAGCTATATATAGTTTATTTTTATAACTATGATTTTGGTATATATATTAGTTTTTGGGATGTGGTTTAGTACGAGAATTGAAATGACAAATATATTCAAATTCAAATTTCATGGGCATGATCCATACTCAAGAGTGTTGCATGTGGATTCATATTGATGTAGCTTTTAAATATAAAACATGCGTTATTCTTAACTTATGTGTGGAAGAGAATTATGAAGTTTTTTATATATTATTATTGATATTAATATACCTTTAAAGTGAAAAATCATGGATTTGTTCTTTATATATACACAACTATTTTCAAATTTAAGGATTCTTGTAAAAAAAAACAAAATATCAAAAACCAAACCAAATCTTGTATTTCAATGCATCTTCACTTTAAATCATTTAATCAATACTTAATAACTTGAACATTTAAATTTTATATATTAAACACTTCTAATTAAATGAATTAATATTTAATAATGTTGGAGAAACAAAAGTTTCACAAACATAATTTTATAAAAAAATATAAATATTTAAAAATTTATTTTAAAAAATTTATATTATATAATTAATTATATAAAATAAAATAAAAAATTATTTAAAATGATGTAAAAAATAATTTAATATAATTATTACTAAAAAATAAACTTAGTGTTTAATATACTCAATTTTACTCTTATATTTTTTTTACCATGATTTAAAAAATTAGAAAAAACACTTTGAAATAAAAATTAAATTAAATATTTTAAACACTTCAAATTATATTATGTTTTAAACATTTAAAATTAAATAATTTTTTTAAAACATTTAAAATCAATACATAAAACTTCCAATAAAAATTATAATAATAAATAATTTAAACATTTAAAATTATATTATTTTTCTCTAAATAGTAGTTTAAATTGAAATCATATTATTTTTTATAAAATTGTTGAAATTATAATAAATAATTTAAACATTTAAAATTATATTATTTTTCTCTAAATAGTAGTTTAAATTGAAATCATATTATTTTTTATAAAATTGTTGAAATCAATTTCAACTATTATATATTATAGATTGAGAGGTGCAGCCAAACACAACTCAATATTCAACAACACTTTATTATTTGATTTGAATATTTTTTAATACTTTAAAGTCGGTTAACCAGCCATTCTCAATTGTTCAATTGCAATAAAGATAAAACATTAATATTTCCAAATCAATTTCAAATATTTTAAAATGTATTTCAACTTTTCACTTATATCAATTAAACACTTTTATCCAAAACAAAAACATAATGTATGAAAATCGTTTGATGATATAATTAAATAATTAATTTTTTCATTATTAAATAATTAATTATAAAATGAAACAGAAATCTTATATGTGCTAAAAACGAAAAAGCCATGGATTTTTTTTAAAATTTTTCAGTTCTTTGAAACTGCCACCGAATGTAAAGACGAAACCCATATCCACAATTCAAACTATAATCATTAGTTTATTGAGTGATATGGTTGCCCTAAAACGCTATCATTACTTGTTTGGCATACCAACCACCTAAAAAGACCCAAGTTATTAAATAACATTACTGTTTACATGGAAGTGAGCTTCTCCTTCAAAACAAAACTCCTATTGCTCGGCTCTTCACTCACAAATTTGAAAGGAATTATAAATTAAGTTATAAACACAAATTTAAATTAACAAAACGTTTCATAGTTAGTTTATTACGATTAACACATTATATGACTAACAAAATCAATCCCTCGAATTTGATTGTGAATTATGAAGTCTGTTTCAAATTCATAACCAGTTGGATAATTGAATGGAACAAATACCCACAAATAAAAGAAAAAGAAAACACTGAAGATCGCCAATGGAATTTAGCTGTTTATAATTTATGATGCAGAGAAATTTCTTGGAATGGAATACATCTATTAACAATTTGTACACTTAATTTTTTGAGATCTTCACACATAATATTGATATCAATAACAAAAAATCATACTGAAAATGCATTCTGGCAATTCACAATTCTCTAGAGTTTTAAATTAATGATGCGAACTCCATATTAATTTAAAAAATAAGAACTTTACTGCACAATTTGTACGATTCTCCCTTAAATCAAAATAAAATGTATATTAATATTTAATATTGACTTTATCAGCACTATGAAAATGAAAGTCAAAATCATTTACTCTATTTAATACCATGAAAATTAGAATTTTCAAATCTATTTACTCTATTTAACATTATGAAAACTATAATTTTCAAATCAATTTTTATATTAGAGTTATACAGTAAATTGCATTGAATATATTACAATTACACATAATATAATTTATAAATAATATATTGAGTATATCAATCATCAAAACGCATAATTTGATGATTCTAACTTCAATAGAAAAAATTTAAAAAGTTAAGATCTTATTAATTTAAGACTTAATTGAACTTTGGAAGAAATGAATCTTAATTGAATTATATCAAACATCAAATCACACAATTTGAAAATAAACGGAAGAATGGAAAAAGTTAATGATTTTATAACTTCAAAAACTTAATGGAATTTTTTACTGAAAAAGTTAACGATGTTATAAATTTAAGACTTATAACTTCAAAATATTGATGGAAATTTTGATAGAAAAAGCTATATAAATTTAAGACTTAAATTGACTTTGAGAATAAATGAATCTTACTTGCATTGTTGATAAAATAGATAAAATAGTTTAACGGTCACTTATAAATTTAAAACTTTAATTGAATTTTTGAAGATACTAATTTTTATTCAAAGTTTCAACAAATTTTATAATGGTATTGCTCCACAATACACAAATCCAATATAAAGTTTTATAAAAATATGGTTATCACGCAATACAAGAATTCTTAATTTAATGGTTGTGTTTGAAATTTCTACCATGTCTTATTAAATTCATAATTCCTTTATAACAATATAAACCATGATCATAGTCCTAATTCCTTTATCATTCAGCCACCAGATTTAAAATTACTAGCCATGAACCTAAATGAACTGCAAAACTCAAACAATAAACTGTGCAATGTCAAAAGTGAAAAACTTAAAAATAAGAGTCAAAACTTAAAAGAGAGACAAAATTGAAATATGGTTTGGCTGATCCCACTAAAATTTCATGAGTTAAAATTGAAATGATGACTTTGGCGGATCGTGCTAGAACTCGGGACTGTTTGAGGAGTTTTGGCAGTCTCAGTTAAGTCAAGCCCGCCCGGTGACAGATCCACTTATCTTAATATGTTTTTATTTTATTAACATAGCAATCTTGCTTAAAAATGATAGTTCTAGTATCTTGAATCTAAGTTTTCGAACAATTAGAAGAGGATTTGTTGTGTAAAGTAAAAAATGAAGTTAAGATAGTGAAGTTAGAAGTTCTCCGGTTGTTTGAATTAAAGCATGTAAAAATATGTAGAGACAACCACACAGAATTACTGTAAAAAAATAGAAAAAGAAGGTGAAACGCTCACTGTTTAAAAATATCATACAGAAAATTACTGATTTCTGAGATCCCACCAAGTTTGGAACACAAGACCTCGACCTCCACAATCTGCCTAAGCATGCTGCGACCCGCATTGGGTCATGAAGAGGAAGGATACAGGACTTGAAACACCCAAGAGTCTCCGAGATGAAGTTCAGCTGATTGCCAAGAAGGAACATGGGAACCCCACGAACAAGATCAATCCTGCCATGGCCGCAACTGCCGATGAGGTTGTTAATGTTATTACCAATGATGTCCCATCGGCTATTGTGAAGGTGAATTTGGCGACGATTGCTGCTGCGCTGAAAGAGAGAGTGAAAGCTGCGGATATGTCGGCGTTGATGAAAGAACGGGCCTTTAGATGTGCAAGGCAGATCGACCTGTGTCACACAGATTGATAAGAAACCACAAAAACTAATTCAGAACAAAGAAATAAGGGAATCACTGTAGATCTGAGAGCATAGGTGTAGATTGTAAATTGTTTACCATTGCAAGCACCAGCTAAACCATGTCTTCTTAGCGAAATCTGTCACCAAAATTGGAACTGCCATCACCAGCAGAAGACAAACAACACGCCCAGGTCCATACGGGCGTCGATAGAGATCCTCGACACCTTGATGGGCAGCGATTGTAGATATATGTTAACATATAAAATGTAACGATGGGTGGTGGATCCTTAATCGGCCAAGGAGGTGAAGGTTGTAAGCGTTGCATTGAAGAGAAGTGCCCTGCCAAGGTTTGAAACTGCCAGCCATCTGTAATAACCTTTTTTTTTTAAATTATTAGTGACGATTGGATTTAAACATGCCCGTGAGTTATTTCATGAAATCTCAATCCTCCGATCATGCACCAGACAATGAATATTCGGTTAACTTTCAAATCTGGCCATTCAATTTTTTTAAAATGAAAAATCATCCACCCCCACCCCACCCCAAAGTTGAAATAAAATACGCCTATCGGCGTAATAATGCATCCGCATCTTCCGCCGTGATTTTCTCTGCACATCTGATCTACAGTGACTGGTAGAGATTGTAAGGGGAGGCATCGCAGAAATATGGAGTGCACACTGCACATCATAAAAAATGTACATGCGTTTCATGAAAAGCCGCATCGAGAAACTGGGGGACTTCTCTGACAACATTACGACGTGACATTTCTTCAGGTCTTCCCCACCAGGGATCAAATTTGAAGGGTGGGGTCCCATTTCACTTTGAAGGGCTATGAGATATTGAACCCTTCAATGCTGACATGTAAACATAAGTCATTCTTTTCATTTGAAAATGTACTAGTACATCAAAATTTCGTCTTACGTAGTAAAGTCAAGAGGCTTTATTTTGCAGTGGTTATGGTAGTACTGAACGTTATATATGTCATATAACACAACCATATTCACCTCGATCTAGAGGCTCAGTCTCTAAGCCACTATGCCACCTTTGTCATCTCAGCAGTTTCCCAAATTGATCTTGCCTCTTAAAATTTTAACCAATAATATAATACAGATAACTTGTTAACCCCATTCCAATCCAACTTTCATCCTTACAGGCAAAATTAATACTATTTTACTCTTTCATGATCGCTTGAACGTGAGGAATTTAATAGTGAAGCATAACTTAGGAGACACACGGAAAATCCACTTTCCAGATGTTCAGTGTGAATTGCCATAACTAATTTTATAGATCTTTTTTTCTGCATCGGTGCAGCTACAGTTAGCTTGCTAGCCCAATTCCAATCCAACTTTTAACCGGTATAATACACGTATAATAATATTTAATAGCTCTTAAAATGGGTTCCTAGGATGCTTCGAACAATACAAGCTCAATGAAGAATTGGGTTCTTCAACTCTTCTAAAAGCAACACGATGCTTATTCTTGGAAAAGTTCAATCTTTGTAAATCACTAGAGATGGTTCTTCAAACTAATATAAATTCCAGCTTACATAAAATCTATCCTACTTAACAATGGAAAAAATGATCATGTAAGCCAAAAAAGGAAGAAATTGTTTCAGAAGCCAAAAACATTGGACGTTGAGTCCTGTATTTGCTGCTAAATTAGTGAGCAATAGAGATGTATGTAGAAAGTCAGTAAAAAAGGTGAAGGGAAAGAATATGAATGGTAACTTTTTTTTTACTTCGTTGAATTGAGGATCATAATTCACTTTCATGCACCTCTATCAAACATTTGCGTTGTCTATGCCATTTATAATCCTCCTTCACGCAAGTCTTTCAGAGAGAACAGTTCAACAAAGAAGTTGGATTGGATTCAAAACCAATAGCAAGTTTCTTTGTCACTCTAATTATGTACCCTATAGCAGAATTGAATGCCAATGACAACAATATATGTTTTAATTTTTCATTCAACACTATGAATGCCACACATACTTGGGATAGAATAAGTTTAAGCGCTCCTTACATGTTGCATGCTATGTTATGGTTTGAGCAAAGAGAACTATCAGAATCCGGGAAGCTTTTGTTCTTAATAGCTGATTAAGGACCTTGGTTGCTTCTTCTTTATAGCCCTCCCCCTAGATCTTGTTATACATAATAACTCTGTGGTATGACAGAGTGGAGGATGGGTTGTGAAGCATAAGTAAAATGTAGGCATACCAAGTAGAGAGGAGATGCATAGATGGTTGAAGTTCCTGTTCTATTCAAGACCAACCGATAAGGGAAAAAAAATCAAAAGGTAAAGTAGCACTGTCATTCTAAAAATAAAGATTACAAAAACATTTTTGTCCCAGTTCGTACAGTCGAACGCAGGACTGGGCACTGGGCATTCTAAGAAAATTGTCAGCTTTCAGCATTGTCCTTCACTAGATGTTGTTGCATATTCTCAATCATATTGAAATTCGATAGCTAGTTGGGATTGTAAGTGTAGTAGCATCGGTGGTTTTCATATTAATAAATCCCAAGAATATTAAACCATGTACCAGTGTGTCGAGTCGACAACTGAGCAATTGGGGAAAATGGCTCATGCAATAGAGTTTTAGATACAAAGTCTGGATTCTTGATCTGACTCATTAACTACATGCATGGAGGTTGGCAGAGTGGGAAATTCCCCAAATCCCCAGGCTTTGTGGTAAAGCTGGGGGGCGCAGTGGACACACATGTTTTTCGTAGGGCTGCAATCGTGGTCAGTGGCAGCTGCGTGGGGAAGCCCTTGGTTTCAAAGTGAAAAAAATGGTCTTCCTTGTCCCCTCCATTTCAATAAAGTTAAAGGGCAGCTAAATTCTCAAGAGCTTCGATCGGGCGACAATGGAAAATAGGGCAAGGAAAGGAGCACATGGAATCATATGCGTGTACAGAGAACATATGAAGAAAGAAGCAATTGTTGTTGTTGTTGCGGTTGGGAATCGATAAATGTTGTTCTTAACAACCTCTGATGGAGATTTGTGACAAACCCACTCTCTGGTCCAGGCTTCAAATTTGAAGCCTTCAAGGCCCGTTTGAAGTTACAAAATTTCAATCAAATAATACTATTGTGTTTGAACTTTGAACTTATAGAAATTTAATCAAATAAAAAAAAATAAAAATTGATGGGATCATGAATGGATAAAATGATGTACATACCTGTAAATTCATAGGATGTCAGCAATCCAATCAGCCTTGAAGTTGAGCTCCTCAAGGAAAACAAATTTCTTTATATATGTTTATGGTAGGCTGACATTGGTGGCTTCACTCTGCAAACTCTCCTAGAGGAATGGAGGAGATAGGGTAGGTGGAACTTGGAAGTAGCTCAACCATGGTGGAGCAGGGGTATAAGCAAAAGCTTGTTTGTATTCCTGTAATATTATATATTGGTGGTCAGATCCATGGAAGCAAGGAATTTGAGCATTGACTTGATACAACAAAGAAAACACAAGGTGGGACTCGGGAGCCATAGGATTGACTTGATACAACAAAGAAAACAAAAGGTGTGAGGCTGGAAGCCGTAGATGGTAGGATTAACTTGATACAACAAAGAAAACACAAGGCCGTGGGCAGGGGCCACGGGCGGGAGCGGCAGCCTGCAACATTACAAGAATTTTCTGGATTGTGGAGTTTGTCTAAAATGCCAAATTCGGGGCACATTAACATAATATATTATGCATTGAATACTCAATTAAATCACAGAGTCAGAAGTCATGAATTGGTATGTGATAATTGGTAACTTGATAATCCCACTGTGAGCAACACGTATGAGCCACCAACCATGTTTAATAAAGTTGTTGCTACCATTAAATGCGTTAAACACGTAATCCCTCGCCGCTAACACGAGAACTTAGAAGCATTCAAGCCATGGGTTGCACATTGTAAGCCCGTCCATACAAGCTGGTCAATGATATTATTAGAGGCCCAATGGTCCATGATCCATGGATGATCGAACACGTGGAGATTGAAGAGTGACCGAGTACCAAGTCCCACTCCCAAGTCACCTAGCTAGTAGCCCATTCCCAATTTCCCACTAAAAACTATTGACGGGTGAAATTTGAAGTTGCCCTTCTGTTGCAATTTTAAACAGTAGTGGTTAATTTAATTATTGAAGGGCTTACCATGAAATTAAATTTTTTTTGCATGGTAAAATTTGAGGTGGTCTTCTATGACGTGTAAAATGGCCTCTAAAGGGCCCTAAAGGCTTCAAATTTGAAGCCTGCATGGGACCTCAAAAGAAAAAGAGTTCAATAATTGCCTGCCCGATTCCCGATCCCAGCTGTATGAATGGTCTAGTTGGAACCACGGTTCAAACAGTCCATTCTTGAAGCTGGGGATGGAAGGACAGAGCATAATTGACTTTCTACGTCCCTTTGGAATGATTCCGGGCAAGAAAGAAGAGACCAGAATGAAAATTGAATTTTTGATTCCGGGCAAGAAGATTTGGATGGATGTAGATGGATTTTATTAGATGATATTTAAAAGTTTGCAATGCTTGGTTTATTAGATGATATTTTAAAGTTTTTAATGTTCCCTTATGAAAGTAGTGGTGGGGAGGAATGATTATTATCCTTCCCACCTAGGTTCAATTATTGTAAGTAACATGATGCTCTTGTTGAGCCTCTATTTATTGAGTGTGTAATTCTGGCATACCTTGATTCTTAGGAATGGGCATTTTTTATATTAAGTTTTTTAGACATTAAGAAAAAATTTACCCCTTAAGAAATTGGATCCCTCTTCACTATTCTTTAATTATAAGCCAACATGAAATATAATAATTACTTTTTATTTTTTGATAAGTTATAATCCCACATGAAAATTTTTAATTACTTTTTATTTTTGATAAGTTATGAGCCAACATAGAAACTTTATATTATGTAACGTGACAACATCTCCCCCATACTGGATTGTAAGCACCTCATTGCTCTCAGTACAATAATATATATACAATTTTATTTGTTTAAATGTTATATTCTTTAATCAATATTATAGTTTAAATTGATAAACAATTTTTATAATTCAAATTCATGGAATCATTTTTTCTATTCTTTACACAATTATCAATAATATTGATGTGATTTTCAACAAAATGTTAAAATTTTCAAATCCTAAGTGCTTGATTGCCTTATCTTCTAAGTTAAATAAATCAAATTGACTTTATTTGAATGTAGAAAATTAATCTTTAAACATGGGATCAATCACACAATAGCTAGAAAAGCAAATAGCATAAACATAAATGAAGCATACACATACACATATGTTTCCTTCTTCAAATCAGTTTCTCATTACTTACATCAAAGCTTACAAGGTGACCTTTTCAACCTAAACCAGCATTTGTATGATCAACAAAAACCAACACTGAAGTGCACAACCTGCATAAAAGGGGAAAAGTTACAGCACTATGGACTACTCTTTTCTTGGTTGTTATGGACAATATCACTCTTTCTCTCTTTCAACAAATGGAACTCATTTCAAGCAACCACATAGGACAATGTGCATCCTACTCTTAAGGTGCACAACCTACATATGAATGAAAACAACCATTGCAGCAGCGTACGACCTATATAGCCTACTATACCATTGTTTTACAACCTACTAATGATGTTGGTCCTCTCTTATCTTGTTTCATTGCTCTGCTCAATTGTAGTGGCCTCTCTATCTTGCTTGTCTTTTATGCTTTGCCTAAACCCTAATCTCCTTAACCTTAATTACCACTTATCTCAATCTTGAGATTAACTAAGATTAAATCTAGTTGAAGTCATTAATGTATTAAATACACTTTAATAGACTCCTGTGATTAAGTTGATTTCTAAACATTAGATTTCACTTTTCCTAAATGAAAATTACAAAATAGAAATATTACCCACTTTTCCTAAGTGGTCACTTTACAAAATGTCACAACTCACTTCCTGCACATTCATATTGAACCCATGCAAGAAGTTCTTGTTCGAGCTTCATTTCCCAACACTCCCTCTTTGCGAGGAATATATTATGCACCAATCCAGGTTTGTCTCGAAATGCTTCAAAGTTCCCTTTCACTAAGGGCTTGGTCAAAATATCAATCACTTGTTGATATGTTGGAACATACTAGATCCTTACTGGTCCCTTTTGGATGTTGTATCATATGAAGTGATATATGATATCTATGTGTTTGGACCTATCAAGATATTGGATTCTCAGATAGATTGGTACAACTTTAATTATCACAGTATACCATTGTACTATCCAAATCATTATCAAGGAACTTGCAAAGCCAAATGGCCTCGCAACTAGTATTAATGGATGTCATGTATTATGCCTCTATTGAGCTAAGTGCCATAGAATTTGCTTACTACTGAACTAGATATCATACCTTATTCAAGGCTAAAGCAACACCATGTTGTGGTCTTCCTATCGATTGCACTATATTCCTAATCTAAGTATGTATACCCCTGAACCTAACTTCACCATCTCCAAGATATCTCAGACCATATTCTATTGTGCCCCTCAAGTATATTAGTACATTTTTTCTTGCTACCCAATGCTCTTGCCTGAACTCTACTTTGAAATTACACAAGGTGTTCACTACAAAACATATATCTAGTTTAGTGTTGACCAAATATTAGTTGCTTATACAATGTAGGGTCCGCCAACTCAAAATATGAAGTTGTCACCTTCTTTAGATTAGTGATCATGAGTGTAGCCATAAGTTTGTAGTCCATTCAAAACCTCTTTAAGATCTCAACTACATACTTACCTTTCCTAGAGAATATCTCCCATGGTCTCTACCAAACCTCCAAACCCAAGAAGTAATATAGCATGTTGATATCCTTCATCTCAGACTCAACTGCCATATTTGCTTTGCACCCTACAATGAGCTTCTCTACACCTATAAGAAACAATTCATCTGCATACAACACCAAAATAAACATATCAGTCCCAACAAATATAGATCTTCACTTTTGGTGAAGCATGTGTACAAATATCCATTTATCGGGAATACCATGCTCTAGTTGCATGCTTGAGTCCATACAAGGCCTTCTTAATATTGCAAATATGGTATTCCTTCCCATTTATCTCAAAGCCTTAAGGGTGCTTTCTGCACACTTCTTCTTCGATTATCCCATTAAGGAAAAATATATTTGCATCCATCTGATGTTCATCCATCCTATAAATGAAACTAAATACATAATTTCCCTAATGGAAGTGTACTTGGCAACTAAAGAAAAAAATCCCCTCATAATCCACTCCCTCTTTCTAGGAGAACCATCTCACCACAAACCTCACCTTGATCTTCTCAATGTTGCATGCTTAATATTGTAGAGCCACCTGGAACTCACTACTGGCTTCCCCTTCAGTCTTGGCACTATGTCCCACACATAATTCTACATGATGGAGGTGTACTCCACTATGACATCCCACCAAACATGTTGTCCTACTACTTCCTAAAAACCAAAAGGCTTTGAACCTATGGTGTTGCTCATTAATGTCAGGTAGTTTTGAAACTTATTTGGAGGCTCGCTCTCCCTAAACATGCTCCTATGAACCTCAACATATTCATGATCATCCCTCAATGTCTGAGTGAACCTGTAACGTACGTAATTTCCTCATAACACTATCCAAGCTACAATGTATTCAATTTCAACATATAATTTTTCCTATATTACCCAATTTTGAATTTATTTGGCTCACTGTAGAATTTAACAATGAAAGCAGACTATAGTCGCCCAATTACTTAAATACCCATCCCAAAATATGTATACATTCCTAACATGAATTCATCCATAACTATGATAATTAAATGCATGCACACATATTCACATAAGCTATAAATTAAATAAAGTTAGAACATAAATATAACTCATGACTTTTCATACATATTTAAAGCATTTTTCTTTCTAAGAGAAATAATCCTCGATGTTCCTCCCAACCTTAGGATTTCTATCACACATAATATCTATATGAGAAAACATACCCCCGAGATGAGGCTATCATTCCACAAGGGTGAATTCCTTAAGGTCCGGTTCTATGTGATCCTACTCATTCCATAACCTGTAAAACTCATTGGTGCCAGAAATCCCCTCTAAAACTATCCCAATCAACCGACATTGTTCCCCCTGAGCTTTAACAACTTCAGTAATGGGATTCCCTTCTCTTAAGTAGTCCCTCATGCTATCCCAACTCCCTTCTATTGCTCCAACATAGGTTGGCCAGGAAATCTCACTGCTGGGACTCTAGAGATTCTCAATGATAGGCCAAATTTCTTCTCATAGTAGCACCATGATCGTTACAAACAAATATTTTGGCACTGGCATAAACTTCCATGAAAGTACAATCCTTTCCTCTCCATAGTGATCATTAACAACAAATCATTTAGCACTAGCATAAACTTCCATGAAAGTGCAATCCTTTCCTCTCTATACTTCTTACAATCAAGCATCATGAGGGAATGAGCAATGGAATGTTCAATGTTCCAAATCCAAAAATTATATTTACATGTTTATAACTCCCCATGTGGTCTTCATGAGGGTCATGCATTTTTCTTTTAATCCCCAAGCTTAGGATAATAATAAAGGTTGATTAATCAATATTAATGATTATGGGTTTAGGGACCTTGAAATATCATTAGCTAAGGTTTATGATCAAGGTCTAAGGGATTAGGTTAACAACTTAGTCAGGTCCAGTCCCCGTATCCCCCTTTCACTTCCCCAGTTGTGGAACCATAGTTTCTCATCTCATTTTCATCCCTCTTCATTTGCAGTCATCAAGGATTTTATATTATATATATAAATGTACATAATTAGAATGTATTTTTTCCTCCTATACCATAAATGTTAGGTTTCTATCCCTTTGATCATGACATACACATTTACATTATGGGTCAAAAATGGGGTAATACAGAACCATCGAGGTCTCTTAATAGGAATGGAAGGGGCTAATGTCTCCTCCTCTTCACTCAAAGGTTGTTTTCCTACATTGGAAGTCACTAGTGATCCTGGCTCAACCTTTGGAGCTTCCTTCTCCTCATCCTTTGTCACTATAATGGCCTCATGAGACTTCCTGGATACAAAGTCTTTGTCAAAATTTATGCCCCTACTTACTATTATATTCCTCTACTCTAGAATATCCTTAACTTCTCGACCAATATCCTTCTCTAAAGTAGTGGGCGCTCCATCAGTAAAGGCTCTAGGATTAGCTTCCCCCCCTTAATATCCATCTTTCTTCACCAGAGTGGACTTATCACCTTCAACAAATCTTGGATCTGGTGGTGATGAAGGTATGGTAGATCAATAGGAAGAAATCAGGCTATGGATAGGTTTCTAATTAAAAATAGTTATCTAGAATATTAATTGGAAATTTCATCCTCCATCATTCCTCTTGCCACCTCTGATCACAAACCTATCAAACTCTCCTTCACAAAGTGAATTATGGACCATTTCCATTCAAATTCAATATGTTATGGCTTCAACATCCAAAGGCAATAAAACTTATCAAATCCACTTGGGGTAATAAATGGGAAGGGTCTCCAAGTTATATTTGGGCATCCAAGTTAAAAGCTGTCAAATATGCTCTTAAACGATGGGCTAAATATAGCTACAAAGAACCATCTATATAAAGAAAATAATTTCAATCAAGACTTGTAGAAATACAAGCCAGAATGGAGACAAGGGATTCCACTATGAAGCACTAAATATAGGAAAGAGAAATAAATAAAAAAACTTCATTCAACCTATCGAGAAGAGGGGGAATACTCAATAATGAAATCAAGAAGTCTGTAGTTGAAATTAGGAGATAGAAATACCTCATATTTTCATCATCAATAAAAAATTAGGCAAAGCAGAAATTATCAACTCCAATGGCGAAAAAAATAATTGAACAAGTAGAGATAAAGATGGAAGCATTTTAACAATTTAAAGCGCTTTTAACAACTCAAGAAGAAGTAGATAATGTTTCAACAACTGATATTGTCGAAAATATCCCTTTATCGATATTGTGGTATGAAAATCACGTGCTAGATGAGCAAGTTGAAGAAATTGAAGTTATTGATGCCATCTAGTGGTTAGATCCTAATAAAGCTACGGGCCCATATGCATTCTCAATATCTTTATACATTTGTTGTTGGGATCCAATAAAAAAGGATTTATGCAAAATGATCAAATGGTGCCTAAAAAAGGGTAAACTAGGCGGTAGTACCAAGCTTCATTTTTGGCACTCAGTTGAAGGAGAAAAACCCGGCTACATTCTATAGGTTCATTCCAATATCTCTATACAACTCTTCGTATAAGAAAATCACAAAGATCTTGGCAACTAGATTAAAACCTGTCCTCTCCAAAATCATATCAGAAAGTCAAGGGGGATTCATTCCTAAAAGGAAAATTATTGATAACATCATATTAGTGGAAGAAGCCATTCATTCTAGCAAAAGCAGAAATGAAAGAGGAATGGTCATCAAGATGGACATGGAAAATTATTTTGACAGAGTATGCCATTCCTTTCTTTTCTCTATTCTAATCAAATTTGGGTTTTCTAATAATTTTATTGTTTGGATTAAAGCATGCATAACTTGGCCTTGGGTAGATCTTCTTGTGAATGGAAGGCCTAATTCCTTTTCCATAGTGAAATACGTCTTCATCAGGGGTTCCCGCTTTCCCCCTTACTATATATTCTCCTGGCAGACTCTTTAAGTCAAATATTGGAGGCAGAAATGCGATGAGGAAATCTCCCATGTATCACAATGGTTAGAGGAATCAATGAAATTAATCATTAATGGTTCACATATGATGCACTTCTTTGGGAGGGGATTCAAGGGTTATAACCTCCAGGTACAAGAGGATTATATGCAGTTACTTAAATGCCTTAAGAGGAGATGTCAACAAACACAAGTGTTGTGTTTATGGATAGAATTTATCTCCCATCCATATCCATAACATTTCTATCATATTAGAATTCTCTTATAAAGAGGAATGGAATTCCTTTATTTATTTGTGCATCCCAATATTCCAAGGACAACCCAAGGCCTTGAATTGGAGGGGAGTGATTGAAAAAATATGAAAAGAATGATCTAATGGGTCTCCCAATGGATAAATCCATCTGGGTTCGTGATTCTACTAAAATGAGTGTTATCATCCATTTCTATATACTAGAATTCAGTTCTACTAGAACTAACAGGTGTAGCTAATCAAATCGACATGTTACATCGAAAGTTTTTGTTGCAAGGAGGTAAAGCGAAGTCCAAAAAAATTCATCTAGTAAATTGGAAATCATTTGCTGCACCCATGGAATCTGGAGGTTTAGCAATCAGGGAAACTAATCTAAGGAACAAAGTGCAGGGAGAAAAAATATTGTGGAGCCTATCTACAAGGGAAGATGCTTGCAGGAAGACCTACACAGGAAATATATCCAATCCTCAAGAATGAGAATATTTTCTCAAGATGTTAGCACTACTATAATTGGGGTCCAAATTCGACATTTAAAGGTAAAAATTACTTTTTAAAGTTGGAAAGACATCATCTGGGTGGGATTTTTTTGAAAAAATACAACATAACATCACTTAAGTGATGTGTTAAGGAAGGCATCGCTTAAGCGATGTCACAGGGTGTCCCTTAAATATGAAACGTGAAACATGGGTGTGAAACGTGGCTTATTGGACATCCTTCTTAACACGTTGCACGTTAAGGCAAACTCCCCTATATTGCGATGTCGAAATATATTTGACCCTTCATATGGTTGGTTTGGATCCAATATATTGATTTCTTGGTGGGTCAATCTTGTTCATAAACCCCGTTGTATCAAAACCAATGTGATCAACAATTCCTTGATGCCCTGGTCTTAGAGCTTTGAGGAAGTCATCCATATAACATGCATATAGAAATCCCAGCTGAAGCCTCTCCCTAATCCCTATTTCTTAGGCCTATAGAATACTATATATAAGTGGTGGTTCTCAGAATAATGCCCCTAAGGTTTGTGTTGATTGCAAGAGAACCAAGGTGCCTCTCTAGAGAAGTGGTCCTTAAGGTCCCAAGGTAAGTTCATGTCTTGATACCAACCAATGCTTGTTTTCTGCTTATCTTGGGATGCCTTTAAATTATTCCTAATTTTTGCAACCTCGTGTTCCATTTCCTTAAGCAATTCTGGCCCAATTACAAATATGTTCATTGGATTATCCCATGTCACTAGTTTCCTACACTTTCTTCCATATAAAACTTCAAATGGACTCATGCCTAATGAAGTTTGTTGCTCATTGTTATACGCAAACTCTACCAAGTGTAGATAATCTTTCCACTTGGATGGTTTGTCCATCACATACATACGAAGCATGTCATCAAGAACCTGATTTAATCTTTATGTTTGTCCATCTATTTGTGGATAGTAGGTGGTGCTAAAATTCAACTATGTACCCAAATCAGCAAAAAGACTTTTCCAAGAATTTGAAGTAAATTTGGTATCTCTGTCTGAAATTATTACCTTAGGCAATGCATGCAATTTGAAAATTTCCTTCATAAAAATCTTTGCAATGGCATCAATTTTATATGTGAATTTAACTGGAATAAAGTGTGTTTATTTTGACAATTTATCCACCACAACCATGATAGAATCATGTCGTTTCATAGTCATTGGCAATCCTGTAATAAAATCCACGGAAATTATTTCCCATTTCCATTACGGAATTGGAAAATGATGCAACAAACCTGTCGGGTGTTGATGCTCAATTTTCACTTGCTGACATTTCATACATCTATAAATATACTCGGCAATATCTTTCTTCATCCTCGGCCAAAAATATTGTTTCCTAGTTGTAGCAATTGTTTTTTGATATCCTGGGTGAGCAAAATATGACATTTTATGGATTTCATCAATAACAATTCTCCTCAAGTCTGTGACATTTGGAATATAAATTATGTTTTTATAATTAAGAAGTCCGTCATCTTCCAAATGATACCCTTCATACCTCTTTTCAAAATTCTGTTGCTGTAATTTTTCCTTTATTTGCACATATAATTCATCTTCAGCAAGAGAATTAACAATCTATTGTCTTAAATCTGATTGGCAAGTTGTGATGGTTGCCACGTGCATTTCATGCATCCTTCTGCTAAGTGCATCAGCCACTTTATTCTCTTTTCATTTTAAGTGTTTGATCTCAAAATCAAATTCACATAAAAATTCCAACCATCTCGATTTCCTTGCATTTAATGTCAGTTGCTCAAATAAATATTTCAGACCACAATGGTCTGTCCTCGACTCGAATTTTATGCCCATTAAATAGTGCCTCCACGTCTTTAAGGCATGAACTATGGTTGCAAGTTCCAAGTCATGTGTGACATAATTCTTTTCATACTCCTTCAATTTTCTAGATTCATAGCACACCACATGACTTTCTTGCATAAGAACTCCTCAAGTCCCTGTTTACATGCATCTGTACACACCACAAATTCATTTTTTAGGTTTGCAATTTTCAAAATTGGAGCAGTTGTGAGAAACTTCTTTAATAGTTGGAAGCTTTCTTCACATTTTTTGGTCCATTCAAATTTTGTTCTCTTCTTTTTCAAAGAAGTGATTGCTTGTGCAACCTTGGAGAATCCCTCAATGAATCTTCTATAGTAACCAGCAAGACCTATAAAAGATCTCACATTTGTGACATTCTTTGGACTTGGCCAATTTATAATGGCTTCAATATTTTCCGGATCCACTGATATTCCTTCCTCTGAAATAATATGACCCAAATAATGAATTGTATTTTTATAAAAGTCACATTTGCTTAGCTTTGCATATAACTTATCATCCCTTAACAATTGCAAAGCCATTCTCAAATGTTCTTCATGCTCCTCTTCATTCTTAGAGTAAATAAGAATGTCATCTAGAAAAACAAGAACAAACTTGTCCAAATATTTGCTAAGAACATTATTTATGAAACACATGAATGTAGTTGGTGCATTAGTGAGACCAAATGGCACCACTACAAATTCATAGTATTCATACCTTGTTCTAAAGGTTTTCTTGTGAATATCTTCTTCTTTGATCCTTACTTAATGGTAACCAGACCTCAAGTCAATCTTTGAAAACATCTTTGTCCCTCTCATTTGATAAAAAAGGTCATCATTTTGAGCCAATGGGTACTTGATTTTCATTGTCACTTTATTCAGCTGCATGTAATCAATACATAACCTGAGTGTATCATATTTCTTCTTTACAAATAATACCAGTGCTCCCCATGGAGACACACTTGGCCTTATGTATTTCTTTTCCAATAATTCTTGCAATTGCATTTTCAACTTTAATAATTCTAGTGTCTTCATTCTGTAAGGTGTCTTAAACATTGGTGCAACTCCCGGCACAAGATCAATTGTAAAATCAATGTCCCTCTTGGGAGGTAGTCCTGGTACTTCCTCGGGAAACACATCCTTGAATTCTTGTAGCACATAATAGTCCTCCAATTTTGGAATTTCATTTTCTGATTTGTCCAATATATGGGCTGCATACAATTGACAACCTTCCCTACAAAACTTCTTCAATTGCATGGCTAAAGCATGCCTAACAGAAATTTTCTTTGGAATTCCTTTCACAACCCTTGGGTTCCTTCATCGTCCATTCACTCAAAACTCTTGTTTAGTAGTCTAGTTTAACTCTGTGTACTTCCAACCAGTCCATTCCTGCGAGAATGTCATATGAACCAAGTGGTAAAATATTTAGATTTGCACAAGTGGACAGTCCACCCATTTCTAATGGACATTTCTCCATCATTTCACTAACTTTTCTCTTAGTTCTTGTGGCTAGTTGAACCAACCATGATTTACTATGCTTGGTTTTCTTAAGAGCACAAATCTCAACAATTTTAGGACTGATATAACTGTCAGTAGATCTAGGATCAATCAAAATAGAAATAAATTGCTTAGCAATCTTACCTTCAACCTCAACCACGGTTGATTGATGATTTGCTTAGCGGTCCTCTAGTGCAGCATAAATCCTAGGAACAATCCTTGCCACTTGACTCACAGTTTTAGCCTTTTGGATGTTGTGAACTTGATTTGCACTCCCATTTCGATGTGGTTAGCTTCTAAGCAAATGGTCCTCTCCACATCCCCAACATTGAAGTGGCTCTCTTGGCTTGTCTCCCATCATCCTAGCTCGCTTTGTTACAACTTGGGGTGGTTGCCTTGGCTTATTTATGAAATGAGGAGGCTTGAACCCTTTCTTCCTTTGATCAAACTTCTCATTCTTCTTGTCCTTCCATGCCTTAAGGAAATCTGGCTTGCTCTTGGCTTGATCATAACAATACTTATTTGTTCTTATGGTCTCCTCTAGACTTTGAGGCTCATCAAACTCGATTCTATCTTTGTAGAACTCAGGAAACCCACTTAGAGAACGTTGAATTTTGACTTTATCATCTCTAATATATTTGGCATACCTCAGCAGCTCCAAAACTTTATTTGCATATTCCTCCACAGTCATTTGACCAAACTTCAACTCATGGAATTCTTTAATTTTTTCATCATAGTACCTATTAGAGAGGTACTTTTGCTTGAAGTATTTCTTGAATTGCTTCCACACTATCTTCCTTTCATTGATTTCTTCACTTGCCTAAGGTGATCCCACCATATAGATGCTCCCCCATTCAGATTGAAAATAGTCACCCTTGCTTTCGTATTTTCATAGTAGTCTTGGACTTGGAAATACTTCCTCATCCCAATAAACCAAGCCTCAACTTCTTGATCGGATTTTATCTCACCGTCAAATGTAGGAGGTTTGGCCTTCCTAAATTTTTCATTTGAGTTTTTCTTTGAAGACCTCTTCCTCTTCTTCCTATGAGATGAAGAGCTTGATCCTTCAATGGAATCCTTAGACTCAAATAACTCACTAGAAGATATTTTTGGAATATATGACCTGCCTCTAGAAACTCTTATTGAACTATGGGACCTCTTGTGAGAATGTCTTCTTGAGTTATTCCCGCTTTTCTCCTGATTTTCATAATGATGTCCAGAGTTAATCTTCCTATGAATGTCTGTCATAATTTGGAGCATAGTTTCATTTAGTTGATTTTGCTCTTCTTGATCTCTAAGCTACCTCTCATTGTCTTCTCTATAACTCTGCAGCTCCACCCTTAGGCTCCTCATGGTCTTTGCAATGTCTAGGGGAGTCACTTGGTTTCTCCTACCATTGGATTTTGTCTCTTTATTCTCAACTGATATATTTTCTCCCATTGCATCTGTCTCAACTTCATAAGGATCATGTGCATCATCCATGATGATAACCTTATTGGCCCAACCAATACCAAAGATTGCCCAACTTCACTTATTCACTACTGACCCTTAACAATCATTGATGTGATTTTGAATTTGCAAAAGTATTCATACAAACACGGTTATTAAATTTATTAAGTTCTTAGGAAATCAAAAATCAATTTTCATATATTCTGGAAATTACCCATATTGATAGTTTTGTCAAATTATGGCTATAGGCACTTTTCTGATCAAATTATAAATGCATGTGAGTCACCAATTCATAATTTATCTCTATAAAATTGTTCCCATTGGACAAGCTTTCCAATGACTATAAGCATGCTCAATTCTGAATCCTGAGGACCAAGTTACAGTCCTTCAAAATTGCTAATTTGGCCCAAATTCTGCACTTTTCCTGTAGGTGCATTTAACCCCAGAGACCAACGTCATACACCTGCAGAAGATCGCCTATGGAGAACCAGAACCACTTCTCTATTGGCTTAGATAATACATATGATCATGATTAATCAACAATTTTCAGTTCCCTGAACTGATGCTCCAGTCACCTGCTATAAAATTCTTGAATTCACTACTTTGTGTTCCTCAACTTTCTTCTAGACTTGGAAAATCCTGCAATTATGTATTGCACCCTTACAGTCCAAAATATGACCAAATTTTGCTGCTCTAATGGCTGCTGCTAAACCCCATATCCATCTTTGTTGATTAAAAAAAAGAAAATGGGGGTCAAGGGAGCAGTGCCCTCATTTTGTTTTTTTTGTAAATGATCCAATTTCACGCAATCTAGTGCATAAGAAAATATCATTTTCTATTGATGTAGCAAGGGTGCTGACATGGCCTGACACATCCCTCCTGAGGTGTTAGATAGGTCCAACCTATCACCCGGTGGCTTCACCATGTCATCTTCCGCCAACCACCATGTTGCCACACCACCATACCACTCATCCGTGAGCGTTGGCGGTTTTCTCTTTTACCATAAACGGTAACGCGCCCGCACGAGGCAGTTTTGGAAAACAGTTCTTGGTGAGGCATTGTCAATCAAAAATTGACATGCGCCCCAAGCGGTTTTGGGCACAATGTGCCCCTCATCCATTTTTTATCGGTCGTGTACTTTATTGGTGAGCGATGGGTCTACGTCGTTGATCTTCCATAAGATCTGACGATCAAATCTCTTCCTTCCTACCATTAATCTCCATGCACTTCCCTAAGGTGCTGCGGACCCATGACCATCGATCTGCCCTTCTATCAAATGGCCAGAGTTTCGTCCACCCTTTATTAATCTTTGTGCATATTCCTGATGCGCTATCAACCGCAACCGTTGATTTTCCTTATCGTTCAATAGTTGGATGTTCATCCACCCCCGCACTTCATCATCTACGATTACCCATATACGGGCCTGATGTGGCGGGTCCACATCATACCTTCTACCCACATGGCTCATCCACGTCACTTGTCCATGTGGCATGGGTGGGGTCCACATAAAATTACCAAAAATATTAAAATTTCAAATTATTATGAGATTTTAATTTGCGAACAAGGGAGCTATTGCAAAGTTATGTCTAGCCCCTTATCCGTCTCTTGACAGTACCCGTCTTCCATAGAAACGTTTTTTTATTTATGACTATAACTGTGCATTTTTTGCCCTTACAGCACCAATATTGCAACCAAAAGCTCTGATACCACTTTGTAACGTCCCCATCCCTCAATTCGACCAACAGGAGGGGACATTAACTAAACCAAGGCCTCAAAATTCCGCCCCATAATCACAATTATGAATTCATAACATTGAAAACAACATGTGTGCAGACATGGAAATAAAAACACACAGCGGAAATAGAAATGATCCACACACACATAGCATGCAATTTACAGGCATAATGATCACATGAATACATATAAAATCAGTGCACATCAAATACATAAAAATATTTATCTTTAAACAAAGAAGATCCAAGCAACCTGTTGTGTAGGAGCGATTTTCCACCCAACCTTAGGCACTCTGTCCAGCATATACTCTTTTTGTTGAGAGGCCACCCCCAAGCTGGGCTATGAGGCCACCAGGGCAAAGGAAACATCTACAAGCTTCTATCTCCCAGCCACAACCCATTTTGTTCATTGTGCTTAGCTAAAAAACTTAGCCATAGCTCTACAGGTGTCTCACTGAGCCATCACAGCTATGGCACTCCTTCCAACTACCCCACTCAACACAAGGAAAACATTTCCCTTCACTGAACCACAAATCCCACGGGAAATCCAACCCTTACAGTGCTTACCAGTGTTGCAATAAGAGTCCAACCTGCAGTATGTTAATGGAGAACCTCCTGCAACATTAATTCATGGCTTCTCAAGCATCCAAAAGTATTAGAATTCAATGGGTAAATGTCCCTAGCTTGCCCGATCTCCATGCTCACCTATAACCATCTATTTTCCCTTAAAAAATGCACCTTTGTCTTCAAATTCGAATTTTATGGGTTAAACACAGTCTAGTAATGGACATGAACAACAATTAAAAACTCTATGTAGTGTACAAACATGCATGAGATAATGTTCAAAAAAGTGTGTACTCCAAGGATATGAGGTAAGAGTGAAAAGACAACTGACATAGCTTCTGACCATATAAGAAATAGGATTGTTGACAGCTAACATAACTGTCACAAACCCCATGCTTCAATAACTACATGAAGTGACTTTTCCCACCAACCTCACATATGAATTCAATAATTGGATTTAATAGTCAATAGAAAGTAATTGGCTTATTTAAGGCACATGGCAGATTTTGGATGAGTTATAAGGTTGACACATGGCAACATAGGATTTGGTTTCCCCCTTCCTCTTCCCCACTGGTGGAATCATGGCCCCTCTAGTACTCTTTACACAGCCATCTTGGACCATTTTATTAATTTCTAACATAATATTTACATACATTTTGAATTGGCATGATAAGCCAATCATATGGTCCAAATAAAAATATATATACATCATACATGTCTAGCCATTCACTAGTTGGTCTTTGGCCTTCAGCTCCACACTAGGAATCCATATTAGCATATTTACAGCATTTACATAATTTGGATTAAATACATTCCAAGCCAAAATTGGGGATATTACAAGGTATTAATAGACTAGCACATATTAGAAATCCTTATGTTGGTATCCATGCTACTTCGGATCTGGGTTTAAATGGTGTTTTGGCAATTGAATGGTCAAGTTACATTGCAAGTCTCAGGCACCTAGGTATTAGACTCGAGGATGTAGAGGACATCTTGGTTTGGTCTTGGAATAAACAGTCCGATAAGATAAGTGCTAAAAATGCTTATGAAGCTATTACTGTGTCCTCTATTGTTTCTGAGCCTAATTAGTGGTATAATCAATTGTGGACATGGTTCTTTCCTTTAAAGATTAAGAGCTTTTCTTGGTTGTGTCTGGAAAATAGAATACCAACATGGGATAACCTTAACAAAAGGGGGTTCAATGGTCCAAATTTGTGTATCCTTTGTAGGTGTGATGAGGAGAATATCTATCATCTTTTTGTTGAATGTATGTTCTACCAAAAGGTATGGACAAAAGTTATAGACGAGCTTTAGGTTTTTTACAATTGGACCCTTCCCTCTTTGGGAGAATATATTAAGCTGGTGTAAACAATTTCCACCTCTCAAAACAATGCCATTCTTCATGATGTGGGGTATTTGGATGGCGAGAAATGCCTTGATTTTTGACAATATCTCTCAATCTCCTACAGTAGTAGGCCTTAAAGTTTTCAGATTTTTCAAAGAATTTATCAAGCCCCTGGCTTTCAAAAGTCCTCGTGCTTTACAAGAACCTGAACTTGAAGATTGAGTATTCCATGTGGATTTTTGGATGGTGCATCTAGTATGGAACGTTGTGGTGGAAGGATGATTTTAAATCTAGCAGATAATCATTATATTTTGCTAAAAATAGGAAGTGGTACAGGGACAAATTCCAAGACTGAATTTTTACCACAGAAAAAAGATCAGTCCAAATTTGATTGCAAATTCGAACCATATTGTTCATTGGCTATGGATAGCCCTACACTTAGTCATCAACAGATTTATTTCTATACATTACATCAAGAAATGATATTCAAGAAGGATTGTTCAAAAATCTAACAAATTATATTTTCTTGTATGATTTACAAAAGTAAGCTATAAAAGCTCATATTAAGTTCCCTCCAAGATGATATTCAAAATATGCATGATGCGGTGCCCAAATTCCAAGGCTAATTTACTAGCCCTTTAGGGGCTATTAAAGTTTGCATTCATGAAGAAATTTTGTCTCTTCAAGTGTTTGGTGACTCTAGAGTCATAGTGGACAGGGCAGTGGGTATTTCTTCCCTACAGGTTATCTTGCAACAAGGCAAGGCAGCTCATGGATTCTTCAACAGGATTTCTATTAAGCAAATTTACAGAGAATTTAACTCATTGGTTTATAGCTTGTCAAAAGAAGCTATCAAGTTACCCGAAGGCCTACTAATTTTGAGTATACAAAAATTTCCTTATTCAATCCATGCTCTTTTCAATTATAATAGAATCAACTCACTGATCTTTTTCATCTTTGAACTATTGTTCAGTAACTTAAGAAGATCTATGTAACTTAAGCAAGAAGGTTGTATATTTCTTTTGATAGGATTCAACATTGTTAGCAAATATCTTGCTACAAAAGATATGTTTTTTATTATTGCAAGAACAATAATAATTTTGATTCCAACTTGAATATCAAGTTATATGTTTTTTTCCTTTAAAAAAAAAATAATTTGCCAAATATTCTTCACTTTAAATTTTTTTATACTATCTTGCTATCCCCCTAGGAATCAAGGATAGCCCAAGCCCCACAGGAATGGACCCCAGGACCTATGGATTCCTGCCCCACCACAGGTCATTGCACCATTCCATCATTAAACAAATAACATTTTGATAACAGGAAAATTAATTTTTTAACTAACCAAATATGATCTACATAACGAACCCTTTTTTTATGGACTAACAAGGTTTTAAATGTTACTTACAAGTATAATGGTAGTGTGTGATATATTAAGGCTATCACTATCATCAACAAATGTGAATATGTATTAGATAATAAATTACATTAAAAAAAAAATCACTTCCCTTTTTCCTTGAGTTGAACCATTGGTGGAAATATTGACTTTTAAGTTGAATCAAACATATGTAGAAATAGCTTGAGATGAGACATAATCTCGTATTATGAAAGGTAGGAAAATATTAAAACCAAGCTCAACATCCTCGAAAGAAAATCAAGTGCCTGCAAAGGTGAAACTTGAGGTATTTACTATAAGTGGTGAAACTTAAGATATTAATATAAAATAGAATGCAGTACAGCAACTATTGATCGACGAATTTTCGAAATAATCTAGGAGTATGGATTTGAATGAAAGAATATGATTCCTTTTGATTTGAGAGTAATAATTTTATCGAATTTATTTATTTAATTATTTGCAATTCAGTATAATAACGATCATGAAAACGATCATCATGAAAACGATGATGATCATGAAAACGATCATCATGATTGTCATTGAAAGCTTTCTTTTTGCATTGATCATGAAAACGATCATCATGATTGTCTCATAAGTCACCATGAAAATGATCATCCGATGTTTAATATTTATTAAACATGAAAATGATCGTCAAAAGTCTAAATTTTATTAAATCTGAAGTATGAAATTCAATGGATATCACAGAATTTATCCCTGGGTGTTTTCATGGTGTGTTTTTCTAAGAAGCGATATTATATATTCCTGGCCGGCTGGTGGAATGTGAAGAGGGGGGCGTTCACACAGTTAAATAAAGGATTTGACCTTATGGTTGAATCAATCGGTTAAACCATCTACATTGTAGGTTCAAATCTGTTCAAGTTCCTCCAGATGACATTACTAGCCATTATTCTGATTGGGTAAAAGCTAAATACATCAAAATCAAAACACCTTAAACTACTCCTAATTTGGTTAAAATCAACTACACCCCTATCCTAATAATTTAGAAACATTGGAAAATAAACTTGGTCTCACAGCCAACAAAAGTGTGCTTAGATTTATTCTTACCACAACTTTGGGTAAAACACCTACACCCCTATCTTAATAATTTAGAAACATTCGAAAAATAAACTTGGTCTCACAGCCAACTAAAGTAATAAAGCAATGTGCTTAAGATTTATTCATACCACAGCTTTGACATTTGTAGGTATAAATCTTTTAAATTTACATTCACTTGCATCAATCAACAACATAAATAATATGCCATGTGCAGAAGCATTTTTTAAGTATTTAGCCAAGGATTGTACCCAAGCTACAAGAAAACTGGAAGCCAAGATATACTGGGCAGAAAGAAAGAGTATTAGGCCAACGATTGTACCCAGGTTACAAGAAAACTGTAAGCCAGGATAGATTAGGAAAATTAAGGAAAATAAATAAATACACACGGTCCACAATAGGGAAAATAATTTTAGAAGACTTTTTGGGAAATTCTTCCCCGTTACTGAGAAACGACCGAATCTTCTTTCCAATTTACTGGGAGATTAATGAAGCAAACATGCTGAGGAATGAAGATTAGCATAGATGTTGATCCATGAAAGTAAGCGAAGATTAATGTGAAAATCATAATTAATAATGGATATAAAAGCAAATTGGGAATACTACTTGCCTAATGTATACTTTACTTTGCAATCTAAAAAGTTAAAAGTGAACTTGTTGGGTTGTGTGTAACATAATACCAAATGCAAATTCGTACCAACTTCAATAGCACCGGCATATCTCACCAGTCACTGGGAGATAGATGAAGCAAAGATCCCGATAGGGCAGACGCTGGGGAATGTAGGTAAGCAAAGATCCTGTTAGGGCAGAGATGTTGGGAAATGGAGGTAAGCAAAGACAGATGCTGCTCATGAAAGTATGCAAAAATTAATTTGGAAGTCTTAATAATTGATCTAAAAATAAATAGGGAATACACAGTGCCTAAATTGCTACTAGTTCATGTCTGCATCTCCATATTGGATGTTGACAAATTTAAGCCCAAATTCTACAAGGCCCTAATTGCCTGACTTTGCAGTCTAAAGGGTTAAAAGTGAACTAGTTGTATCGTGTATTACATAGGTAAACCAAGGTTAAAAGTGAACTAGATGGATTCGTACCAAATTCAGCACTGGCATATGTAAACCAAGGGTTGCAACTGCTCAAAATCCACCACGGAATTCAAATTTGAGACATTGCATACAAGCACTCTCAATCGCTACTCACATCCTGTCACAATTATTTTACGCTTGAAGCTTTCGCAGATGGCCACTATCTATCCCAAAGAAGTTTCACCTGTGGATCTCGAAAACAATTAATAATAAAGCAACCAATGAGTGTTGCATAATAAACATAATCTACAGGCACCTAGCAAACAAAATCAGTGTTCATGTACATTCAAAATCAGCCGGCTTTGATATGTTACAACTTGCAACCAATCGCAAGAAACACTTAACTCTAATTCCCTGTTCCACAGAAAATCGATGCGACTTGGGAAGCTCACTGATACACCTGGGCACTAATGGAACACCTGATACTCATAAGCTGCGAGTTTGGCCCTCAAAAAGTTAAAAACTCCCTAGGAATCAAACATCTAGAGTTTAAAGCTTGGAATCATTCTTTAAAAGTTCTGAAGCAAGTCAAGTAATCGATCCTTGGAAGATTTGAAGTTCTCTATAACAGACTTTCCATTAGAAACATAAAAATGCATAAACTGAATCGCTGGTCAACCAACGTGTCATCTTCGAACAAGAACATGCTCAATAACAATGGAAACAAATATTAAAGATTGAAAAGGTTCTTGAAGCTAATCAAGTTCAATACAATTACGACCAAAAATATTTCACCATAATTTTAGTTCCACTCTGCACTAAAGCCTACAACTGACATGTCATCGAAAAGACAAAACTTAATCAACATCCTGAAGAGGTTGAGGCTGAGCAACATCTTCTGCAGTGAATTTGCCCTTCCCTTTCTCTGCAGCTCTGCCCTTTCCTTTTCTCTCCAAAAGAGATTTTCTATCCTTATCCAGTTTCAACTTTGTTACAACAACCTTGGATGGGTGGACACCAACATTCACAGTTGAACCTAAAAACAGACAGCATAGGTCAAAAATAAAATAGAAGTTACAGACAAGTCATTCTGTCCATGTATACTAATTTCTGTCATAAACAGCATAATAGCTCACCATTGACTTTCTCCCGAGTAATGCGCTCAACATGGATGACCCACTTCTTCCGATAAACTTGAACAACTTTGCCTTCTCTTCCCTTAAATGTTCCTCGCACAACCTGAACTTCATCATCCTTTCTAATTGGGATAGAACGAACCTGAAAAAAACTTGACAATATAAGAAAACGCCTACATTGATGATTGGCTTGCTGAACATAGACAAATCACTTTGCAAAGTATTCATGCTTGTAACTGCTAAGCTCACATTATGCTTGTTCCTCAGCTCAGAGGAAAGTGGGGCACTCATCAAAATACGCCGCACACTAGATGGGGCAGTAAAATGTGCCTTACGGCTCTTTCTCCTAGAGCTACTGACTCCTGCAAGAAACGAAAATTTAGGAATCAAATGACAATTGCTTATGCAAAGTACTGCACTCATAAGAGAAACCTGTGCCACTTATACAACATAAAATAAATTAAGGCAAACTGTGCTCTCAGCAATAAATTTATAATTCGGTAAACTATCCATTCTTTCGTGGGATTTTCCTGTAAATGCAATTATTGATTGCAGATATTTATAAAGGCCCCACTGTGTCTAGTAACCAACCATTAATGTATCTAAGAATCCTTCATGGTTTTTTCCATGGCTGCCCCAAGTGTGCAGTTGGAGGTGGTGTTACACTATTATCTCAACACATGTATAGATCCATCTTAACATGTGTAGATCCATCTTAACCCAGATCTATTGAGCATCAAAAGGAATAAAAAAGAAATTGTGATGAAAAGATCTTGGAGCTTAAAAAATTCAACTTTTCTTTCGTTTTAGTTTAATAACTCACATTACCACATCGGGCTGTAGAATGAGTGCCACATTGGGCTGTAGAGTGCACATCGATTTCTCTCAATGCTTCCGGAATGCCCACAAGTTGCATAAAATATAGTCTGAAATATAAGACAAGCATTTTTCCAACTGGTCTTTGGTTTACTGAGAAGGTGGATTGAGCCACCATTCTTGCTATGATCTGCACCCGCCTGGATGGCATGTCCCATAAAGGGCCGAGGTTCTGTGCAAGTCTAGTGCGATTCTGGTGACAATAATTACTCCTCATACCTGGTATCTAAGCTAAGCTGAAGAAGTCTGTGATATTTGATGCAGCCCTTGGGTATTTTTATCAAAGATACTTCCAGATAAAAGATTATATATATATATATATAAACAAGGATTTAAAATTCTCCCTAAAGACCATTGGGGTGTCCATCCAATTATAAGATGATGGCTTGTTATGCATCCTCCAGGGTTTTCAATCTAGGTAAGGTTCCCCACTCTCAGCAGAGAAGCTGGGGCCAAGCACAAGCCCTGAGTGATTTTGGTGGAATGGTTACCTCTGTTGCAACATATTTACAGAAAAAAAGTTTCACACATTCCAGATAGGCACAGCCGAATCACTGAAAGTGGAACATACCCTAATCCTTCACATGAAGGAGATTGAAAAATATATAACAACATAAAAGATGGAACCAGGCAAAATAATAGTAATAATAATCGATGCATTCAAGGATGCCAACTGCTGTTTATGAGTTGCCAGTGGCGCATCACTTCCTCAAAAAATATCAAGACCCAGTGCTGGGTGTGCCATGTTATGTCCACATAAATTTTACAAGTGATCTACTGCGTTTTATTTCCTCTTTTCAGATTTGCAAAACATGGGAAAGGACTTGCAACCATCAATAGATAAGAACAAATCTAGCACAAACTAGCAACCAGCAAGCAATAAAAGCCCTAAAACACTAATTTTATGAATGCCGCAGAATCGACACTGAACAAAGATTAATCTAATGCAAAGATTAAAATGGATCCGACCCGAAATGCCCTAGATCGATTCCAAAATTCCCCATAATCAATTTCTAAGTAAATCACGAAACAAACTGCCCAACAATGCTTACTTGGATTGTACTTCATGTTGAATGTTGTTTTGGTTCCGCCTGCAACTGCCTCTCCTCTTTCGCCTCCCCCTTCAGTCGCCTGGCTTCCACCCTAACCCTTTAAAAACCCTAGAGACTAAAACCCTAAGTAAGGCCTTAGTTTATGGCTTTATAACACATCGATACCTTTTTTGTGATGAGAAAATGATAAATACCTTAGGGTTATTTTGCGCAAAAATGTTCTTTAAGACAATTTCTCACATCAAAGTAAAATTGTCCAAACTTCTCAATGGGAAACGTCTTATAAACCTATTTGATTGTGTATTCATATAAAGGTTTATTAAGTTCATTTTGTATGATTGTTCATTTTATAAGTTTGATTGTGTATTCATATAAAGGTTTATTAAGTTCATTTGGTATGATTGTTATTTTATAAGTTTGATTGTGTATTAATATAAAGGTTTATTGTTCATTTTGTTATGCGATTTAGAAGTTTAATTTATTATGTATTTATGCGATTTAGAAGTTTAATTTATTATGTATTTAGAGGTATTTTAATTATGGTTATTTGTATTTTATTATTGCATTGAGAGAAATAAAGTGCTTTACATATTTAGTGCATCATAGTATGGAGATGTTGTCACATTTAATTTTTTTTATATTTAGTATGAAGGAATCAATGCATGAAATTATAAAAAAAGTATACCTCCATAAATTTGATAAATACGAGTTTAAGATGAATTTGTACAAGTGTATTTAGAGATTTTTTTTTCGTAAGTTCTAAAGCTAAATTATATTAATATACAACAAAGTACATTCATGAAAAACAAGTTGTTAGGGTGACCAAAGAGAAGTTGCCCCCTTACCAAACAAAAAAGAAGAGAGATTGTCAACCACCGGCTTGCCTTGTGAGGGAAACCAGACCACCAAATATAGAGTTTGAGAACCTGCTCATAATCGAGAGTTCGGGATTACAACCATTCTTAGCAAAGGAGTTCATGAAGAGTTGCTTAATAAACAGAAAACTAACTAAGTTTATTAACAAATGGTGTTTTTTGATAGCCATGACCAAAAAACAAAAAGAGAGAACTCGGAGAACTTGACACTACTCGTTGGGGCAACTTGGGGTCGTCTCTTCTGGTTTTTTTTCTATGATTGGACAATGGTAAGTGCCCGAGTCAGAGGAGGAGTCTGTGGGCTCCTTGATGGGCTGAGGGGCAGATTTTTTTAGCAAGGAGGGTCCTTCCAGATTGCAGGGTTCCACATGCTTTCCCAATTGAATGCTTGATTGCCCAATATCGTCCACCACCTGCGGTTGCTGAGGTTCCTTCCCACGCGATTGTTCCTGGTTTTGTGGGGGCTCTAGGTCAGGAGCAGGACCGCCCGAAGAAAAAGAGTGAGCGGAGGAGGAAGGAGACGAGGAGGGATTTCTCTCCGTCCTCCCACCAGGAGTGTGCAGCAGAGCCTATGCAAGCATTTTTTTTACTTTCCAATAATTTTTCCTGCATGTTTGAGCTTGTTGTCCTATTATCTGTTGGATAACCACTTCCTCCTCCCATTCATTAAGCATGCTTCTCAGGTGTCTGGGGACAGAGCAATCGTATCCTCTAGTCGAAGAGCCTCTGAGGCCCAAGCGACTTGAGAAACCATGTCCCTCGTTTCCCATGCACAAAGTAGCTCGTAGACGTCTCAACATGATTGCTTCTTGGGGTCGGGCAAGCATATTATTGCGGTGCAAAACAAGCTTGATTCTACAGTGATGCCCAGTGTCGTGAAGAGTAAACTGCTTCGGGGAAATCCTTTCACAAAAGCGTTTGGAGAAAATGCAGTTGGCAGAACGCTTAGAAACTGCCCAAAGCCAGAGATAACCAGAGCAGGAATGCCTGTTTCCATCCACTGACAGTGCTGAAATCCCACACAAAATCGGCATCATTAATGTGGTACAGAGCCACCACCTTCACCAAGGTCGAAAGGTTGGGCAAGTAAATGGCCTCGGCCTCGTTATCTGTAGAGAGTTAATATGCATGGGGGGGAGACCAGAGGGAGATCCATGTGGTGTGGAGCTGGCTCCTTCCTCCCAGCTTCCACATGTGTTGTGAGTTGTCAGCTAACACCCACATCTAGGGGTATTTAGAGATATTAACCATAATATATAGTTAAAACCTTTTTAGTGTATATAATATAAATTTAAGGTAAATATTCAAAGTACAATCAACATAGACAAGTTGTGAGGTTATGCACTAAAGATTATACAATGCTAACTATTGCAACAAAAAGAGTATACAATGTCAACCATGCTAACTATTGCAACCAGCATAAATTAACATAAAAAATTAAGTAAAGCACTATATAGAAAAATAAAATGTGAACAATATAACTTGAAATATAAATATTCATTGGAAATAAGTGTGTACTAAATGGTCAACAGAAATAATGTTCTCATTGGTAGTTTACATCACACTTGTGACTACTTAAGATAATAAGAATATTTAATTGACATTAAAGATTCCTATAAGTTTATAGAATACATAGATGTGGAACAGGAATTTATCCAAAATCATGAGACACAAATTTGACGAACCTTCCAACATCATATAGAAGGATCATGCCAACTTAATGTTACTCTCATTGACCAAATTATGCCACATAAGAGTTCATGTAACAGTGTGGTTAACATGTTTTGAGCATGTGTGTTGTATGTGCTCACATTTACAATTTATGTGCTAGCTTTGGCACTAATGACTAGATTTTTCTTGGCCTTGGAACAGTGATGAGACATTGTTGGTGTTGGGATAATTGTAGGCAACCTCGGTGCATATGTTGGTATTGGTGTTATACTACTATAATCATAAATCTTGGTGCAAAGCCTCTCAGCATGATCAGATTGCCAAAAGGCATGTAGTGGACATTGTTACTAAGGGAAACCTTAAGCACTATGCTACAACTTCTAACTTAGTCAATGCTTAGATTAGTTACCACCCTTTGGTTATAAACAGTCTCCATTACATGCCCCTTATGCACTTGGTTGACTTTGGCATGCAAGTGAGGGACCTTCAAATGAAGTTGATCCAAGGTGAACCACTTAGTTTATGTGAGATGCCACCTTGCCTTAACGACTTTAAATCAAGGAATTGCCTTGTTATGTGTATGCTTGGTTCAATGCTTTAACTTTTTGTCTACCCTTGTTGGTGCATTGTGCTTTGGATTAATCTTGTTTTGGTTTCTTTGGTTGCATGGTAATGGCAAAGGTGCATTATTTGGTGTAGTAAGTCCACATGGGATATAAATCCAAGTAAAGTGAAATATCCACTTTGGATGTGTTCTTTCCAACTTACTTTAGTTGGGTGTGAGGTTCATATCAAAGAGATCTTAGCTTGTGATGATAGCCTTTGAACTTCTCCCTCTCTAGGTGAAGATATATTTTATAATTGATCTAAAAGTTACGGGGAACATGGTCCCTGTCATATTTGAGCCTGAAATTAGAAATATTCTACTTCAAGATGTCATGGAATTGATATTGAATATTTGGATTTGTTATAGTGACTCAATTATCTTTCTATTTCTCTCTATTGATAATCTTGTGATACAAGCACATGGTGAGCTATTGTATCCAGTATTCACTATTGATTTGAATCCTAGACAAACCTTGAACAAGATATGGCCAATAAAATTGTTATGGCTTTATTGTAGTTGTGGTGAGTGTAAGAAAGCAAGTCTATTAGGTGCATTGGTATGAATGATTGTGCATTTGTAGAAGATGTAGGATTCTTTGATTCACCATTGTTGTTTTCCCATTTCAATGCGAATGGAATGTAGTAGACATGTCAATTCTAGTATCTATTGTACTTAAAGAGACCTCAGTAATGCACAAAGAAACTTGGAGTCTTAATTAAAGATGATTGATGCAAGGAGTCCAAAGAAAAACTACACATGTACCAAAACTAATTGAACGATATTTAGTGTTATATTTGTCTTAAAGCATGGTGCTAAGATAGCCATCTTGGAAAATCATTTAATGATTAAAAAATGGTGTCCAAGTTGGCACTTAATAATAAGAAGTCATGTAAGGAATTCCATGAAGACTAACCCCAAAGGCCTCTTTGTGATTGCCAAGGCACAGAAAACCTTGCTTTTGATTAGTAAGTTTAGTCATGGGGCATGCAACGGAAGAATGGATGTGACACTCAATGGAATTTGTAAAATAAAATGTACTTTTATAGTATCTTTAAGGTATTTGGACACTAAAATGACCCAATGACTTGGGAAAATGGGCATCTCAAATCTATTTATGGCATTGTTCACCTCGAGGAACACAAAGTTGTCCATAGTGGTACATCAAGTCATCTTGCATGTAGTAGTTTTCACCTTGATGGTTACTTCATATACTTTTCTAGATCGGCACGAAGTGATGGTCTTCATTGTAAAGATATGACAAATTACTTGTATCGTGAGCATACTTACCTAGGATTGTAAGCAATGCTACAAGGAAAACTAAGGTTGACAAAGGTTTTAGCACAACTCCTTCTCCCTTATCTTCTCTAGTGGAGGATTTTAGTAGAGGTGTTTAGAAGAGGTTTTGGTAGAAAAACTTACTTGATTAGGTTGAAATACAAAAATTTACCTTGGTCAATTTTCCTTTTTATACCATCCTTCAGTGCTTTCCTCCCTTCCAAGAACCAATGCTTTTAATGTATGTGTGTGTGGGGGTGGACCTTTTTTCACATTTCCATAATCATGTCTTGTTGATCGTGGAGAGCAAATTAGGTGTATACTTTCCTTTACATTTCTTAGTTTTCTCTTTTTTTAAAGTTTAGTGTAAAATTAGTGATTTCTTTTCAAATTAGTTTTTTTATTGTCGATGGTGTGCCCCTATCTATTTTTGTGCATCGAAGTTAGTGCATGCATATATTACATTGATGTGATGCATTGAGTTTCGGGGAACACACCTCAAAGGTGTGGCACATGACGCATTGCACGTGATGTGTCTAGTGAAATGAGGGCACCATTAAAAAGTTGTGATTGTGCATTCAATTTGACTAGATGTGTGTACATCTCAATGTTCCAACTTTGTTGTGTTATAATTGGAACTAACTGGAGTGTGTCCAACCAACCTTAATGCACCATAGAGAGCAACACGTTTAATGTGGATATAGTGATGCATTTATGTTGTCAAGATGCAACATTGTTAATGTCAGAAATGTACACCAACACACATGTCAAGTCATACAAGGCTTGGTTTGTCTCCACACACACCGATGAGAGCAAGGAGTAGTCAACCTACATTACTCGATGCCTTTATGTTGATTGGAAACTATGTCTACAATGCAGGTAGACCATGTTGGTGCATAAAAACAGTTCAAAGATCCCATAGCACCATGTGCAGTGTGCTTATAAGTTTTTTATTTCTATTTTTCATCCTATAAGTGGTGCATCTTGACCATGTTAGTACATCTTGACCATGTTAGTGCATCACAATATCCAGGCAAACAATTGTCTCATGATGCACTCATGTTGATAAAAACACATGACTAGTGGGGTGGGGAACATGCACTAAAAACACAACAATGCATTGTATGTATCAAAGTGTGCCACACTTGCTACTTTGCATCATTTCTTATGCAACAATATTAATGCACTTATTTGCATGGTATTATTAGAAATGCACATGTGCATACCTATCTCAGAGGCATTGGTGCAATATATATTGTTTAGAGTGTTGAATTTGAAATTATATATTTAATGAATCACATCAAAGCTATTTTATGAACAATTTGATATTGGCTTTATGCATTTTGACAACGAAATTTGTATGTGAATTAGGCACAAATATAGGGATTGTAGATGAATTTTTTAGTGTTGCAACCTTGGTAGATACATGAAAGGGAGCAAGTGATATTATTGCACACTACTTCAAATACCAAGTGTTCTCTACCTCAAGTATTATGAGGAGGTTACATCCCTTAAGGGCGATAATGATTTTATGATCTAATCGATTTGTCATTGGGATCAAGGTCGACAACCATTTAGGGTTGGGCCATAAATGTGGTACAACTGTTGGGCCATAAATGTGGTACAACCTATCAGAGGATTTGTATTTCATCACTGGATTATATAGGAGGATGCAAGAAGCTTCTATTTCCTCAAGATATTGCATGGGGTTCCTACATAGAATCGGTTGACATATGTGACAAAGTATGTTAGTGACAAGGAAACTACACCAATTGACTTTTAGGTTGCCGAGGGACAATTACATATTACATATTCCAACATGAGGATGTACAAATGTTTTCCTTATCCTCAATGTGTTGTCCCACACTGTTAGTGATGGTTAGCATATCGGTTGTGTTCTTTTGCATAATGTGGGCATAATCGTTAACCATAGAAGATTGTACAGATGGTTTAGTATTTTTCCAAGGAAATTTTGTCATAATCTATATCTAACTCACTAATCTAGGACCAATGAGAGGGAAGTCTTACCATATGCATAAGACCTTTTTTTCTTTTTTCAAGAGGTTTTAAGTGACTTTGTCTATATTTGATTACTGCCCTGGATATACATTGACTACTACTTGGTTATGTAGTGGATGGAGTTGTACTATGTTAGGTAGTGGTTATGTAGTGCTAAATATGTTTGATAGTGAGGGAAATCATGTCCTAAACCTTGTACAATATCCCTATGCAAGGATGGATTGACAGGTGGTGGAGAATCTCCCATACCCCAGATGAGCCAACAAATGAGAGGGGTAATACACTCTTGTTGGTTTTAATATATGTTTTAAGCCCTTGTTCTTGGGCATTTACATTGTTATTCTTATTTTGTTGTTGTGAATATTGGTTGGCTCATCATTTGTAATTGTATCCCTTATCTGCTATATACATAGATCAAGGAGAATTGTTTGAATGATCATCTTGTATTGTGAATTTGATGTATTGTAACGAGAGGTTTCCCTAAGAATTTTTTTATCCATTCTTTATTTCACTTGATTTAGGCATGGAATTTACTTATACGAGTCTTTTTATTCTTATTTAGCTATTTTTTGCATACCATTTGGTTTGGGAACAAACAATGCTTGATTTGGCTCATTTAAACTAGTCATCTTTCCATTTTTGTGCTACCATTTTTTTTCATTGATATTGCATGCAAATTTCAAGGTTGACAAAGGCAAGTTTGAAGTACATTGGGTTAAAATTTCAAAACCCGGTTAACCATATTTTCAAAGTTTTAGGTTGTATAAGTGAAGGTCTTTGTATAGTACTTTGACTAGGCTTAAATAAGTGGTTCTAATAAAATAATCATATATGAATATTTTGAGGTCCAAATTGAGTGCCTTGGGGTCAAATTGGATACAACACAGACCATAGTGTTTTAGGTTCAAATTTTAAACCTATTAAGGGAATACTGGCAAAGTGCCAGTCCATACAAGTTTTATCTCCTAGAGTAGGGAAAAGACAATAGGTTTTGGTGATTTCACCATAATTTTTTCTTTGAATTCCAAATTGTAGAGGATCGGTGGCAGTCAGAAGAGGACATATCATAGTACATCTTTTAAGAGTTTCACTAATAAAATATTAAAATGGTGAAGTCGTAATAAGTGCAAGGTTGTTTAGTAGATAAAACCCCAAGTTGATGCTTTATAAGGCATGTTAGCATAGAATTATCATAACTTTTGATTGGAAGATATGTTTGTGGTGATTCAAAAGGGGTTAGAAAGAGGAATCATAGGAGAATATATAAGTATTAATTTTTGTGCCATTTTAGGATCATTTCTTGAAAATTGATCATTACCATGGGGAGAAACAACAATCTCTTTGTGGGAGAAACAAAAGTGTAAGAACCTACCAAGTGTAAGAACATCGCAGGATCAAATACAAAATTCCTCATAAAATATAATAAATAGAAGATGGAACTTGGAAATATGATTTATTCATATATAAGAAACCACAACTAATTGATTGTTGAGGTTGACATTTGTTTGAGGGGTGAAGCATGTTAAGCGCTTAGGTATTGGGCCATTACACTACTATTATTATATCATTGTTGACATTATTGTTAGCTTATTATTTGTAATTGTATCTTTTGCCTCTTATAGATATACACCAAGGAGACTCATCTAAATGATCACCTTGTGTTATGCATTTGATATACTATAATAGAAGGTTACCCTTCAAAGATACTTCTTTTTCATTAACTCTTTTAGTTAATTTAGGCATGGCATTACTAATTTGGGACTTGTTATGCTTATGTGGCTACTTGGCCATGTGCATGTTAGTAATTATAAGATTATCTTAAATTTGTCTAATTGATTATTGACTACTTTGCATCTGGGTTTGTTGGGGACGGCATGCCTCCACCATAAGAGGAATTCAACATGTTTGATGGTGATGATGTTGTACTAGCATGCTAGCATATACCTGAGCTCCATCTATTTGGGCCAATGACACGATTCAGATTCTACATTATTGTGATCTGCAGGATTTGTTGGTTGGCTTTAGCATCACGCTAGTTAGGCACAAAGATGTCATGTGACATTAGGAGCATTATCATCTTCTTAATCACATTTCTTATGACTTGACATGATTATTTTATCATATACTTAGGGCCCTTGGTGCATTTTGTGATGCTCGTTTTGAGCATCGATTGAGAAGAATGCTTGTGATACCTGTAATGTTGCTATTATCAATGCTCTTGTTGACTATCTCGATGCTTCTACTGTTGTTGTTGTTCTTATGCATATTGTCTCCCCCCACCCTCACCCTCGTATCATGTTGATATTTTTGCCCCTATTGTTATTGTTGATGTGATAGATGCTCCTATTGGAGGCACTAGCTTTGATGATGACACATTTATTGTTGATTCCAAGGGTGTACTTGGCCATTTATCCATAATAGTATTGATGACCCTAGTACAAATTTTGGTGGCAAACAAGGAAGTCGATGGATATGTAACTTGATTTTTTGTAAATGGTTGCTTAATGTCATCAAGGATGTGTGATTCATATTATTGATGTTTGATTGATGTTATAAGAATTTTATTGCTAATATATATTTTTGTCATTAAATCAATCTTAAATTTAATTTGTATATATATATTGCAATTGAGCTCGGTGGGCTAGCTCAAGTGGTTGAGTGTTGTAAGTTGTGAGCAGAAGGTCTCAGGGTCAAATCCCGGGTGGCTATACATTGCTCTACAAGGGCCTCACTTGATGTCCCCATCGGGTTAGCTCTATAATTAGAGTGAACAGGGTGCAGCCCGTTTGGGTGGGCCCCCTGTCACTTCTTACCGTGGACGTAGCAGCTCCCCCGGGGCTTTGTGAACCACATGTGAAAAAATATATATTGCAATTACAATTTTACATAATGAATAATAAACAACATAATGTTTCACAATAAAATAATAATTTAAAGCATTGTTGTCCAATCAATCCCCATTAACATCAAAATGTTCCATACAACTTTGCATTTACATTGCAAATGAGTTGATTGGATACTATTGTAATTAACATCATTGCATTAGTTGTCACTAATAAATAATCAAGAAATCAAGATTATGAGTTTGCATAATTAATTGATAATTAATTATTATAATGCTTCTCAATATGCAACATTTTACTTATTTTAGAGAACAAAGCTCTAGCACATGCACTCGTTCTATTGCCTATTGTGCACCCTAAGCTAATTTTCCCATGGATCCTCCTCCCGGAGGGGGTTTTACTCCTCCGCTAGACCTTGATGTTGCAACCTTCATATCCCTTGTTTCAACATTGGAAACCATTTCCAAATCACAACCCTTTAGATTTGTTAAAAAACTTGATGGGATTCCCAAGGTTTCAATCATGATTACCTTTTCTCGACATATGACCCTTGCCCTTGCTAAAATAGGTCTAATCGATCAATTCACGGGGATATGACCTTCACCCATAACAATGGCCATATAGATCCAAAAAATGTCTACTACTCATCCAAGGGAAGCTATCCCATTATTTATGTGGAAGAGGGTCTTATGCTTTTTTGTTAAAAGCCAAAGAGGATTGGGATATCAATCTTTTGAAGTAGTCTTTATTTTTTCAAATCTAGAGGAATGTATCATAATAGATGGACACCAAAATTTGATCCAGGTCTTGATGTCTTGTTTGTGATCCCTTTCTAGGTGTGCCTCTCTCACCTACCTCTTCATTATTGGGGGGAGGATGCACTCCAAAGAATAGGGAAAACCCTTGGCAATAAAACACGTTTGAACCCAAAGACAACATGTTTGCATGATCTCGGATTTTTGTGGAAGTCGATCTTGAAAATGGATTACTGGAAGCAATATTTTTAACTATGGATAAAAGGAAACATTTGTAGAAGTTGGACAACGAACAACTCTCATTCAAGTGCAAATCTTGTCATGGATACTATCACTTCGCCAAAGATTGCAAGAAGAATCAACTAGTTACTCATGCATCCATAGATAAATATTACCAATGGTAAGTAGTTAAGAAAAAAATGGCCTTAAAGCAACATATCCACTCTAGCATGCCCCCATCAATCCCTTCCTCTTACACTTCCATCCAAACAAGATGCCCATTAATCAATCGATGGATCTCATTTTCATGCTGCCATTCGACCCTCTTATGATCAATGTTTACCCCCATCACCCAATTATTTTGAAATCTTGTCTCAGATGAACCCTCAATCCTTTGTAGAAGTGGTCAATCTCTTTGTAAAGGAGTGTACTCCAAGCTATCCAGTTAGAATTCCGTCTTTCATTCTTTGTAAAGGACTGATTAGAGGATATCGATGTTATTCTGAAAAGGATACCAATTATTGGGGTGGTAACAAGGAAAATATCCCAACATCAAGAAGAGGAGAAATTGGATTAGGAAGAAGAAGGGAAGTAACCGAGGAAGGTGGGGATAAAACTAGCAAGAGAAAGAAGAGAGGAAGCAACTGACAAATAAAAACAATTAGGAACTCAATCGACCATCAAGAAATTATTGGGAATTAGTTTGAAAACCAAGAATAAAGGGATCCAAGCCCCCTCTTAAAGGGGGGTTACAAAATGCCAATGTTAAACAATGAAGATTGTCTCCTAAAATTGCAAAGGCACGTGTAGCAAAATTAAAGAAGAATCTCTCTGAAATCTCATTAGAGTATAAAAACCAACTATCCTCCTTTTCTAAGAGACCAAACTTGAGGCAATGGATATGGTGAAAATTGGCAAGAAACTTAGGCCGAGATGTGAAGGTAAAGCAATGAGTTCAAGAGGAGTGTTTGGGGGCATTTATACACTGTGGGATTGAATTGTTACAAGAATATAATCTTCATCAAACTTGGCTCTGGATTCTCTCTATAATGCACCATCTCCAATCGGGTATCCATTTTTCATAGTTTCAATATCTACATGCCAGTAGCCCATATGGAAAAAGAACTGTGTTGGAACTCTTTGTAGAATTTAAAATGGATAGAAACAACTAAAAATAACATCATCACGGGCAATTTCAACTTGGTCCTGTCCAACTAAGAGAAACTGTAATGCCTCCATTGGCATTATAAATTTTAATCTAATTAAACATAGATTTTGTGACTAAGCAGCATATAATCAACGTGTAACCATAACAACATATAAGGACATATAAGCATTTTGCAATAGCATCAAATAACTCAGAATTTTTAAAACTTCATTGGTGATTCACACAACATAAATTAACATCATAAATCATGTAGCAATAGCATCATATGATAATTTTACAACAACATATAAACAATTTAAAATCAGAAGAAAAATAGCTCGTTATAAGAATGGTGACGGAGTCCAAACTGAGCAAGCTTCCCTCTTCCACTCGAGTTGCTTCCATCTTCATTGCCCAAAAGCGGGACCACGCTTTTACCTCCCAGCCAACTAGGGGCCTAGCCGGCTCCCTAGCCCCAGGAAGCCATTGAACGGTCCCATCCAAATGGCCTCCTGGCCCTCCGTGCCTGAGACCCCCAAAGAACAGAACAATGATGCACTAGTAGGCTATGTATCAAATCTTCCAAGAGTTCTCAAACTCTTCCAACTCTTCCAAACTTCTCATACCCCAAATTATCCAAAATATCTCTTCCTAACAAAATTCTTACCAAAATATCCTTCAAGAGAAAAGACTCCCCTCTTCCAATGTCAAGTCTCCTATTTATATAAAAACTCCTCATCCTCCTCCTCATCCATCAATAAATTCCAAAAATAATAGTCAACAATCAATAAATTCATTTTCTAGAAAAATATAGCAATTTGATTTAAATAATTAAAATATTAATAAACATGGTTGCAAAGTCTTACTTGTTATGCTCCCTTCTTAATGCAACTATGACAACTCTTTTCTAATAATTTGTGCAAATCCTATCTATCCATTTATTTATATTATCCTTTCATTCATAAGTCAAATAAGATATTTTCATATACTATATTATACTATGACATAATTTATATTAAATGTATTTAATTATATATGTAATTCAATAATACAATCAATTTATGTAAATCTAAAACATATTTGACAAGTCAACAACTCATACTTTCAACACACAAGTAATACTTTCAACAATTCATCAACCAATATACTATTAGCTAATATAACCATATTAATTTATTCATCGATTGACCAATCATAGTATTGTACTCACGAATTGGCGTATGCATGGCCAGTGCACAGGTTGTAAGCGTGGGTACTAATAATCACATTTAATGCTCCTAATAGATCATTATTACATGATCACAAACAACACATAGAAGAACAATTAAACAATGCGTCATTCATCATTCATAATCATTCATACAGAAGCAATAAGACATTTAATTAAATAAACATAACGATGAAATCCAACATATAATCATGATAGTTAATAAAAATCAAGAACACCATCCAATCCATCATTGGTCCCATCCATCCCATCAGTACTCCAACCCCCTAATCACCACTACTTCCATCTCCTGACCTCACCATCCCATCCTCTGTTGGAATATACCATGGAATCTCGACTACGCGTATGACCATGTATATAACCCGTAAGTGGAAGTGTCGATCGACCACATCGACCAAGCTTCCCCAGCAGGCACCCACTAGTCGTCATCACACATCCACGGGAGCGTGCTCAGCACAGCCCTCCCACGACTCTAGGTTTCGGAGGTTCGATGGTGGGAAATGCCTCCATCCCTCCTGATAGTACTGGGGTCAACACCCTACATCAACCATACTGTGCCATCACTGATCTAAGGGGTCTCGTCATCGAACAACCACTTTGGGCAAGTCGTAGTTCCTGTCAAAACCCACACTTACCCACAAGTCATAGAAATATTGGAATTCACAATTAAATAGCATGAAATTTGATATAACATCATTATACTCATGATGTTCAATACATCTCGTGCCCCTTTGCAATATAGGAATTCGCCTATCTCATTGCCAATCAACATGTGGAATAGTTCATCATTAACATGAAACACACACATATATATATATCCATACCCAACTCTTTCAAGTGTTAATCCATATCACTAATACAACATTTACAAATAATCATGTAAGTACTTTTGCAAACAACTAAATTAGCATTCCACGTATGGATATTCTATATTCAATTTGTATGTTCAATATGAAGTAACATATCCATTGCCATTAATAAATTAAATAGTAAATTCCATTTACCATACAACCTCACTGGAGTCCACATGTGCACATATCAATCATCTTAATCAATCTATCTTCGTCAAACAGATAATAAGCAAATACAATGCTAAGCTACTTCACATTAGAGTTTTTAATTAATGTTTATCAATATATGGGGCATTACATACACCAACCCTTCAAGAAACTTCGTCCCGAAGTTAAGGTCATTCATAATTTTAAGAAAAATATCAACACCATATATCTTTTCTTTCCGACTAAAATACCTTAGCCATGCTAGTCCCATGAGACCTTCACATGATCAACATGTCGTTATTATATAGTTTTACATCTTCCATCACATAGGATGTGTTATCAAGTTACGCTTTACATATTTATATACACAATTTATCTAACTTCATCAAGGTTTATCAATTCATTTAGTCCTAGTTAGTTAACATATAATCATAATCTGTTGTTGTTTTCTATATCATAGTTCATAAGAATACCTTGTCTCCCCTATCGCATTTCCTTAGGTTCAAGGTGTATTTTTATGACTAATTTATTGATTCTTAGCTTCATTGAATATTTTCTAATGAACACCATTTACTTCCTCATTAATAATTTTAATGATATCCAAATTTCCACGGTATTTTAATGAATTACTATATAATAACTTAGTAGTGCTTTATCTATCTTCCAAGTACACTTTATCAATTAACATTGGCGAAAGGACATCTCTTACATGTGAGTCTCACGTTATCCACAAAATACTTATGATTTCAATTTTAACGCATAGATCGTTTCCAACCTTATAGTTTTAACTAGTTTGTGTAATAGTGTGATCAACTCATGAACATCATGAATCTCGACCTACATAAATACATAGGTACATCATATAGCTATAAGTTATATGACAAGGCTTCCACATTATCAACAATACCTTAGTCTATTTTCACAATGTGAAGGGAGCTTCTTTACTTAATGCAATTGATTGGATATGTATACCCACCATGATGCATATGACTTATAAATGCTATACACATACTCATCCTACTTACTTATTCAATGGTTTGGGTAAAATACACATGTTCCCACATAACTAACCTCCTCATACCTTAACGTGGGTAAAATAAATTTTCTATCAAGCCCAAGGCATTGCTCAAATATGATTCCCATAGGAAGTTAATCTTCGTCTACTCATAACTTGGTTAATGCAAGACATGTTTCCCTTTATGATCCCCTCTCCTAATTCAGATTTTAAAGTATAACTCATTCGTGAGTCAACTATTCATGACATTATCCCATTATTTCAAGTCTTATTAATTATAGTCAATTTATACTTTAATTTTAATTATCACTACATCTTGATTGGTGTTATATGTTCACCACCCATCAGGGATTGGCATGCCACAATTTCCCCCAATTAGGAATATTTACTAAAATTTTATTAAGTATTGTCTAAGAATATATATATGCTTATTGGTTTCACGGTCATTACTATTGACTTCGTTTACTTATTACCTGATATGATTAGATCCAAACATGGTCAATGTGAGATCTAGGGTCTTCTTTGTTGTAGCTAATGAAGAGCATTACCCTTGCCAACAAGACTATTACATGATGCATAATTGTAATAATGCATAATTGTTCGAGAATCAATTTCTTATAGGGGTTCATTACTACAATCCATAATTCGTACTTGGTAATTATTACACCCTTATTCACTTTCCCTCAACATTTCATTTTCAAGTTAGGATATTTATATACATGTCTTCTAGGTGAATAATATAGCTTTTCACTCATTATGCATGTCTTTGTATCAATCTTTATTTTAACCACTAGGTCATTCATACACAATTTTGTAAAGGAAATTTCCTTAGTCACATAGACCGTTATCATTCCTTACAATTTTTATGAGGACATTCATTACTTATACTCATATTGTTATGTAGTTCTCACTATAATTCTACTTAAATAAATTATTATTACTCATGTGGTCGTGCTATTATTCACATGCCTCTGCTTAATTGACTAAAATTTCCATGAATTTTGTCCCACATAAATATTATTTAATGCCACATGCTTCATGTTTGCATTTACATATTATTATCCATGTAAGGTTATACATATAAACTTTACCTTCTATATGGTATTAATTTTTTTTAACACCCATTTTTTATTTTTTATTTATTTTACATTAATCATTGTTTCAAGTTTCGTACCTATTACGAATTGAAATTAAATTGTCTCCACAATAAAATAAATATAAATTACAATTTATTCTTTATATTTGCTCTTCACCTAATTTGTCTCCTTCTAATGCTTGCAATTTAACAATTGTTTGTGCACTAGTTTGTCTCATATGTCATCTCTTATTTTGAAGGTTATATATCTAAAAGGGCCACCTCATATATTGACATACATATATAATCTTTTTATGTTTCTTTTTAAAATATGAATTTTATTTATATCTAATTTAACTTAATGTCCTCAAACAATTAAAATATAAAGTAAGAAATTTTAATTAATGATGTAAGTTGTTTGTCTACCAATCACATAGAGAAGCATCACATATAAATATTCATAAGTGCTTTCCAAGAAATATACTTCGTCATTTTTTTTTTTTTTTTTTACACGAGACATTAATATATATACAACAATACTATAACACCTTTATAACTATAACACCATTAATTAATTAGAACTATATACCATTTACTATTCATTAATTAATTAGAACTATATACCATGTATCATGTATATATATTTTTCCATAACAATTATAGATAAGTGATACTTTTAAATATCAATTTAAGTAGTTAACATTTATTTTCATTAGTAATATGCACTAAGAACAAAATAATAACTAAATAAAAATGCCTTAAGATTGTAAACATAAACTTAAGATGAAAATATTTAAAAAAATAATAATAATAATAGTAATTAAATATTTATAATAAATTTTCTAATAAAGAAACAAAAGAATTTGATAATTACTCATTTTAACTTTTCCAACTTATTTTCTGAATGCATTTTTCACTTAACATATGTGGTGGCGTGAAATGCAATTTATTTATTTTAACCCAACCAACAAAAGCCCATAGTGGTCTCATAATAGCATCCCAAATCATGGCAGCCATAACTATTTGGCACACAACAGAATTCGTATTCTGAGCAATAGTATATAACACAACTAAGCTTGAATGATGGATACGGTAGATTTTCTTGACTCAAATATCTAAATGGTAGTTAGGGGAAGTTGTTAGGTGTGTATTCACGTTGCGTGAAATGAATGCACTTCAATCTTTAACTTCACAATACAAATTTTCAATCTAGTAATTAATGTGTTCTACTTTGGTAATTAATGCTTTTAGTACTTTTATTCATGGTATTTACTCCTTTATGCATTTATTTTTCTTTGTTCTTCGCAATCGGGTAAGCAAATAAGAAAATATTTTTTCCTTTAGATCTCCCACAGATTCGACCAACTATCTATTGAATGGTAGGTCATAATTCTTTATTTGGCAAAGTGACCGTCGTTTTTTTTTTTTTTATTATCAGCCCAACGTCCTACTCATAAATAGTAGGCATTTACTATATGCACTGATATATTGGTCGGGTTTCACCTTGCATACTACATTACTATAATCCTTTTTATTTCTTAGTTTTTATACCCTATTTCCGATAACAGAAAGCAGTGCCGGCTAGAGCAATGATGCGATATATTAAACTAGCTAGTTGCATAAATATAATATTTAATAAATAATATATATATATATATATATATATATATATATATATATATATATATATATATATATATATATATATATATATATATATATATATATATATATATTATATATATTATTATACCTTATTTCCAATTTTCAATTGGCTGGAAAATTCATACCGAATAGTTCCAACTTCCACGTGAGTTGCATGCGCACACTTATATGTGATAAGTAAATATCTATAAGATTTCCTTTCCTGAGCAAGGATGACGTCTCTTACAAGCAAATATGTTTGATTCTTCTCAAATTTTCATTCTTTCATGTCACTCTCAAAACTATGCTGTCACTTTGCTTGCAGAATCATCCACAACAATCATTCGTACTACCATTTCACAATGAAGTTTAAGAGTTCTAGAGCTTCCGGGTAGGTGTTACACACTAAAATAAAAGTAATAAACAAATAAAATAAAGTGACTATGGAATAAGATTCGCACTACTTTTACAACTGCGACTTCTACCAGGATTTTAACTAATGGAAACATGGGACCTCTACAAAGGGTTCATGGACTCTTCGGTTGTTTCACTTTAATAGGTTGACAATATATATATATATATATACATTTTTTTTGCTTTTATTATTACATATTTTTTTCTTTTAACCGAGAAAGCCCCTCTGATGTAACACGTTTTGAGAGCTTCCAAGTATGGAAACGTTGGTATATTTGGAAAGTAGCAGGTACGGTGAGTGAGGGCGCAACCCCATACTGATAGTTGTGAGCAGCAATTATTCTTGGATTGGACTGTGGATACAATACAATCTAATTGATTTTGTGTAAAACATAAGCCTGAAATACATCACATCAGCCATATTGTTGTCCGCCAGCAGCTTCCAGCCAGACAAATGAATGTGGAATTCAATGCCACACGAATGAATGTAGAATTTATTATTATTAAATCTATAAATTGTTGTCCTTTTGGTTTGGTCAAGATTATATTTATTCACTTCTCTGCACATACACTACCCACATCACTCATCTGAACCTGAACCCCACTATTGTTGTTCCTCTATGAGCCTCGATGGGAGTGAGATTTAATACGATAGCTACGAACAATCAATATTATATTTAATCCATTGGAAGTCGCCTCGCTTTGACAAGAGAGTAGTACTTAGAACCCTTTACCCTATTATCTATTATCTGGGTGGTACGATTCCCTAAACTAGCTCTTCCACATGGAAATTCGGGAAAAAGGAAGAAGAGCTGCCAAGTATGGAATCATTGGTATCTTTAGAATAGAATAATCACTCAGCGTGCATCCATTAATTATTGGTAGGCTACTAGATCCAGGGACGGCATATGTTATTAATTCCAGGAATTTATACGATCCTTCCCATGACAGTACTACACCATGAAGTTTCTCTGACTCTTGGCCTATCTGGACCTGGGAGGAGACGCGAATGCATAGCTAATGGTGACCTCCACATGAGCACGGTCTAATTAGTCTCTTACCCATCGCTAAATGTGCTCCGGGATGTGCTTCCAACCCTGTTAAAACTCCTGTTCGAGCGGGTGGGATAATTAGTGATGTTGAAACATTTTAATATTGTTCCTCTAAGTATTATGGTAATTGGAAAGGAGTGCAGTACTCATTCTGCGGTTCCTTCTTAAGCAAGATTCAGTCCATTCTAATTCAATTGATAAGTAAGTAGCTGTCGCTTACTGCATTTCGTTTGGTTTACAACGATGGCTCCTGTTTCTTTTTTTTTTTCTTTGGCTGTTATTCTGTTAGTGATTTTCTGAAGCGGCCACTGTACCGTACAGACTTGAATTTTGTTATATATCATATCACGGCCTATGGTTTTCCCAGCGCTTGGAGTAAGGCAGCTTCCTAACCCGATATGGGGCGGCTCCTCTTTGGCAATTGTTACGAGTGGTTATTCCTTCTTGGCGGCGGCAGTCACACCGATTTCAAATACCCTGGATTTATTAAACGACGGTCACGAACTCATGAACTGTTCCCTGCTTGAATTTTGTTTGGTTTCCTCTTAGAGATTCCGAATATGGTGACAAAATACAAAAGACAAAAATACTACACCTTCTTGGTGACCAAAAATATTAAAGATATGGCAATATATAACAATTTGACTATAAATTTTGGCAAGCTAAAAACAATGTAACTTAACACTAATATACTTGGGTGAGTGCATGTAGCCACACGTCCCTTCCGTGTCATACCACCCATGAAGTATTATTAAAAAAATGACAAGGAGGCAAACCTTTCCCTCATCTAGTTTGCTTGATCGTTTTTTTTTTTGGTTTCTCTCTGGCTCCCATAGAGATCTACAAGTTCGTGCACAGCTTCCCCACCCTACAACTTTCCATCTCAGCTTTGCCAACTTTGCCGGTGTGGAGCTCTACTAAGGTTTGCTCTCAGTCCTTGCCCCCGGCCCATTTCCCCTGTAATTTTATCTTTCTGTAAATGCCCCCGGGCCATTTTTTTTTTCCCCTGTAATTTTATCTTTCTGTAAATGTTTTTTTTTTTTTTTTTTTGTTCAGGGTTTCAAAGGGGCAGCTTCAAGGCCAGGTCCCTCAACTATCCCTCTCAACCGTTTGATGGGCACACCATTCTTCCTGCGTTCAGCTTGGTGTAGGTCTCAGTTTACCACTCCTTTTTATTAGGTCTCAGTTCTAGTTGACGCGTAGTGCACTTACATTGCATGACCTCTCCATGAGTTTAGTGAATAGCTCATGGCTTTGACTCTTGATAGCCTACTGGTTAAGGGTTTGGACATATGGTTTTTCTCTTCAAAGAAGGGTTTCGACAGGTCGGGTTGTATGATAACATATGTGGCCATAACAGTCATGGTCGCCCCCTTGTGGTATGGCCATGGCTGCCATGGACCACTGCCAGCCATAGGGTCATGGCCATACATCCTGCCTTCTCACTCCAAGATTTGTAGGGCACCCCTATTAACCCGCAGTCTCAATGGATTCACTATGCATCAGAGTGTGGAAAATATTTCCGATTGGGTATTGGTATTGTTTATTTTGATGCTACCAAATTGTGATGCCCATTAGTTTTCTATTCTCTCTATCTACTCCTATGATCTGTTATAATATATGGAAGATGGGATCATAGCCCTCATAACTCTATTAAACACTCTAAATAAGTCGAATTAAAAATAGCTCGGAATGTTGAAGTTTGGACTTATATTTTTGAGTATACACTCAGGTAAGTACAAATTTTCATATATGTTTTGTGCAGAGCTGATATACGTTTGGCCTCTTGTGGTGCAGCTGGTGCGTCTTCTCTCTTTTTTTTTGTTAATTCTCTAGACTATGCTCATACTAATTTCTGAAGCCAGTTGTTTTGGTTAAAACCTTTAGGTATATGCAGTTCTTGAATTAAATTTAACCTAAAAGCATGTTTAATGTATACTCTATTAACACGTATACTTCTACTAACCTTCTGCTTCGACATGTGGTGTAGTTGAACCAAGCAAACCAAGCAATTTATTTTTTATTTTATTTTTTTTATTTTTATTTTATTTTATTTTTATTTTTTTATTTTTTATTTTTATTTTTTATTTATTTATTTTATTATTATTATTATTATTATTATTATTTTTCTTTTTTTTTTTGGTGTAGAGGTTTTTCAAAGTGTGCAGGTGCAAGCGGTTCAGCGTTCAGAAGCAGCAAGGATCTTCAACTTTCGAACTTGAAGCAGAAGCGGCAGATGACTAACAACCGACTCATAGGATTACGGATTAGGAGGCCCTTCACGTGAGTTAATGGACCTAGTAACTGGAGCTATATCAAACTCTAGACCGCATGGGAATCATCATCAAACGAAAGATAAATATGGGAATGATGGAAACCCTGGCGGGAGTGTCAAAGATGGCACGAGTTAAGTTTAATTGCACCGAAGCTTATTGGGATGTTAGAAATCAAAGACTGTATGATTGAATTTGAAGTCTCTCAATCAGAATTTATTTTGCTAAGTTAACAGAGATTCAGAGACAGTTTCCGAAGATTGATTTACTTATCAAGAAAGTTTTATTTATTTTTATTTTTAATGTATCGGCAATAATGCGAGCAGAACTAAGCACAGTGCGGCAGACGCTAACCCAGGAGGCGGCTGCGATGTTTTTTGGCAGCCTCTGCTAGCCATCTGCGCCTAGGCAGCCCCTGCTAACCATCTGCGCCAGGCTTGCTTCGCAGCAACTTCAAATATTAGGTGGTTGGTGCTCAAGCCACTCGTTATAGCAATGACAAAACAGTTTTAGAGACTTAGTACTGAGAATCCATAAATATTTATTCTCTATTTGCATAAAACTAAAAATTTACAGGCTTAAGAGTACTTAGAACCCGTAAATATTAACATACCCAAAAACAATTTAAGTTTACGTCTTCATTTACAATGGAAATTCATATTTCCACATTTATTCCTTTTCAAGTTGATGCAACCCTTCAAGTTCCAGTTTTTGAACCAAGGGCTCTGATACCATGTGTAATGCCTCCATTGGCATTATAAATTTTAATCTAATTAAACATAGATTTTGTGACTAAGCAGCATATAAATCAACGTGTAACCATAACAACATATAAGGACATATAAGAATTTTGCAATAGCATCAAATAACTCAGAATTTTTAAAACTTCATTGGTGATTCACACAACATAAATTAACATCATAAATCATTGTAGCAATAGCATCATATGATAATTTTTTTTTTTCCAAAAGAAAAAAGCGTAATTCCATTCATCATAAGAGTTCAGAATTACATTCAGTATTCACTATATCAGTGAATTATCCAAGTCCAAAAAAATTGGTTCACTTGATGAGACTGTTAACGTCTCTTTCCAGTATGCATAATATATTACTTTCCTGTTTTGTCCAAAATAAAAAAACTAGTTCTGTCCAACCGGAACTATTTTGCTGTTACATCTTCATAATTTTTACAAAAAAGACTCCTTTGTCACATATGTAAAAACTGCTGTTTATACATAAATTAAAGAAAAACTATACTTTTTTGTCAATATATATATATATATATATATAATATATATAGTACTATATATATCATCATAATGTGATTCAGTCAATGTAAGGTCTGTGGTAGAATTCAGTTCGCTGTCCATCATTTTCTTCAGCTGCTTTCCAAGTGCCGAAAACCAAGAGCTGCCCTTCTTTGGATGCCTGGTCCGCTTTTTGGTTATTTTCCCTGTAAACATGCCGGCATGTGAATGAGTCAAAGGATTGTTTGACCATCTGAATAGTATTAAGAACATTTGCAATTCTAAGAACTCTGCAGGCTTGAGTTTGATTGGTCCAATTAATAACATTCATAGAATCTCTGTATACCGCCAGCCTAGAGATACCCCTCTCCGAAGCAAAAATGAGTAATAATTTTAAACTCATGATTTCTGCAAAGTTATTGGATCCCACCTCCAAGGCCCATAGTGAGTGTAAAGTAATGTGAATCTGATAAATATAATATTGCTCCCCCACCACAAATCTCATTACTAGCAGCTCCGTCAAAAAAACCCCCCATGGGTGAGATTTATCAATCTCAATTACCAAGTTACGTCTCTATATAGTAGCCCTTACATATTCGGGACTGGCTTGATAAATGCCCACAGATTTTGCACATATAATTTCCAGTATACATGGTTTGTCCAGAAATATAGCCCCATTCCTTGCCAACCAAATCCCCCAAATAATCAGCAGTGGTAAGTCTTCATTTTTTACTTGTTGCCCTTCTCCACCAGTTTTCCCATGCAATTTCCACAGAGTTTCCTTCCCATCTACAGACAAAACCGACCAATTTTGTGCATTCTTTCCAAACAACAATCATGAACGGACACGTGATGAATAGGTGTGAGATCGTTTCCAGTTCCTTTTTGCACATAACACACCAACCCGGACCCTGGAAGTTTCTCTTCTGCAGAATATCCCAGGTCGGTACCCGATTCACTAGAGCACACCACATAAAAAGTCTGTTTTTTGATGGGCATTTAAGTTTCCAAAGTGATCTCCACCACCAGACCTCATCCCTATTTGTTGCCAACCTGCACTTAGCACTAAGTAACCCAACTTAGGTGTGTAATTCCCCGCCGGATCCAGTTCCCAAGTCAGTACATCCTCCTGGTTCGAAGGTGTATATTTGCCCGATTCAAACCTCTGATATAGTTATTCAAAGATACAGCCTCAGGATCCCCCAAGCCCAACATAGTAGCACTTTTTCCAATGTTGTATCCACGGGTCATCAGGTCACCTGGTCAGCTAATTGATTAAGAGTGAGTATGCCCCCGATTTTCCAAAGCATTTACAACATTTTCAGGCATCAAATGTAATTGTTCACTCCCGATCCATGGATCTCTACCAACTCTCACCTTTTCTCCATTACCCACATTCCAGGCCAGATTATTCTCCACCAGAGAGAAAGATTTTACCACTGCCTTCCAAATCACGGATCCCCCGTTATGTGACTTCCTTGGGCTCCTAATCCATTCTTCCAGATTCATGTTTGATAGATACTTCCCTATTATAACACGGGTCCATAAGCTGTTGGTTTTGATAAGTCACCAACCTCCCTTAGCTGCCAAAGCTTGAGCAAACAAAAAGATGTTTTTTAATCCCCACCCCCCTAGACCTTTAGGAACAACAATTCTCTTCCAATTGATCCAAGGGGTTACCAGACCTCCTTCTTACCACTCCACAAGAATCGAAAGCATAACCACCTGATATGTTCAAGGATTCCTTTGGGTATCCAAGACAGAGACATCCAGTATACAGGAATGGCTTCCAAAACGGCCTTAACCAGAACCATCCTGCCAGCTCTCGACATCCACTTGTGACTCCAAACATTCAATCTTTTCTCCACCTTACCGATCAACCATCTCCAATCCCTTTTAAGATAAACGTTTGCTTTTAGGGAAAAACCCAGATATTTCAAGCCCTCGTCTAGATGTGATAAATTAAAAGGGAAATTCTCAGCAAGAGCCCGCTCCTCTTCCGGTCTCAGCAAATGGATAGTAAGAAGTGGACTTTTCAGCATTTATATCCATCCCCGTAGCTTTAGAGAAAAGATCCATGATCTCCTTCAGAGTCCGAGTATCCCTTCGATCACCCGAGCAAAAGATGATAATGTCGTCCACAAATAAAAGATGAGTAACAAATAACCGCTCTCCAATGCCAATGCCATGAAATCTCCCCTGTATTTTAGCATCGAGTATAGCCCTGCTCAAACCTTCTGCCCACCAGAAGAAATAAGAAGGGGGGAAAGTGGACAACCTTTCCTAAGGCCTCTTTCTGCATGGAAAAAGGGGGTGGCCGCTCCATTCAGTAACACAGAGAATGATACAGTAGTTATACAAGACATGATCCATGTAATAAAATTGATACCAAAACCCAAATGTGTGAGAAGTAGCCGGATATAAATCCAACTCACCTTGTCGTATGCCTTGGACAGATCAATTTTAAGAATAGCTCCTTTGATATGCCGAGTCTTCATACTGTGTAGTCCCCTCCTGAGCCACCCCGATAGGCCTCATGTATCTGACGGCCTTCAAGAAAGCCAAATTGTTCAGCTGATATATGCTCTGATAGTGATACCTTTAGCCTCCGAGCTATGACCTTCGACACAATCTTGTAGATACAATTGCACGATGAAATAGGTCTGAATTCAGAGAGTGTAACCGGATTATCAGTCTTTGGTATGAGGGCTATAAAGGTAGAATTGATACAAGCAGGTATCTTCCATTTATACGAGTATCTTCTACCAACCCGTAAAAGGTCCAAGCCCACAATTTCATAAAGTTCCAAAAAAAAATTCAACCGTCCATCCATCCGGCCCAGGGCTCTTGTCTTTCTGGAAACTGCCAAGGACCTCCTTCAACTCTTCCTCAGTTACTAGCATGCATCAGTCTCCTGTTATCCTCCTCCTCAGCAAACCACGGAACAATTGAGCTATCCTTATAACTTCTGCAATAGAGGCCAGCGTTGGAGCCTTAAATAAGTTTCTGGAAATGTTCCACCCCGCATCTAGCTTTACCTTCAAAGTCATAATGTTCTATGCCTTCTGCATCTTTCAAGCTCCAAATAGTATTGACCGCCTTCCTCCCCCTGGCGTATGCATGAAAGAACCTTTGTATTCTCATCCCACATTCCAGCCAGATCGCCCTAACTCTTGAGTCTCCAGGTTTCCTCCTTTTCCTATCAAAAAGATTATTTCTTTTGCCTTCCAACCTAGCCATTGCAGCCTTAGAGTCCAGAGGTTGTAGACCCCCTCCATCCCCTTCATAGATCTGTAGTATTTCAGCCTCTATCTGTTTCAGTTCAGTATCCTCCCTGAGTTTCTTATCAAAAGCCCATGCTTTGACAGCTCCTTTTAAACGTTGAAAGTTCTCAGCGAATTGAAATGCCGCAGTACGTTCATGTTCCCCATCATACGACCTTCAAAGATCCAGAAAGAGGTTTTTAGAAGTATCATCACTTAACCAGTTTCTTATTAAACTTTAGAGAGCTAGGTGGATTGTTAGGTCCTCTTCTGATCTCAAGAAAGATAAGGAAGTGATCAGAATCCCCTCCGCTCCCTACCCCACTGCCTGATTTGAAGAAACCTGTCCACCAGCTGTTCAGCCACCAGGAACCAGTCCAGTCTCTTCGCCATCCGAGCCTCCCCACTCCTGTTATTCCTCCAGGTAGGTTTCAGCTTGATAGGTTCAATATCCAAAAGGTTTTTACGCACCAACATCTGTTGAAAGTAACCTGCCAAAGGATCCACATGAGCTTGAGGGCCCCAAATTTCAGATTGCCCTAAAGTGAAATTTAAGTCTCCCCCCACCACCACGGATTCACCCTCCAAGAGATGATCCTGCAGAAGTGAATCCTAGAAGGGAACTCTATTTACATAGGGCCCGTAGACATTTACCACAGTGAAACAAGTACCCAAATCAAACAGAGAGAAACTCAGCTCCCAAAACAGAAGCCATCCCACAAGCATTAATGAGTTTAATCGCACAGTTCTTCCAGCCCACAGCCAAACCCCCAGAGCAACCCCTAACATCCAGAGTCACAAAGGTCCAACCAGCCATCCATAGTTCCCAATTTCTCCTTAACGATAACACCTAACCCTAAAGTCTCTTGTAGCAGAATCACATCAGGGTGTTCAAGAGTAATCACCCTCATGAAGGCTGATTTCTTTTTAGGCCCAGCCAGACCCCGACAATTAAAGGACAAGATCTTCATATCCGAACATTCGTCCGGGCATTCACTGCTCTAAAGTGCCCCTCTCAATCGAGACTTGTTTCCCATCCCGAAGATCCATTCTGGCCCTGTTCTGAGCCTTAGATAAATGAGACCTGCGGCCTCTACCTCTCCGAGCCGGCGCCTTCGATTTTCCTAATCCCCCCCCCAGAAAGCTTAGTACATGATCGAAGGTTATACCCGATGCATAAGACTCGTGTGAGGAGGGTTCAGAAGACTCAACCACCTTCCCAGGATCAGGTTCAATAGTTGTCAAATTGCCCTCCAAAAGAAGAGTAGGCAAAACAGGATTGAGAACAGAGGTTTCATCCACCGTGGTAATTATAACCCCCACAAGGGGCCGATGAAATTGTTAGGGGTAGAGTCTCAGCAAGTCCAGACAAGGATAAATTTTTCATCCCCTCAACCCAATCAAGCCCAACCACAGAGCACCGATTGAAATATAAATGTACAGAGGACGTTAAAGAGAGAGAAGGAATACCCGTAAAAGAAGGTCCCGGCACATCAGCCACAGCCAAAGGAGCGGAACAAAATATATCATCAGCAGGTGCAATGTTGTATTCAGTATGTATGTCCCGCGCCGCATCTGAATCCTGGCTAGAAGGTTCCAATTCCTCGCCAATCTGGTCACCACCCGAGTCCTCCTTCACAGGCAACGATTCGTTGTTTAACAGGTCCAAAGGTTCTTCCATAAAGTCCATAGCCATAGGGTTTCTCCTTCCCCCATTGAGAGTGCGAACCGAAAGCCGACAATCAGACGCCGGGTGTCCATAGGCATGACACCTCCTGCACCTAAAGGGCACATTCTCATAATCCAGCATCTGAGGAATGCTAACAGGCCCCCATTCCAAATTAATGACCTCCGGAAGACCTTCACGAATATTCAGATTGACCAAAATTCTTGCAACCTGTTTGTAATGCGTCTCCTAAAAAGGAGAGACCAGCCACCAGAAAATTACCCAAAATATCCCCGATCTTACGAAAATGGCTAATATCCCAAAAATGCAGAGGAAGCCCTGGTAGTATTACCCATACCGGAACCGAATCAACTCTCTCCCGGATAGCATCAAAGAGTGGATGCCAAGGCTTCAACAAGACCGGTGAAGGATTCAAGTGCCAACTCCTGTCGAGAATTTTGTGCATATCTTCCTCAGATTGGAGTACCACCGCAAACCACCCCCCGTAGCAACATGTCCACCTCAGGTGTGTAACCTAACACCTCTCGCCAATGTGAATCCACCCACTCCATAACAGTAGGTCGATCAAAATTTCTGCCCATGACCCTTCCCACCAGCGTCATACGAGACATCTCAAGGACTCGTTCCCAGGCAATATCCTCGCCTACAACATAACTACCCACAATGCGGGTTTTAATCCAGCTCCTCTTGCGTCGCCTGCTGGGTCCTTTATGGACAACCCTGACCCCCGATGAAACCCCCACCTTCTCCTTCGAAGACCCAAAAACCACAGAAGGGCTACCACATCCACGGTGTTCAGAAATCTCCAATGGCACTCGTACATCCACTCCAGTTCCACCACAACCCGTCCCACACAGTTGTTGTACCTGTCGAGCCACACCCTCATCTGCAACCTGTTCAAATCCAGCCACCGTTTCAAAACCCTCCTGCAAACCAGACACAGGAAACCCTGGATTCTGAGCAAAAAAAATCGCCAACCTCCCTCCAACTCGAACTACCCAGAATATCCACTGACATGCCATCACTGTCTCCGGCAACAAGCTGTGTGGAGAATAAGTCAGGTAATCCGAGGGTGAGAAACCAGTTACCAGGCCTCACCTGCCCCAAACCGGTTGAAACTGTTCCAACAGGCCCCAGCATTGGGATTTCCTCCAGGCCCTCCATCTGCCTTCCACCTGGCACCCCCCATACATCCTGTGCCTCCAGCTGGTCACCAGAATAATCAACCATAACCACTTCTTCCATCGAATCCATTAACCCTAAGAACAGCTGCAAACCCTGCCAATAAACCCAGATCACCGACACACCTGCTCCAAAAAACTGACAATCACACCCAAAGAGCATCAACACAATAAAATATCCAAAAACATCCCCGATAACGTCCTCCTTCCATCGTTTTCCGGATTCATCCTATGTTGATGTGACAGGGAGAGGTTTGGTCAACAGGACCTCTCCCCTGCCGTAGCTGGTAGCTCCCCAGCTACCATACAGCTTCGAAACCCTACCTCCATGCCGCCGCCAATGCGCTACCTACCCTCAAGAAAATGTTTATTGGTTGAGAGCATCATATGATAATTTTACAACAACATATAAAACAATTTAAAATCACAAGAAAAATAGTTCGTTATAAGAATGGTGACGGAGTCCAAACTGAGCAAGCTTCCCTCTTCCACTCGAGTTGCTTCCATCTTCATTGCCCAAAAGCGGGACCACGCTTTTACCTCCCAGCCAACTAGGGGCCTAGCCAGAGCCCTAGCCCCAGGAAGCCATTGAACGGTCCCATTCCAAATGGCCTCCTGACCCTCCATGCCCGAGACCCCGAAAGAACAGAACAATGATGCACTAGTAGGCTATGTATCAAATCTTCCAAGAGTTCTCAAACTCTTCCAACTCTTCAAACTTCTCATACCCCAAATTATCCAAAATATTTCTTCCTATCAAAATTCCTTACCAAAATATCCTTCAAGAGAAAAGACTCCCCTCTTCCAATCTCAAGTCTCCTATTTATATAAAAACTCCTCATCATCCTCCTCATCCATCAATAAATTCCAAAAATAATAGTCAACAATCAATAAATTCATTTTCTAGAAAAATATAGCAATTTGATTTAAATAATTAAAATATTAATAAACATGGTTGCAAAGTCTTACTTGTCATGCTCCCTTCTTAATGCAACTATGACAACTCTTTTCTAATAATTTGTGCAAATCCTATCTATCCATTTATTTATATTATCCTTTCATTCATAAGTCAAATAAGATATTTTCATATACTATATTATACTATGACATAATTTATATTAAATGTATTTAATTATATATGTAATTCAATAATACAATCAATTTATGTAAATCTAAAACATATTTGACAAGTCAACAACTCATACTTTCAACACACACAGTAATACTTTCAACAATTCATCAACCAATATACTATTAGCTAATATAACCATATTAATTTATTCATCGATCGACCAATCATAGTATTGTACTCACGAATTGGCGTATGCATGGCCACTGCACACGTCGTAAGCGTGGGTACTAATAATCACATTTAATGCTCCTAATAGATCATTATTACATGATCACAAACAACACATAGAAGAACAATTAAACAATGCGTCATTCATCATTCATAATCATTCATACAGAAGCAATAAGACATTTAATTAAATAAACATAACGATGAAATCCAGCATATAATCACGATAGTTAATAAAAATCAAGAACACCATCCAATCCATCATTGGTCCCATCCATCCCATCAGTACTCCAACCCCCTAATCACCACTACTTCCATCTCCTGACCTCACCATCCCGTCCTCTGCTGGAATATACCATGGAATCTCGACTATGCGTATGACCATGTATAATAACCCGTAAGTGAGAAGTGTCGATCGACCACATCGACCAAGGCTTCCCCAGCAGGCACCCACTAGTCGTCATCACACATCCACGGGAGCGTGCTCAGCACAGCCCTCCCCACGACTCTAGGTTTCGGAGGTTCGATGGTGGGAAATGCCTCCACCCCCTCCTGATAGTACTGGGGTCAACACCCTACATCAACCATATTGTGCCATCACTGATCTAAGGGGTCTCGTCATCGAACAACCACTTTGGGCAAGTCGTAGTTCTTGTCAAAACCCACACTTACCCACAAGTCATAGAAATATTGGAATTCACAATTAAATAGCATGAAATTTGATATAACATCATTATACTCATGATGTTCAATACATCTCGTGCCCCTTTGCAATATAGGAATCCGCCTATCTCATTGCCAATCAACATGTGGAATAGTTCATCATTAACATGCAACATATATATATATATCCATACCCAACTCTTTCAAGTGTTAATCCATATCACTAATACAACATTTACAAATAATCATGTAAGTACTTTTGCAAACAACTAAATTAGCATTCCACGTATGGATATTCTATATTCAATTTGTATGTTCAATATGAAGTAACATATCCATTGCCATTAATAAATTAAATAGTAAATTCCATTTACCATACACCTCACTGGAGTCCACATGTGCACATATCAATCATCTTAATCAATCTATCTTCGTCAAACAGATAATAAGCAAATACAATGCTAAGCTAATTTCACATTAGAGTTTTTAATTAATGTTTATCAATATATGGGGCATTACAGAAACAAGATGGATCTATCATTAGAGATCCATTTTGAGAATGAATGGAAGACTTATGGAATATTGGGATCTCAAGGATGTAAAACCTATTAACGATAAATTCACATGGATTACCCGTAGATTGAGGCTAGGACATATAACAACTAGATTGGATAGCTTTCTTGTCCATAGTGATCTTCTTCTACAAAATATGTCTATCACCTCCCTAATTATTACTTTTGTAGCCTCTAATCATAAGCCAGTGGTTCTTTCTTTAAAATTACCCTGAATTACATGGGACCTTACCCTTGCAATTCAACCTCCTATGGCTCCAAAACCCAAATCAATAAGGGATCTCCATCCTATGTATGGGGATATAAAATGGATCTCCATCCTATGTATGGGGATATAAAATGGATCTCCATCCTATGATTGGGGGGTAGGGGGTGGGTTTGGCATATTGAGGTACCAAACGAGGAGTCCTAGCGTGAATCCTAGAATATTGAGCATTGCCATCACATGTGTTCTCACCACTTCGGATGGTGGAAATAAGAACAAGGTCTACTAGATGTACATGGATTCCCACTGATTTCCAGGTAACTGATTGGGATGTGAAACATGTTGGGATTGGACTCTCGGACCACCCGAAGAGACAATGCATAATTCAGATATCTCGGCTTTAGGAGGAGGGGGAAGTAAATCCTAAAATGTCCTTATCATGGTAGCATCACGAAAAAATGCATGGTCCAACATTTGAGTAGGTGGGGAGGGTCCCACTGGTGATATTGTTGTCGACCATGGGTAAGACATTATCTAGGCAAGTCAGACACTTAGGGTTGTAATAAGTCAAATGTTCTAGCACTACAATCCTCCCTTCATGGGGAAATATCATAAGGACGAATACAGATGAAGCGACTTCCTTCATAGCATGCATGTAGCTATGACCTAGGAGGATGTTGTAATCTAATTGGGAATTGATAACCTCTATATCGATTAAAATGGTTTTCCCAGCTAACTCTACATGAACATTCTTGAGAAGACCTTGAGGTTGAGGAGCAATACCACATCATAAGCACATAAGGTCATAAGGGACGGAACTAATTGGGGGGATCAGAGCTTCTTCCACACATGGGTGGACATAACATAGGTGGAGGCCCCTTCGTCCACAATACATTGATGGATGACCTGATTTTTAACTGTGATGGGGACTTGGAAAGATACAGATTAGGGCATTTGAGGTTCCGCTTGATCTAGATCAAAGGTCATTAGGTGAGAATCAGATGGATCAATTGCACCTAAATCATTCAATAAGGCTTTAGGATATATAGGACAATTCCACGACACCTCTAGTGTAGACATAATTGTTGGAGATGGGGCCAAATCATCCTCAACTCTATAGTTGGGAGCAACTCTAGCATTGGGGTTCTTGGTGACACGAAGTAAAGGGAACTTGGGGATTTGGGGAATCCCTTCGTTTGTAGGATGAGGTATGTGCAATGATTCATCGATTTGAGATGACTCTTTTCCTTTGTCAATAGGAGGGGTTTCGAACGCTGAACCGTATTAGTTGCACCGAGTTTGAAGATTAACTTTGGTTGAAAACATAAGAAGGTGTTGAACCCCTGATTCATGCGTTTGACCAGCAGGTGCTGCCGGTGGAGGATAAGCTGCTACATGTTGAGCAATGACCACCCCTTACAAAGGGAAGGGGTTTTGTAGAACGATGGGTTGTCCTGGGTTGGTTTGAGGAGGTTGATTATGTTTCCCTTGCAAGGTATTTTCCATCTCACATTGATTAGCCTCATTCCATAACTAGCATGATTTTTCCATGTGGGGACAATGGTGAGTATAGTGCCCATAAACATTGTAGAAGGAACATATATGATTAGTCCATAACTACACATTTTTTTCCTATTTGGGAGGGTAATTTGGATCTTGGTCTATAGGGTTTATGTTAGCTCCATTATTATCAGGGGGATTCGGAGGTTGACCCCATTCCCTAATGTTGGTTGTTTCCTTTATTCTTCCCCTTATTCTTTAGTTTAGATTGTGCTTGTTGATTATTGTGCGCGGGTTGAGCAGGTAGGTTTCACTGAGTGTTTATGTTAGCTCCATTATTATTAGGGGGATTAGGAGGTTTACCCCCACCTCCCTAACGTTGGTTGTTTCCTTTATTATTCCACTTATTCTTTCGCTTAGGCAGGTTGTATTAAGCGTAGACTTGCCTATGAGGGAAAGAAGGAGGTGCAGAGGAATGCTACACGGGAGCAATTAGAGGTGGGCCAAGAAAAGGGTAGTACGTGTTGATGGAAAAAGGAGCCACGTAACCACTAGGAGCAGTGCCACACGAGGTACCGCTAAATGAGTATCCATGTATGTGCATCCCATGGGAGGGAATGAATAGAAGGTACTCATCCCAACATGCGAGGTAGATCATGAGGAATCCAGAGCATAATAAGGATTTGTAGAGGTACCTTGGTTACACTCGAAGTTTGGGGGGGTTTTCTACATATAACCACTTGAATGAGGAGGGTAAGATGTATGCGGGTTGGGGTGGGAACCAATGGAACCAATAATGCCTTTCGTTGAATGGGATGCACCTAGAGGATCTTTCTGGGAGGAATTACCTCTAAGGGCATCATGAATGATGTTATAAAGGTATCTTGATTGCACGTCTATAAGGTCGTATTGTTGAGCCTTCAAGATGGCTTCTTATTCAGACCATGGGATATTAGAGGCCACATCCTTTGCTATCACAAGTAGAAGGGACTTCAAAAACCAATTTAGGAAGATCTTGTTGTTGAGCTTGATATTGCACAAGCTTCGACATCGACGCCATTCATGGATATGATCTGTGATATGCATTGAAAAGTTTTGTCTACAGGATGAGAGAATTTCCACTCCCTCATCATAATGGATAGGAATGTGAAAGAACGGTAGAAAAGTGAAGTCTAAGGACACAAAGTTGGGATGTGTCCAATGGGGTTTCTCTATGTACCACTTAGCAGCTACACTAGTTAGGGTTCGCTGAAATAGACACAATCGTATGGAGACATCCATAATGTTGTTTGAGGAGCACCATAAGTGGAAGGACATAATGTGATTCTGCAGGTCCTCTCCCGCCTTCCCCTCAAACTTAGGGATATCTGAGGGAAGCTTGGTCGGCATGGAAGCCGTGCAGGATCATGACGAATGGGGTCATTAGTTAGCCTCGCTAAATCTGGGATGTTGAGGTTGGCCATAAAAATTATACTTTCTCTAGGGTGTGAGGTGGAAGGGACAACAACGATGTTGGTCATGGTCCCACTAGTGGTTCCTCCCACTAGCATTTCCATCAGTAGAAGGTTCGATGCCAATAGTTCCACCAATTTGAGGGATGTTTCCACCACTAATAGTGGGGATACTTACAGTAGGGATGCGGATGAAGGTGGTAATGGTCCTAACCATGGTACCGGTAGTGTGTGTAGGTGAAGGTGAACCTAACAATGAGGCTTCAGGATTAGACATCATGGAGGAAAGCTCTGGTGATTGTGTAGCATGCTGAAATGGAATCCAACTTATGGAGCCAATAGTGCAGTTTAAGAAACTGTACTGAGGGGATAGACCTCGAAGTCTTCGAGAGAATCTTGGGGGAGCTATAGTGACGAAGTTGAATGACTCATCATCTCTAAAAGGAAAAAGTGGGAAAAGATCAAATCGAAAAGATAAAAAAAAACTAGTGCAACCGAGTGTGCAGTAGGTGATATGGAAACGAAAACCAATAAAAGGACCCACTAGCCTAAAATATCTACACAATCAACAAGAAAAATCACCAATAAAATATTTCTCAAATTTGTTGCTCTATGGGGATGGCGAGTCCCATCAGACAAATAAAATTAGAAAACTGAGTCAGATATTCCAAACATTAGACCGAAATAGGGGCATCAATCCTATTCGGACCTAATGAGTGAAGATACAAATGATCATTATAGAGCTAGGGCCATAGTCAACTCCGTCTATCCTAGGTGTCCCCCCACCGAAGGGGATCACCACTAGGTAAGATACCTAAGAAGAATGGTCTCTAGGCTACCTCATTCATATGCACGTCAGCATGACTATTCCACAACTTTAGTCCAAATATAACGAACTAGATGATCTTCTTTACTGAGTGGGGACGATGCACCACCCATCCCTTTGGTTTGAGTCTTGTTGTTTACCCTCCTAAGGGAGAGGCTCAACCGACAAATCGAATTTTAACCATGTCCATTACTACTAGAGCATTTTGGATCCCTAATTGGACAACCACTGTCTCAGATGAATAATGACCAGGGGGAATTATTTGGATTCCTATCCCCAAGGACCTAACTTAACTACAGTTTTATTTTTATCATCAAGTGAGGTTAATATGTGTTCAAGTTAGGGTTGATTTTAAGGTGTTGCTTGGCGCCATGAACCAAGTGGTAGTTTTGATTAAGGAGTGATGTTGTGTGCACGTGAGGTGAGTACTACAATTAAGAGCTAAAAAAATAAGATTGGTTGAAAGATAAACAATGTGATTTCAATACTATGTTCTTTTTGAAAAAATATTTCTTGAAATAAACTATCTAAGCACAAAAAGAGGATTGCAATCAAGCAAAACTTTTCAAAGCACTTCTAACAATTAAATAATTAGATTTGCCAATATTAAAGAAAGAGGCTCTGATCTAGCAATGCTTTAGACAAATGAATTAATTAACTATCTAAAAGATTAGTATACCAAATCCTTACTGAAACCGAAAGCAATTGCAACAAGCAAGCAAACACCGACAATAATTTCAAAAGAGGGGGCAAATACTTAAACTTCAAGACGATTGTTCTTTACCCAAAAATTCTGACCAGGTAAGCAAACTGTCTGCTATAGTAGGCACAAGAGGCTAAAAATAGACTGAAAGGGACTATAAACATAATCTAAATGATAAAATGACTCTAACTAACTTAGGAAAAAAACAAACAGAGCAAACAAAAGTGCTAAATCATGCTTTCTGGAGCAGGTCACACTTTTCTAAGAGAAATAAGCAACCTAGGTCGCTCAGATCAGGCAGACAAGCATGTCTCGAGGCAAAAAATCAATCCTGGGTCAGGGTTCCTCTGTTCGAGGGGAAATGAGCGATTTAGGTTGCATAAAACATCCAGACGGGCAAGATAAGCATGACTCTTTCAACATCTTAGTGTCTTGCATTTTCAACAAGGCTAGACAAACTTATTTCTCATGTCTTCAAGTTTCTTTGGTTTTATGCATATGTGAATCCAATCTTTATCAATTGGTGGAGAAACTTGGGTGTTTTTCCCTTGTTTGGAGTACTCGATAACAGTGTTAGGTATTTCCTGTTTGGGTGGAATTTGAAAGTTTCCTCTATTGAGTGTCTCCTTAGTATTTGGGGAGATAATTCATTATCTACCCCCCATGTTTTGGATTGAATATTCCCAGGCATAAGTGGTGTTTGGGAACTAGTATTCTTAAATGTCTATTACATGTGGAATATCCTCCACGAAACCCAACCCATTATTATTGATAAAGTCTACAAGATATTGAAAAAATGATTGTTAGAATGACTTCGCAAGTGACACAATGGGAGCCTTTGAATTAGGTTGGTTAATATAATCGTAAATTAAGGCAAGGAAGGATCTCAATGGTTAAACCACTTTCTATTAATTCACTATCTCATCCTTAAAAAAACACATCACTTTACTCAGGCATGCTATGAAATCTTTCCTAAAAACTTTTGCCGAGTTCGATATGGGTTGCTTTAGCACATCTTTCAATGTAAGTGGTTTGTGAATTCTAGCTTGATTTCTCTATGGGCTCAAAATTAAAATCCAAGCTAATTATTGTCTCCTTCCTCTTCTTCATTGTATATAATTTTACCACTACCTTTTTTGTTCACAGGAAGCGAGGGGGTTGAAATAATTTGGGCAATATGTATGTCACCCCTATCATCATCAATGAATTCTTCACTCTTGACATCGAACAAATCTCCTTGTCCAAAATGGCCTCTATCAAGGAAATGGGTAGGGAAGTGGCAATAAACTTGTTAGGGTCAAACGCTTGCAGATGCACATAAGTGTCATCCTGAAGTTAGAAGTTTAAAATAGAAGAGAAGAATGTATAAATATGTTATATGTTATTGATGAATCCAGTGTGAAGTGAATTCTCTTCTCCATTGAAGGCAAGGCGCTTCTCTTTGTGCATGGCATTGTTCGTGCTTGTTATTGTTGTGTTGGGCACACATCCGATTGATCTCTCTTCTCTATTGCTTTTGTATCTTCATCAAGAGTGTTTGGTGATCTCTTATCTTCCGAAAGCAATCTGCTATGTTGTAAAAGAAAGCATTCTCTTTTATCCATTATATTATACTGAGAAGAATTGCAGGGATTTTTGTTCTCATAATTTTGAGGATTTTCCCCAAGGTATATCTTGTGTTATGGTTGTATGAATTTCATGGATTGAATTGTCTCATTGCTTCAAGTCTCTACATCTAAAAGAATTAAAGATCAAAGCTCAACCAAATATTAACAATTACTACAACTTGCTTAGCTTTCTTTCTTACTTTTTTCCCTTGATCTTGATTTTGAGGGTTAAAGGTTGTATCCCCTGCTTTCTTATAGTCTTTAGAAAAATGACCATAAGCATGGCAAGATTTACACTTAAATATAAGCTACTCATAGTCTAATTGTTGATAATGACTCTGATTATCCAAGAACATGTGAATTGCTTCAGGTATCCCTTTCTCCAGATCAACTTCTACAAAAATTCTAGCACGCTGAAACATTCCTTGCTTAGGTTTAGTCTTATCTATATATCTTCCCAATTTATTTTCCAATATATCTCAAATAATCTTCTCCTCATTAATGGAGAGGTAGATGAGGCAATCTTACCCATACCGGAATAGCTGAGGGGATATTTGAGTCTCGATCAAAATCTAGAGTCCAACTGTTGAGATACATGCCTCTGTTATTGAAAAATTATGGTCCACATCTAAATATTATATCTCTATATGTTTAAATTCAAACACAAATGCATAAAATCCTCTGCTGCAAAAATAATGTGTCATTCTTCCTCGAATTAGGGTTGTCCAATTTTTTGGGATCTAGATCTGCATGGACCTAGGAGATGACCAAATTCTAGTGAATTGGTCTATTAACCCCCCCCAGACATTGTTAGTGCCTTTTGTTTGGCCACAGTCTATGCAAGAAAAAGAACCTTTGGAATACATGATTTTTTGATGAATCGTGTTGGTTCCTTTCTTGCTCCTGGTCTTTGAGTTGAGTTAATTAGGGTTCAAAAGGCAGCTTCGTCTAGTGCAGGAGGAAGCCGAGCATCTTTTAGAGACTCCATTCTGCACAAACCCTTAGCTGAGGCATGATCCAACGTTTCTTGGAGCTAGAACCAGAGAGAAAAAACTTGAAGCTCCATAAACTATGACATTTTGAAGTATATCACAAACACATATCCATGTTAGTAATACAAGTTTGTTATGAAGAATATTAACAAGGATTTTGAGGTTGTTGCAAAGACTATTCTTGACAACAATGATAGAGATACATGGTGTCCTTCACTAAGAATATGAATAGGTGATTCCCAATATAATCCTAATGTGTTCTCTTATCCATTTAGGTAGGAAATATCAACACTAGTTCCACATCCACTAAAGTTGCATCCTTGAAAAGGTTTGGAAAAAAGTACAAGGGGGTCATTTTCACTGGGGATACCCAATTTTACTTATAATTAAGTATCAAATTTAGGCCCCCTATTATGATAGAGGGTGAGTTGCAGGGGTCTATGATATCTAGTTCCTATGGTTCCCATGCAAACCATACATAATTAATGTGTGTGTGTGTGTGTGGGTGGGTGAGATGCAGGGGTCTATGATATCTAGTTCCTATGGTTCACATGCAAACCATACATAATTAATGTGTGTGTGTGTGTGTTGATTGAGTTCCTTGGAGAAATTTATTGAGAGCAACATGACATTATCAAATTTTAGGCCATTATCATGTCATATTCTTTCTTCAACCCTATAACTATACCTCTTAATAGTCCTTGTGCACTATACCAAATGGAACTTTTTGCCTCATAGTTAGCTTGCAGTCCCTTTCCCAAACCATAGTCTCTTGAATTAAAATAATGGTTTGTTTGTGAATTTTTTTTTTGAAGAAACATTTATTTGGGTGGTTTCAAGGTCCCGACTCGCTATAATTAATGGAGATTATAGTTATAGTCTAAGGGATTCTAGGAGTTCCCTTGTTCTAATTTCCTTGTATATAATAAGTTTCCTACCTTATTGAACCCCCTCCCTACCTGTTCAATGGATAGTGTAGTGTTTGATCTTCTTCCAAAAGGTTTCCTAACATTCTAGTGTTCCTTCAAGAAGTGAGGATAAGTCCCGATGTCTCCTTTTGTTTTGATTGAGTTTGGTATTTATGATTGGAAGGGGTGTGACTTGAGTAGGGGTCTAATATGTGGGGGAAATCGATTCCACCACTTTATTTCGATCCATGTCCTTAATTTTGTATCCCTTCCTTTTTACCAAACACCGGTGAGGATAATGATGCATTGAACGTTGTGTTCCATACTAACCCTTTATTGTTGGTCGAAGTGTGCATCAAAACCTTTGTTGGTATCTTTCGTGCTAGGGAGAGTTCCTTTTGATTCATCAACATCTTAGTATATGTAGGGTCCCTTTCAAGCCCCTCTATTTTTTTCCCAAGGACCCTATGGGACTACCTAAGCTATGGGATTTAGAAATTGAAGCCACTAGAGGGATCTTCCCTACATCCTTTTGCAGAGCTATTTCCTATATTGTCCCTCTACGAATAGGTCCCCTTGACAATAAGGTGGGGATTATAGGGTTATAAGACATGCTTGAATTTCAAGCCTCATATTTTTCATATCCCTCCTCCCTTTTTCCTTATACCAAACTTTGAGGGGAACAAATACCTTAGGTGTCTGTGTCTCTCCATATGTGGAATCTTATAGGAATATTCACGTAGTCCAATGTTTGCTAATGTGGCCTTAGTTTAACCTTCATCCAAAAGTTTAACCTTCATCCAAAATGCCCTTATTTAGGTTCACTTCAAAAATTTATCTACCGCACTAATTTTTATTGTTGAGGATTGCTAATCTATTTTGAGGAGGGTTCTTAGTTTATTTCATATCCTCTTGTGAATCTTAGGGATCAAATAGTCCATTGAGAGGTGGGGAAGCTTTATTCTAGACCACAATATCATAGATTTATTCCATTATTGAGTCAGATCTTGGTTTTATGTCTTGGATATACAAGCATAGGTATGGTCGAAGTAAGGACCTCCCATCTTGATTGTATCTTTATCTTCTCAAATGTTAAAAAGAAACATGACAAATCCCCTATGCCCCATGTGTAATTTTGGATCATAACCTAATGTATTCCCCTAGATGGTAGAAACCCATAACCTAATGTTTTTTGCTTATCTTTGCTACTACAAACATCTTACTAGGCCTCTTGGCCCGATCTTTTGAAATTGGAATTATGCATTCTTTCTTGTCAGGATTAATGGAATATCTCTTGCAATGAAAGTCCTCTTATGTGAGATACTCAAGGACCCCTTTCAAAAGATAATCTTGGAGGGGTGCATTGAATCCATAATGCTAGATGGTGTGTCCATTCTTATCACTATTATCTCCTGTCATGATGACTTTGTGAGGAATTTTTGGCTCATCGAAGGTCTTTCCTTTGCTTTCCTTTGGATGTCATGATTGATTGTTAGCTTATCTCTAAGGGTGACCAATGACTATGGCACCACTTTAATGATACAACATTTATAAGTTACAAGTTGGGAGCCTCCTTCTAGTTCCACCTTATTTCTACTTGATTTTGGAATAACATTGTAAAGGTTGTTACCTTGATATCATGGTGATTGTACTCCCTATTAAATCTCCATCCAATTGTTCAAAAACCCTAGATTGTTCCCTAAGGTATTTCCCCTCTTTTCCATCTAAAAGGAACAGAGGTAAAAATGAATTACAAAGCATTACCTCACCCCAAAATATCTAATGCCAGGAACCAAGGAAACTCAAATGTAATCAATTCCCCTTTATCTCAACCATCACCCTTGAACTAAGTCATGGTCTCATGGCTACAACTATGAAAATATGTCATCCCTTTAGAAACAACACACCTATACCCCTCCCAGAGTAATGAACAAATTAATGATTCCCTCCCCAAAATGTTACCTTTCGAGAAGTTTGTCTAGTGAATGAATCATTGATTCCCTCCCCCGAAGGTTACCTTCCTAGAGGTTTGCATGAAATCTAGTCTTACACAGATGGAGTCCACATGCCCCTCCATAAAGATTGGAAAATAAAACATGGAACATAATACAACAGGTATAAAGGCACGGGGATAAATACGCTTAGCATTCCAATAAACATTATATTTTATTGACTCTCCCTATTCCCCTCTCATTGGTTCACTACCCCATGATGCTCCTAGGGATATATAACCCCATGTGTGCATATTTCTATTTTATTGTTATTAAATATTAATTCAAATATAATGAAATGGAAATTACACTTACAAAACTTACTATACTCTTACTCATTATTCTCATGCTCATAGGGGCTATTACAAGCTAAGTCCTTCAATGATTTAGTGAGAGAAAGAGTAGGGGTAACCTTGATTCAATTCCTTGTAACCTTGCTTCAATGCCTTGGAAGGGTGGAATAATTATATAGTTGAACCATTATCCAAAACTACATAAGTGACTTAATTATAATATGTTTCAATCTAATCTATGGAGGGGGAGAAACCAACATGCATGAGAATGAGTCTGTGGTACATCCAATTGATTCTATGGAATGCTTTTGATAGATCTTCTTTTTCTATAAAGGCCTCATTACGCCCCTTTTTCACTAAATGAATTATCTCATTAGTTGTCTTGATTGCATTTTTAATATCTCAACCTTCAAGAATACCCATTTGTTCTTGATATATAACTTTTGATAGTATGGGCTTTAGCCTGGAAGAGAGGGCTCTAGCTATAAGCTTGTAAATATACCTATGTAGTGATATGGAATTGTACTGATCAAACTAAGAGAGATTGTTCTCTTTGGGGATTGTAATGGTGAAAGTGGAGATGAAAGTTTGCAAGATTCTACCACTTCTCCTAGATTCCTCTATTTCTTCAATGATATCCTTACTCGTTATGTCCACCAACCCTTTGAACAAATCCATTGTAAATACATCTAGGCCTGGATTTTTTTCATTTTCATTGGAGTTCCTTGAGAATTTAAGTTAAATATTTCATTTCCATTGGTCTTGATAAGTGTGTGTTTTTTGTTTCCTTTTCCCACCTTGGGAAAACCAGGGCCACTATTAATCTCTTATCATTTCTATTTGGGGATGGGTATATATATTTTGGAAGTAGGAGATTGTTGCTATGCTTATATCTAAGAAAATTTCACACATCCCTTCTCTTTCATTGTGTATCTCCAAATGGTGTTGTATGCTCTTCAAACTATAGCTTTATTGTGGAAGAAAGAAGTATTGTTATCCCTTACTTTGAGCTAGATAGCCTAACTTGTAATTATCCATCAAGCTTACTCCCATGCAATAAGTTTTCTTTTCTTTTTCCTAAATATTGCATCTCCTCTAGCTACTTTTAGAGGAAACCTCCCTCCATGAGAAACTTCTTCATGTTGGAAATAAATGCTTCCATTCTTTTAAGATGCGTATAAGGATTCCAAAATTTGTTTTTAACCCTTTCCTTGGTGATCCCCTTAACATGGATTAGATTTCATTGTAGGTGCCCCATTTCCAAAACCTCCATCCTTTGGAGCGTTGGGAGTTTAGTTCTCGTTGATAAGGCCTATGTATTCTAGGAATTCCAACCCATAGGGATTGAATTCAAAAGGGGCTTGGAGCTTTCTATGGTTGTTATCCATTTCAAATATAATCAATGAATGGTTTGATCCTATGGGTGTTTCTACAAGCATCGTAAACCCACTTACCAAGGAAACCATGGTGTCATTCACCAAGAATTATTCCAGGTGCTTCCCATTGTAATATTATCTTGCTCCCTTTTTCATCAAGGTAGGGGAAATCAAGATTGGTTTCACATCCATTAAAGGTATATCCTCAATAATGTTTGGAAGAAATATGAGAGGGCTAGGACACTTTTCACATTAGATTCCATTTTTTCTCTGTAATTATGTATCAAATTTAGGTCCTCCCTATAATGAGAGAGGGTGATTCGAGGTGTACTTTGATTTTGAGGTCCTCCCAAAATTGTTGTCGATTCTCATGCAATTAGCATGCACATTTAATAGGTCTATGTGTTGATTGAGTACCTTTAAGAAAATTGAAACCGACATGATAGCATTATCATATTTTATCCTACTTACCAGGTTGTATTCTTTCTTCCATCCAATTGCTAGACTTCTTGAAATATATTTCACATTGGGGCATTTGATGTTCCACTCCAATATTTATTTCATCATAATTAGCTTGCATTCCCTTTACTAAACCATAGTCCCTTGATTGAAATGATGGGTGATTTATGAACAAAAATATGCTTATTGAGGGGAGATATTTTATGAGGTTCCTAGCCCCCTACTATTAATCGAGATTAAAATCATCATTTGTGGGGGGCTTGTGGTGCTTCTCTTGCTCTAAATGACTCGTAGATAGTATGCTACTTACCTTCTTGAAACTCCCTTCCTTCTTATTCAATGGATAGTGTTGTGTTCAATCTTCCACTTGGATTTTTCCTCCTTCCTTCTTCCTATGTTGTGTTTCCTTCTAGCCCTCCTTTAGAAAGTTCGGACAAGTCCTAGTCTCTCTTCTTTTATCTTGATCAAGTTCGATATTTATGACATGAATGAGTTTGACCTAAGGAGGGGTTTGGTATGGTGGGGGTAGCAAGGTCCACCAATTTGTTTCAATCCCTATTCTTAGTTATAGATCCCTCCTTGTTTATCAAAGACTAATGAGGATGATGACATACTAAATGCTATGTGATAGACCCTTTGTGATTGATCAAGGCATGCCTCAAAATCTTTGTTTGTGTATTTTGTTGTAGGAAAGGTTCTATTTAATCCATCCAATTCTTAGTATATTCAAGTTCCCTTTTGAGCCCCTCAAAAATTTGCTCAAGGACTCTATGGGAATGTCTGCAATGTGGGCTTTAGAACTTGAAGCCACCATAGGGCTCTTCCCAGATTTGTCCTTCTATAGATTTGATATTTGAACTAGTCCTCCAAGAATAGGCCCCTCTAACACTGGGGTGGGAATGTTCAAGGGCTTATAATCCATTATGAAATCATAAGCCTCATCTTTTGCATATTCCTCCATTTTTCCTTCTACCATCCTTTGAGGGCACATATACCTTAGGTGTTTACGCTCTTAGCACATGCAACAACTGAAAGGAATATTAATGTCTAAGTCTAATGTTTTCAAGTATGACCTTGGACCAACCTTCAATGTGATCCCTTCGGGAAGTCCTTCATTTAGGTTCACTTCAATGCATATTTTGTCTACCACATTTTTTTTCCAACGCCAAGGATTTGTCATCTATTTTGAGGAAGGTTCCTAGTTTATACCTTGTCCTCTTAAGAATCTCAAGGATCCAACATTCCGACAAGAGGTTGGGAAGCTTTATCAAACTAAAAGATTATAAATGTGATCCCTCTCTTGATAGAATCAATTCCCTATCTTGGATATACAAGCATGAGGCATGGTTGAAGTAAGGGCCTCACATCCTAATTTTTCTATCTTCTAGACTCTTAAATGGGAAGGTGACATACCCCCTTGACCCCAATAGTAATTTTGTACAATATACATTCTTATTCAATTGGTTCAAGGATTTTCCCTTGTAGAGAACACCCTTTTGGGTGAGGTAATCAAAGATCTCTCGCAGAAGATTGTCTCGAAGCCTTCATGATTTTTGATGTGTTCCTCCTCATCACTCCTATCTCTGGTAATGACGATGTGAGGAGTTCTTGGCTCATTAAATTTCTCACCCTTTGCTTGCCCTTTCATTATCATGATTGATCATTAGGTTAGTTATGCAAGTGATCAATGAGTCAACCATCACTTATTGTCCCTTCTATTATACAACATTATAAGTTGAAAGTTAACAACCTCCTTTGAGTTCTATTTTTTTTACTTATCTCTTTGATGACATTAAAAAACGTTATTACTACCTTCAGATCTGGAGTCATAATTCAAAATCCCTTCCATTTAATTTAAAAACTTTAATTTGTTGCCTAAGATTTTTCCTCTCTTTTCCTCGCAACCATCTACACATCCAATTTCATAAACATGAGAAGAAGGAAAAATAAATAAATTATATAACATTATCCTTACCATTTATTTCATTTATAAATAACTTTGACTTTGAATACACATCCTTGAGCTGGTGCAATAACAATGACATCCTTCGTCATTGCGACACTAAGATGGCCAACCATCTTAGTATATTGCAAAATAACAATTATATATAGAGGTTAAGTTGGTGACTTGCACCTGAAGGAAACTTGTGAGTATGAACACTTCTAATATAAAAAAACCTCAGCAACTTAAATTTTCTCAGTGATTCCCCCTGATTTTCCTCAGTGAAAAGATAAGTAATGGCGATCATAAGAGTGCACGGTAATCACTTCTCTGGAAGCACAGCAGTGGTGCTTTCCTGTTTACACGAGAAGGAGATTCATTACGAATTCCTCCCCATTGATCTCTTTGCAGGTGCTCACAAGGAGCTCCAGTTTCTAGCTCTCAATGTAAGTCCATTCATTTTCAGGTTTTTCAATAGATTTAACAAAAATAGGGTTTCACAATTTTAACTCATCTTCTGCTCTGTTTCTGCTACAGCCGTTTGGGAAAGTACCGGCTATCCAAGATGGGGATCTTATCTTATTTGGTATTAATTACTTACCCTATCTCTTTTAGGTTGTTATTTTGGCAGCAATTTGTGAATCGATCTCACTGTCTAGGGTTTTTTAAGAGATTTTTTTTGGCGGAGCAGAGTCGAGAGCCATCGTCAAGTATTTGGCTGAGAAATACAGGGATCAGGGCACCGACCTGATGGGAAGCACGCTGTCCAAACAAGCCATGGTCGATCAGTGGTGTGAGGTGGAGTCACAGTCATTCGCCCCCCCTGTTCAATCGTAGTATTTCAAATTCTAGTTCTCCCAATGCTTGGAGGCGAGACGGACGAAGCAGAGGTGGAGAACAATATGGAAAAACTAGGCAAAGTGTTGGATGTTTACGAGGAGAGGCTCTCAAAGAGCAAGTACTTGGCAGGCGATTTCTTCAGCTTGGCTGATCTTCAACATCTGTCTTCTGCGCACTTCTTGATCAATGGCACTGGAAAGGGGCACCTTATAACTTCAAGAAAACACGTGAATTTATGGTGGGAAGACATCTCCTCTCGCCCTGCCTGGAAGAGCGTTGCCCAGAATATGAAAGTCAATTAAGTACAGAAAACTGTAGAATGCATGCATGAAAGTCAATGAAGTACTGAAAACTGTAGAATGCTTGTTTATGTTATTGTATTGAAATGAATAATGTAAAAACCTTTGTAACAAAAAAAACTTACCTTGTAATCTGAAACCTAAAGTCAATTAAGTACAGAAAACTGTAGAATGCATGCATGGAAGTCAATGAAGTACTGAAAACACTAGAATGCAGGTTTATGTTATTGTATTGAAATGAATAATGTAAAAACCTTTGAAACAAAAAAACTTACCTTGTAATCTGAAACCTAAAGTCAATTAAGTACAGAAAACTGTAGAATGCTTATTTATGTTATTGTATTGAAATGAATAAAGTAAAAACCTATGAAACAAAAAACTTACCTTGTAATATGAAACCTAGAGCTTAAATCATTCATTGAATCTACCGTATCAGAACATTTATGTTATTGTATTGAAATGAATAAAGTAAAAACCTTTGAAACAAAAAACTTACCTTGTAATCTGAAACCTAGAGCTTAAATCATTCATTGAATCTACCGTATCAGAACATTTTTCTTGTGGTCTATAATATTTAAGGCCTCTTGGATTTCCCAAACTATAGCTACATGATTGTGAAACCTTCTTTTCAACAAAGGGGGAGCTATATTTACATTCAAAGAGTTGTAGATATTTGTGTGGTTTTTCTGTTTGGACAGATATGGACTCTGATTAGACTTTAATTCTATTTCAAAATAAAAGTATAGGGTTTTTTGTTATTGAAAAAAAATAGCCTTAGCCTCCTTGAACTAAATTGATACAGCAAGAAATAGAAAACATTAAAAAATATTTTAAAAAGAGATAAGAATCGAAAGAATGCGTAACTAGTCTTCATTTTATGCGAAGGAAATGGATTAGTGGGATTGTCTCCTAGGTTCCTCCTTTGTTTTCAAAAATGAATAATATTAACTTGTTATTAATCAAGTAATCAAAGTTATATAATGCTAATATTGATGAGAATGTCCATATAAACATATGTTTAAAATCGCCTACAGATAGACTTCATATTACAAAACATAGGGAGACCGAGGCTCCCACATGAAACCAATAGGATCCAATCCTTCATCTACAAAAATATGCGGGTTCCTCCTCTTTAGTTGTTGAGCTTTCTTGGTAATCTACTTGGCTCTTTCCTATCACATTTCCTATCCCTTGATGGCATCAGAAGGGAAATGGTATTTAGTTATTAAGTTGTTTTGGTCATGTACTGGTCTCTTATTGTCTTCTTGTCACATTCCCTATCCCTTGATGGCATCACAAAGACGATGGTATTTATCATCCAGCTTGTGTGACTTTTCCATGATGGGGTTGTCTTGTTTTAATGATTATGTTTATATGATCGGAAACCATCTTCTTGATGGTAAATCATCTTCTTGATGTGTCGATATAAGTTCATCTTGAGAGAATCATGAATGGTTCCACTCTAGGAGAGAATAGTGTTCTAAACAATATTCCTTAGTTCCTTGTCAATACATTGATTGTTGGTGATTACAGGTGTTTACCTTATTAGCTTAAACCTTGCAATCTAATGTATCCAAATTTTGAATAGCAATGGCCTTGTGCCCTACAACAATCCCCTTGACAATGGGAAAAACTTTTGAATTTCAATATCTAGGATAAGCTTGGTTGGAGATATTATCCCCATGATCCTTAGAACTAGGAGGTCTCCCTCTATTCCAAGGTTTTCATGGAGCTTCCTTAGCCTCCCCCCTTTCCTTCTTGAAAACTTTGACCTCAAAAACCATGAGTGGGACACTGTAATCCATAACTATGGTAGAAAGACCCCTTAGCCAATGACTTCTTTCAACAAATCTGCTCATAACCACCTTTCTCATCATATACCCATTGTGAAGACAATGCAATTAAGATGGCAATTGAGTCTTTTGGCTCCACTGTACTAGTATTATTGTTCCCACACCACCAACCACATAAATTATATTAGTATTATTGTTTCATATCACCCTATTCGAGGAAAGATGGTAATTGAGTCTTTTGGCTCCATGGTACTAGTATTATTGTTCCCACACCACCAACCACAAAAATTATTGTGTTGAGAAACACTTTCTACAATCCAATATGAGAGAGAAGTGCAAGTCCATGCTCAATGTGGAGTTGACAAGTGACACTATAATAAAATAATAAAATATTAAGTACATAACAATTTTGCAATGTTGGCCTTAACCTAAAATTCAAAACCAATTTGAGGGAGAAGTGTAATTTCATGCTCAACATTGGCATTGGCACTTTCATAAAATAATAACATATTAAGTAAATAAATCTTTTACAATGCCAACTCTAATCTAAAGTGATGTGGGAGTTGAGTCATGATTAACCCAAGATTTACATAGGAGGGATTTGAGCACATATGAGAGATTTACATATTAAACCAAAATTTGCATTTTAAAAATGGTTTGCACCTCAAGAAATTTGATCCCTCTATGTGTTTAGTAGATCTAGAATTAAGCTAGATCTATAATAATTCTAGTATTATTATTCCATATTATAGAAAGAGAGCTATCATCTATGGTTAACGATTAGGGAAGCTAGGGATTTTCATCAACTTTAAAATATTATTGAAAGATGTGAATTGATGTGATGACCTTTACTGACCAAACTTCATATATTTATGAATTGATGCGAATCTTGAAAGAGAACATTATCGATTCCCCTATTTGACAATGTACCATTTATGAGATTGTGTGGAAAATGTACCGTTTACTAGATGTGAACAAGAGCCACGAAGTGGCAATGTCCTCGACATTGCACCTACGTCTGCTAGTAGGTTGCGATTGCTAGAAGTTTATATTTACTAAAAACAATGTTAACTATATGCTTCACTAATGATAAAATTACCCCCCTTCCGTCATCTCTAACTTTATCTTCGAAGCAAAAGATGAATTCATGCCGTTCACAATTTTGGCAACAATGGTGATATCACCATATAAAATATGTACAACAAAACCTAATTTTATTAATAAAATACATTTAAAATATATTTGCGAAAAGATGCATTTTGTTGATTAGTGGGAGCTACCAAACTCATTAATACACTCTTGAGGGGAAGAAATTTTAGTGGGAATTGAGAAATATTTTTTTATTGAAGAATTGAGAAATATTTTTTTATTGAAGGGGAAAGTTTTTTGCATTAATATAACATTAACTTATTTTTAATTGATTTCTTGGGTCTAGGAAAAAGATTAGTTATTGAGCCCCAAGAGAGAATAAAGGGAAGAGACATTTTTTATTAATTCCTATGGAGATATTTTTCATTGTAAAGTAGGAAGGGATTCTTTTACTGATATATTATAAGTTAGGAAATTATTTTTATAGTATGCGGGATTTTTGTTTTTGATATATAAAAAATTATAAAAAAGTTTTTTATCAATTTATAAAAAAAAATAAACTTTAACTTTATGTACATTCATTTTAACATGATGAGGAAGAATCCACCTTGTATTAATGAAGAAACTAGATTTTTATTTTGACAAACCTCAACAACAAAAATATCACTATAATCTTTAAAAATTTACCCAATTCTAAATCAACTTATACCATTGAAAACAAATATATTATTATATCCCAACTACCAAGCCATGTAACCATCATACAAACAATATGATTAGGATAATTGGAGGAATTGTATTTCTTTGAAATGTCATCGTTTGGGTCTCACTCAATGTCTAATGTATGAGAACTTGCCCTTGCAGTTGGAGGCCACTCAATAAATAATAGATCATATATATACCAAAATTATCAGGTATTTAATGTCAATGCGGCCTCATCCTAATTTTGGATCCATTAAAGATAGTGATTCAAAATATATATATGATTTCAAATCTTGTAGTTGTTTGTTGTAGATAAACATGAAAAATATGTGGGGATACTTAGTTTCCATACTATGGATACTCTATTACAATTAAGTGTGTGGAGGCCATCTCGCCCCACTTCACAATGGAGGGCACTATCTTACTAAAGTATAATTTCGTTGATATTGTCCCAAGCCTCACAAAAGACAAATGCATGGATACTTGTTTTGATTATGGGAGCCTAACATGATTAAGGCTTAAATTATTATAAAAGAATGTGGTCCAGGTCTGGATTCTCAAAGGGCAGCGTCTTATTAAAGTATAATTTCATTGATAATTCTGCATAGAATTTGGGGCAACAAAATAATCTAGTCCTTAAACAATGGACTATCCAACATGCAAGGGGACACCGTCACGTAAGTTTATTTCTTATATTAGTGTTGTTATGTCATTGAAATGAGACATTATTGATTCTGGAAAAGACAACGTTGTCAATTGAAAGGGAATGAACAAATACAGCTCATGTCACCCACCATACCTAGCGATAAAGATGTTAACTGAATCGTGAAATAGCGTCTGAGAATGCTTCAACTCCAGCGACACCATCCACCTAAGGCTTGCAAATGACTGATTTTTGTTTTTTTGGATGATTAATGCATTTTAAGGCAAGCAGATTCCTATAGTCCCTTTGCTCGGCAAGCATGGATTAAAAATAGTAATTAGTTTTATATCGGGTTTGGTTTTTTCTTATTATCTTCCAAGATTTTTGAAAATTATTAAACATTATTTTAAAAACTTTTAAGAAAATAGTGATTAGTTTTCTATTAGACTTGGTTTTCTCCTTGAAAGATTAATGAACATTATTATAGAGAAATATTTTGTTAAGTAAAAGCCATTGTAAAAGCTTTATCACGTTACCATATCAATTCTTAAATAGTTTTTTTTCGAAGAAAAAAAAAGTAATTTGCTATTCATTTGAATCCATGTTACATCAGAACAATGCCACTTGGCCATTTTAGAGCAAAGAAACTATTATAAATGCTCAAAATGCTAGTCCTTATAATCTACCATTTTTACAAAAAACAAAAAATTCAACTCCATGTCATCAAGCATAAAAAAACAGTCATCCTGCAGCAGCAACATACTAAGAACTTCACAGCTAGTGTCAAAACATACTAAGCATGAAAAACATAAAGATGGCCCTTGTCAATCAGGAGATCATCATCAAAATCCTCAAAAAACATCAAATCGTCCATAAATCCAACATCGTTCTTAGAAAGGCAATTTGCATCCATGTTTAACTCCCTGTAAACATGTGTAAAAGAGATCTTGGCAAAACTATTGATTAGATATTGTACCCTTTTAATCCAATGATCAATTGCAATAACATTAAGGTTGAAATTTCCACTGGCCCATTCAATAATGACCTTAGAGTCACCAAATACATGCAATCTCTCAACACCTCTTCTTTGAGCAAACCAAAGCAAACCCCATAGAGCAATAAGCTATGCTTTTGTATTGGTTCCATATCCACCTTTCATCCAAATTTTAATAAAGTGACAAGATTTGATGTTCAGAATCAGGCCAACCCAACATAATCCATCTAACGCAACACCATAAAAATGACCATAAGGGATGAAGGACTCCCTACTGGGCAAAGAGAAAATACTATGTTTTCCGGTCTTCTTTAAATTATAAAAAGCCAAAAACGATGAAGTTATCCTTCAACAAACAAGTTGCAAAGACGAAGAAGTATTCTCAAAAATAAGTTTGTTCATGTACTTCCATATTTCCCATACCATAAATAAAGGAATTTCTTTGTATTTTATCTTACCATGTATCCAATGAAAGAGATAGTCTTCCAAATCCTTATTTCCCCATTCAAAATGAAAGTTAAAAATTCCCCAAAGTTCATTCCAATGTTTTGGGAGAAAGCACAATGAACGAAAATATGGGAAATAGACTCTGTATCTTTTCTGCAAAGAACACACATACGTGGGCTAGAAAATCCTTTTTTGAGCAGGTTTTCCCATGTAAGAATTTGATTTTCAAGACTGAGCCATATAAAGCATTTTAACTTTGTAGGAATCTTCCATTTCCATAGAACTTTTACCCACCATTTTGAAGTATTAAAAACAGACTTAGCGATTATAGCTTCATAGGCCTTTTTGGCAGTCAAAACACCATTTGAGTTATGTCAATTCCATACAATCCTATCATCCTCATTTGTTAGCCTAATTCTTGCTCTATTATGAACAAAAACATAATTCTCCCATTCAGCAACATGTATTTCATTTAATTCCAACTCATTTGTAGAAATCCAGTAAGGCGAAACCTCCCCAATAGTGTTTATGTTCTTAGCTTGAGAAATAACCTGTATATTCTTACTACGAAGAATTGAAAGAAGGTTGTCAAACAATGCATGATTTCCTTCATCATTTATGAAATTATCAAACCCCACTAAAACCTGAGATCCACATCCAATATGCCAACATAAACCTTCACGCAACAAATTAAAACTTTGCATATGGGCTGGTGCAAGCTAATGCTAGCCACTCATGACGCGTTAGTCGCAATGGACTCCTGGAAAAACAAAAATCTGAATGTCAAAAAGCAATATTAGAGCTACCTACACAACTTTTTGGAATATGGTGCAAGAAGATGAAACGTAGACAATTGGATTACCTTCCGGAATATATAAATATTATTTATGGAAATTAAGTATAACTCCCAAAAAATGGGGTTCTCTTAAGGTTGGTATGTTATTTTTTAAAGAAAACATAATGAATATGTTTGCGTTAGTTCCCTAGTTCAGTATGCAAATGGTGGGATTTTGTGAAAAAAATTATATACAGTCGTAGATAACAGGCCGTTCTAGTGAAACGCTATTTTTCCATATTTATTTATTTTAATTTTATTTATTTTTTAATTAAGGAAGTCAGCCAAGCCCTAGAATGACTAGGTCGAGCGTTAGTCCCCGACATCATGGTCTTAACATAATCAATGAACTTTTTTTTTTAGGATGTAGGTATTTGTGTGTAATTGTGTGGGTTCTTTTCCGTTTTCAAAACAGGTGATCCAATCAAAAGTTATAGACGAAAGAAATAACCTACTTTTTGTGTAAGATTGACGTTAGTGCAAATGAAATCAATTAAAAAATAGAAACAAATAATAGATTTAATAAAAAATTCCATATTCGGAATCTACACACATAGTTCTACAAGTGTGTGCAATTTCATTAGCAGTGGAATAGTGTAGCATACGCATAATCATGCTCAAAACAGAAGAAGTTATAGAATAAGATGTATTTTGTTATAACATAGTACCCCACTTGGTTTGGCAACCCGAACCTAAAACCATAGTGGCCAAGTCATCCACCACGTTGGTGGGAAAGGAATCACCTACCAAAACTTACAAATTTAAATGGCACGTGTGCGTTGTTTTAGACGCACGTACGCATAAATAGTGCATACGCACTAATAGTGCGTACGCGCTATTTAGTAAAATCACACCAAACCATAGCTCAAGCACATATGCATCCATACAAAAATCCTATTGAATGGATGAAGATGATGATGATGAAGATAATGATGACGATGTTGATGTTGATGATGAAGATGATGACCAAGATGATGAAGATGATGATGATGATGTTGATGATGAAAATGATGACCAAGATGATGATGATGATGATGAAGACGATGACGACGATGATGATGAGGATGATGATGATGACGATGATGATGTTGATGATGAAGATGCTGACCAAGATGATGATGATGATGATGATGATGAGGAAGTGGGTGATAACGATGATGATGATGATGATGGATATGACGAGGATGATGACGACGATGATGATGATGATGATGATCATATTCATCATCATCAACATCATCATCTTCATGTTCGTACTCATCTTCATCATCATCATCATCATCATCATCATCATCAACATCATCATCTTCATCATCATCATTATCATTATGATGATGTTGATGATCATCATTATCATCATCATCCATCATCATTATCATGATGAT